>OZ010576.1:46696137-47301137 GCA_963932145.1 Acanthosepion lycidas
TGTTCACACGCTGACCGATGTTCGTTTTCTTATGTTTATATTGAATCAATTTTTCCCGTTTCTGAATTATAAAAAAAAAGAAACTTAAAAAAGAAAACTTGCAAAATATACCTAAAATTCTGTAAAATATGCTACTATCGACATTTTTTTTTAATCCTATAAACCCAAAAATGCAATAAAATCCATTATGATGCAAGGGGTTACTCAATGTGAAAGAGACAGAGAAGACAGTAAAAGAACAGGAATTAAAAAGCCAGAACGATTAGCATTTAAATTTTCGAAGATCATAGATGACCGGAAAGAAAGAAGCCAGAAGAGAGTTCCATAACCTGGAAGTGCAAGAGATAAAAAAAAAAAAAACCTATCAGCATAGAACTTATACAGTGTAACCCGGATATAAGAGAGTTGTCGGGACCATAGAAGAAGTCTCTTATATCCGGGTTTCTTTTATATGAGGGTTTCTTTTATATCCGGGTAAGGTCTAATTTATATACATTAACACAGGCTCTAATTTGGGACCAGATAAAATATCTCTTATATCCGGGTTACACTGTAGTTACATCTAGCAATTTCAATAGTAAAACGATAAGATCTAGCTATCTAGTCTAGTACTGCGCCTAAATTCGTGAAGAGGATGTACAAACGAGGAAAGCTCATCAGAACAATTATCGCGAAAATATTTATAGACGAGGCAAAGGAAAGCAATGTCACATCGGTGGGGAGTTAACTGAAGCCGAGATACCAGTTTAGGACTGAGGACGTTGTAGGTTTTGCTTCGGATTTTCTCAAGAATCTCTAGATATAAAACAAAAGCACGCGACCAAATGTGGCAACAATATTCGACGCACGGACGAATGGTACAGTTATAAACTCATTGTAAATGCTAGTTTCACACCTCAAGCAATCTTCAAACATTTTTTCACTACTCGTTTACTTTGAGAAATATACATCCCGTGTTTAGTATATCTCCTGCGGGATCTAACTAAGGAGTTTATTGCCCGACGCCTGAGGCGTCCCCAAAATAGTATGTGCTAGAGGGTCTTAGGCAGTTTTTCCACGGTATTGCCGTTAAACCCACTTTAAACTGGTCTTATGTCGCATTCCGTAGCGACGTGTGCACATTGAAAAATATAAGAAAGCTAACCTTGATGTAGACCTTGAGTCTGAGGTCCTGTGGGAAAATGAAAGAAGGCATAACGCCTCCATCACTAGTGATCACGTCAAACACCTTCGTAATCACAATTAGACTCATCCAACTCTTTGGGAATCCTCTGCACTGTCATCAGATTGACACCCAAACATTGAAATGTTCGTATTGGAACTCCCAGGGCGAATACCAAGCAGTGTTTACATGCCGTTTCCAAATTTCTAGTGAAGTGAATGGCATCATGGTTCTCTTTTCCCACCGAAGGTGCCCAACTGACCCTACTATAATGTACAGTCAACAACAGCAAAAACAACGCGATTGCGCGAAAGTAACAATATAAAATGGCGACAATTTACCCATCGCACCATATATATATATATATATATATATATATATATATATATATATATATATATATATATATATATCATGTCTTTTTCTCTTTTAAATATGTTCCTATTTGCTCAGAACTTGTAGATACACACGTTCCTATACACTCCAAATCTGAAAGTCACACACGCGCACCCAGAAATATCCCGCGTAGGCGATCACTTAAATTTTAATTACCATCTTCACTCGCCTGGAACTCGACGGTGCGTGTTTGACGTTGACCAGCCACATCTGTAAGGCGTTCGTTTTTCGCAACCAGACGGAATCATTACCCTCACATCAAGCAAACCCAGCACAAATACAAACAAATGAAACAGCTCTCTATGGTGCTAGATGACAATTTGACGCCTGACACATCTACGATTGCTACATTTAGAATGCATACACACACACACGCACACGCACACACACACAAATATATATATATATATATATATATATATATATATACACACACACACCTGGTCAAAATCTTAAGACCAGATATAAAAGGGTTAAAAAATATAAAATACTGTTACTTTAATCAAAATATATTTGCGAAGCATTTACATTTAATTAGAAAATATAGTTTATCAATAAACAAGTGAACATTTTGAACTTTTAATTGATTAATTTAAAAGGATATATATATATATATATATATATATATATATATATATATATATATATATATATATATATATATAGTTGTATATTTAGGCACACAATCCTTCGTTTATGCATGTTTCGTAAAAAACGACAGAAAAGGTACTATGGTTAAGCTTTTTATTTAATTTTTCTTGTGTTCAAACAAGAGCTTTCTTTTCTGGACAAAGAGTGTGTAAAAACTGTTCAAATGTTTTATAGTTCCGAGCGTCCATAGTGATTACTATCCCGAGCAGTTAGCCATTTTCAAGGGGACGGGTAACTTTCGTAATAACAAGGACATTTAGAAATATTTGTCTTGTTTCATGTCCTGCATTGTGTGAAAGTAGTATTATGTTCATACTTAGTTGAGTTTGTTTAGTTACTGAACACACATACACACACACACACACACACACATATATATATATATATATATATATATATATATATATATATATATATATATATACGAGGAGTGTTCAGATGATATCAACTCGACCAAGAACCAAGAAACACTGTTCGGTCAATCAGATTTTCGGTGTGAAACCTTTAAAAACGTGAAAATGTTTTTATGACCCCTGTTTTTGCAAGCTCTTTGACGGTTCTATGGTATAAACTCATCATCAGGCAAGTGAAAATTAATTATATTTATATACAGATAAAGAATTAACTGATTTATGTTAATCCAACATTCATATATATATATCATTCATGATGCATATGTAACGGTGGTTTCATACTCAGCACCTGATGATTGCGATGAACATGAAACTCAAAGTCGTTCTATCGGTGAGGGTTTTGTGAATATTCGTACTGGAGATGTCTCAAAGAATACGAGACTTCATAAACAACATTGTTTTTACCAATTGAGTTTTTGTGAAGTCTCGATTTATTGGTAACGATTATATTAAATATTTCAAACTTTTTGTAATGAATAATAAATGTAAGGTATATATTGAAATTATTAAATGATGCGTGTGGCGGGGAATGATATTTTAATAACATTTTCATTGTTAAAAGTTAAGATTATTCTGGTTGTTAATAATAGGGTTTTTTTCATTTATAACAAGATGGCCGTTTATAATATGTTTCCAAGATTCTTTGAAACCAATTTTATTTGCTAATCGACGCCATGTTTGAAGAAATTATTGTTGATATGTGTTCATTTTACATTGTTCAATTCTTTATGAAATAATGCTTACACAGAAGAAATTGTTTTGCTCCCTTAATCATATTTTTTACATCTATTTTATAATTGTGACAAGATTCACTATTGTAATTGAGCAGACAAGATGATTCTTCTGAATTTTCCATAAATAAAATAGAAAATTATGACTATTAGTATCTACTAAAAGGCCGAGAAATTTCTTTTAATCGAATTTACCCCAAGTTAGGCATGAAACCTAAAACCTAAGGGGGTAGTGGGTGTGAGAGAATTATAAAAGTGTTAGTGAAGAGAGAGAACAACAGAAGAGTAATCAGGAAGATAGTAGATAACGATTGACATTGCATTTAAATTTTTGAAGATCAAATTTGTCAGGAAAGCAAGAAAGCTGAAGAGAGTTCCACAAGCGAAAAGTGCGAGAAAAGAAACTGTTAACCTAGAACTTACGGTTATATCTAGCCAGTTCAACTGTAAACCGATGGGACCATTTTGATAATCTAGTAGTGTGCATAAAAATTTATAAAGTCTAGGTACCGTAACAAAGAGATCATAGGAACAACTACCATGAAAGTATTTATCGAAAAGGCACAGAGAAGCAACTTTACGGCGACTGATGCAGAGACGCTAGGTCATGACTAATAATATTGCAGATTCTTCTTTAGATTTCATCAAGAATCTCTAAATATAAAGGAGGAGCACAGAACCATATTGTTATAGTGGAACACACCTATTCTAAAGTTAATAGACTCTCCCACCTATAATAAATAGGAGTAGTAAGAGTAACGAGTCAGTCGCTTAGTCGCTCAGGGGTCGGTCAGTCAGTCAGTCAGTCGATGCCGGACGACCGTTAGTCGGATACTAAAGTATCAGCGACCGCAACTAGATTTCTCTGCGTCAAGTGTGTTATGGAGTGGTTTCACAGTAGAGGCTTGTATTTGTACTAAGTCGGTCCTAAAAAAAAGGTTCGACGTACAAAATATTAGGAACTTGATATAATACGCAATGACGTAATGATATAATACGTAATGATCTTAGGTTCTTTTATTTTTTATTTTTTTTACAAAAATGTTCAGTAGAAAATGTCATGACGACGCATATAATCATCCATACACACATATATGAATACCCGTAAGCAAGCACTCACACGCCCACTTACATGCATATACAGTCCGTCTGAAGGTTATTATGCAAATCACATAAACTTCACTAGAATTTGCTTTGAACATTTTTCTTTTAATTTTAAACGACTAATTTCGTAAAATACATCGGATGCTTTAGTACACATCATCGTTGATGTTTCTAGCCGAGGTTCATTAGGGGGTCCCGGGTCTTTCAACATCATGCTCCTTCTTCACGGTGACCCAGCTTGACTTAGATTTTTAGTTTGTTTCAACCTATTATATTAAAGTTAGAGTTATTATAAAAACTCCAGTCTGACATTATTATACAAATTAAACTAATATTAAATTAAAGCTTCTGAATCAAATAAAAACTATTTTTCTATTTTTCCATATGTGTTCAAAGAGGAGTAATGGAAAAGATCTAACAAATTCTGAAAAAAAGGAATTAACAAAGTCATAGAGTGAGGAAATGTCCATACTGGATTATCTCAAAGGAGATTGATCCGAAGTGGAAGCTGGTTGGAGTAAAGAAAAAAATTAGAAACTGGTTTGGAGAAATGACCAAAATGACCACAGAGGAGCGTTCGGTTAGCAAGGTCGATCTTACTTTTTTTTAAACACAATTCTCCATGACCTTGCTTACCGAACGCTCCTCTGTTGCCCAATCGGTTAAGACACGTCAGGCTATATGACAGTTCCATATAGGATACAGGCTCGATTCCTGTCGGAGGACGCATATTTTCTATGAAAATTTCTCGGACATTCGGGCCGGTAAATGTTGTTAATACTGTTTATTATAAACAGAGCATTTACTTAAATATTTGCATCTATAAAAAGAACGTATAAACATAAAAAATGTCTTAAATAATTGTCGAACTTTGTCCATTTCATAATGCATATAAATGCATATATATATATATATATATATATATATGGCGGGATGAGCAAATTGTTGCAAATTATTTTTTAATTCCGCGCATGCGTATTGTTTGTTTTTGATTTTGCTGACTGCTCAGTATAATAGGGTCAGTTGGGCACCGTCTATGAGAAAAGAAGCACCAGAAATTTGGAAACGTACTGCTTGTAATTCACGCCGGAAACTCCATTACGAACAAAGTGTTTGGATGTCAGTATATATATATATATATATATATATATATATATACCTTAATAAGCTGACAACCTAATGATGAAAAACCATTTATTTTAAGCAACGACTATTTGTCTTTCAACACAATCTCCTTCATTCCAATGCACTTAATTCATTTCTTAGTTTTATGTAAATCAAGAAAATCGTAAAAACAACCAACAGAGAGGTGTCGAGGATGTTTGATTGTAAAAAGATTTCACTATCTTTTTTCTTTTGTGTCATTTGCCTGAGCACTAAACAAGTACAATAAATATCTAAAGGCGACAGGTGAGCTTTTACGGTCAACGAGAATACATACATAGGGGCTAATTTTCTTTTTAAAACGTTTATACATTTTGTCTTATTTCCAAGTAAGTGAAAAAAAGACATAAGTGACAAACTGCATTTTCTTATCAAAATAACTCTTTCGAACAAGAGACATTACAAAACACACTCCCTTCTTTTCACGCTGTAACACGTAACAAGCCTTATGACAGATCACCTGTCAACTTATCTCTTTAAACCGGATATCCGTGTCTTCTTTGGTCAATGTATCCATATGTACAACTAAAGTTTCCAAAGTGCAGATCGTTTCTGTTAAGCGGCCTAATATAAAACATACACAAGTGTTAAGTGCTGTTTATATACGTAACATCGCCGGCTGTTTATCATATGGCTATTGTTGTGAAAATGCTTGAAAGTTTTTTCCTTGGGACACAAATTCTCAATATTAGAGCTATGTGATTTTTCAACAGGCTTATATTATTTTCAACTTTGCTTTCTTCTTCTTTTTCTTTTTCTTCTTCTTCTTCTTTGTGCCGTATCTCCTGGGAACGATCACGGCTCTCCACAATTTCTTGTTCTTTGTAACTCTCAATAATTTTTGTCTTTTCGCCATATCTTCCAAACCTTGTTCCACCATCCATTTACTCAAACTCGCCAGGTAGGTTATGGGTTATTTCAATCTATTCCTCCTGCCATCAATTTCTTTTGTGTGTATCAAAATTCCAAAGCCCTCTTTGCTCATTATGTGCTATAAAAATTTCAACTGTCACTTTCCGATGTTAAGTATAAGTGTCCTTTTTGTTTCCATTTACACTAAAACTCTGTCATTCCTCACATGTTTCTTCCATAGTATTCTCAGCATCCTTCTGTAGGACTACATTTCTGTGTTCTCAAGTATCTTCTTCATCTGTGAGGAGATTGTCCAGCGTTCACTGCTGTATAAGAGAACTGATATTACATAACAGTTCAGTACTTTTTTTTTGTCTTCTTTATTAAATTAGCAACTGTTCTTCTGAGCTATGTAAAAGAAATGTTGCTGATCACATTCAATCTTTGTTTTGACATTGTTGTTTGTTTGTTTTGTTTTGTTTGTTTATTTTTATGATATAAATGGGAGAGATGCTTGAAATAGTCTAGAAAGAAAGAAAGAAAGAAAATATATCACTATATTTTCAAAACGAACTCAAATTTTAAAGTAACCACAAATATTTAAATAATTACTGAGTTTAGCTTAAGTATGGCACAAGGTCACAAATATAGAGCATCTTAGCAAGATCAATTACAATGCACCAGTGGATTAGTTTACAAGACGAGGTCATCAGACATCGTGCTACGGTAGGTGCACTAATCTATAATATGATATCATAATTTTAAGAGCCATTTCTAGTCTGCTAGGCTTTTCCCAAATTTTCCCATGATAATTGTGACTGTGTTATTCTCGCCATGTCTTACCAGCAAACCCAGCTATTTCATCTCTTCATCTTCTATCTGGTCTTTTCGCGATTTGTTTGCTACATAATAGACAAAAATTAAGCATCCTTTTACTCCATCTCTTATCTTTTCCTCTGGTTCTGTTTTCCCCCACCTTTTTTAAATCTCCTATGATATCTTTTATTTTAGTCTGTTCTCTGTGGTGATCGCTTGAAGTTATCATAACCATTGTTCTTTCTATTGATATTTGTGTTTCTCAGTTTGTTTTTGTTATAAAATAAAATAAGACATATCTCGGCTGATTTACAGGCAAATACACAAGAGCGAGAGCCGAATGTGAACGGGACAAAGTCCCGTCACAAAATGACCATTATCTTCGTTTACAAATGTTCCCGACACACGAGTTCCGGTCGAAAAATAAAATAATATTTAAAGTGTTCTATTTTTCGTCCAATAAAAATGCTTCCCTCCTAATTATACTCGCTTCGTTTTTCGAGCCTGTTAAGCCATAAAAAACGCTATAAAAGGGGTCACACGGAAGTTCAACGGGCAGTCACAGGTGGCCAGGGAACAGACCTATCACGGTCAGGCCGAGCGGTCAGCAGCTGTCAGCAGGAGAGCATCAACCACCGTCAACATGTGTGAACTACTATGAGAGATCGACGTAGATCCGAAGCCGGCTTATGAACTATACCACAAGGTAGCTGTCCCAATCCCTCACGTTCCTGTTGAAATAAACCACGTAAACCTATTTCTGCTGTTGTATTTCTTTATTGCAACCATACGCTTGTCTATAACATTTTCAAGTGACTTTGTTAATTTTCATGTTTCTCTTCCATATGTCATAGCTGGCATTATATATTCATTATACACTTTAGGTTTTAAGGATATTAGCAATTTGCTTTTAAATATATATCTACTTCATGCTTTCGACCCTACCGTTTTATTTCCTTATCATGCTGTCACTAATCCTAACTATATGTACTCCTGGAATTCTTCCAGTTCTCTGTCTTCTAAGTTAATAATCTTTTCATGAACGTTATAATTGAACGTTCATTTTATTTGATTTATGTTTATATTTTGAAGCTACATTGAGACTTGCCCTATTTCATGTAAACTTATCTGATGCTTCTGATAATAAAATATTCAGCATTCATTGGCCGTGCAACAAGTGCTACCGCCGTTTTTAATTCATAAAATCTTTCTCTGAAAACAAGATACATAAAAATAGATCCAGTAGCTGTTATACCTCTTATACCAGTATTGATGGCGGATTCCTTCCCCATCTTTTGTTGGTAGTAGTGTGAAACGTCAACATTTTGATTATCTCACTATTTTCTCTTTGAGTGACATATGCTATCCATTTTAGTCGTTGCTATTATGGAAAGTCACCAAGTGATGTGGTTTGCATTATTTGGTACAGTTCTGTGTGATTCTGTAGCACCAGTCAAAAAGTTATGAAGAAGGGTGGTCCTCGCTAAGATATACAGGCTTGCCTTGTCAACAGTCATTTATCTCAACACTGGATACAAAACACTCAAAACCGATTTTCAATTGTGTTTTCAACCTCTAATCTTAAAAAAGTACGCTGGAAACTTTTACACAACCCTAATATATATATATATATATATATATATATATATATATATATATATATATATATATATATATTGTTTATAATGTATTATACTTATGAAGAATAAATGCTCATTATCAGGAATAAAGCATTTGAAGTTATAACAGTGAAGACATAGAAATCCACATTATATACATATATATTAAAGATATTTTTATGTTCAACGTTCTCCTTATAGATACAAGTATTTAAGTAAATGCTCTGTTTATAATAAACAGTATTAAATAACATTTACCGGCCTGAATGTCCGAGAAATTTTCATAGAAAATATTCGTCCTTTGACAGGATTCGAACCTGCCTCCTATACGGAACCGTCATTTAACTTGACGTGCCTAACCGCTCGGCCACAAAGGATCGTTCGAATTTACTGCTTATAAGTTTCAATCTTCCATGAATATCGTACATTCATAACTGCTCATGGCGTATCAAATGACGTCACACATTAAGAAATGGACAAAGTCCGACAACCGAACGATGATATATAAGGAGAACGTTGAACATAAAAATGTCTTTAATAAATAAATTGTCGGACTTTGTCCATTTCTTAATGTGTGACGTCATATATATATATATATATATATATATGCAATCGCCCAAGATCCACTAAGGAATGACCATACCATCATGAAAAAATACCCCAAACTTAATAAAAATAATGCTTTATTATAAAAAAAAATAATCTATATATTATTAAGGCAGAACAAAGGATTTTGATTTTTAAATTATATTTTTTAATCCTTTTTAGAACCTTCAAATCTTTGTTTAAAAATCCTTTGTTTGTTTTTGTTTGTGCGTGCGTGTATGTGTATGTGTGTGTGTGTGTGTGTGTGTGTGTGTGTGTGTGTGTGTGTGTGTGTGTCAGCGCTGTCCATAAAATAGTATAGGAAAAATTGGCGGATTTTACTGAAACTTTCCGGACATATTCACAAATGAATGATTTTATTTTTTTATAAATGTTTCTTTTTTAGAAAATATTGATAAAATTATTTTTTTCATCTGATATCGCCGACTTATTTAATTTCATGAAATTTCGAGAAATTCTTTTTGTGCCGCTTAATGCTTTCATTAGTTTAAACCAAAAGTCCTTGGAAAATTTAAATGAACATTTTTTTAAACAGAATCCCTAGTTATCTAAAGTCTTATCCAAATCGTAAAATAAAATATGCAGTGAAACTAAGACATTATTTAATTAGAAAAGTTTTGATTGCTTTTATGAATAAGATATATTAAGGACACAACTTATGAAAAAGATTTTCGATGAATAATGAGTTTTTACAAAAATAGTTTTCATTTTGTTTATTTTAATTAGAACAATTTATAAGGTTTCAAATCTTTTAAAATTCTGTATTAATTTATGCCGGTTAGGTCATATTGTTAGTAAGTAAAAACTATATTTACTAATTATAAATGGAGAGGTTTACTACAATTCAGCTATCTTCAGTATCTTAAAAAGAATTTTGAATTTTTGTGTGTGTATAAACGTGTGTTAAATACAAGACATTATCAGACATTATGAACGGTAGCTATAGTAAATTTAAAGCCAAAGTACCTATAATTCGATAAAACATTAGGTTACTTAGAATATTTTCCTAAATTTTTAAGATTACTTGGTAGTTAAAATTATATAAAAAAAAAAGGGGGGATCACGTTATAATCGTCAAGTAATTTTTAAAATTATGTCCACCGTAGGAAAAATTTCCGGCTGTCAAGTGAGCTCTCAGGTTGTCAATAGAACTGTCAACACATCATAACACCTACCTCCGTGTTAAAGAATGCATTTATGCGATATTTAAACTAAAAGTAATATTTGTTTCAAATCAGATTAATTAAACTTTAAATCAGCTAATATTCCTCAAATAAACTTTCAGAAATGCATATTTTATTTTTGAGATATGTTTTAATAAAGAAAATTACGTTGTGCTGAGAGAATCGCACATGTCGCTAAAATCAGCCATTTTTAGAAATTAAAAAACTCCTTCCAATCTATTTAAATTCGTTTTAAAATACAGCAAAATATTTTGCTTGTTGGAAATAAAAAATATCTATTAGCTTGAAATTAAAACTACAATAAAAGCTTCAAGATTTTTCATTTTAAACTATGTATCGCGATTATTGGGCGGTACTTATATACACGGTTTCATGGGTAAATTGTCGCCATTTTATATATTTAATTTCGCACATGCGCGTTGTTTGTTTTTGTTTCTGTCGGCTGTACAGTATAGTAGGGCCAGTTGGACACCGTCTTTAAAAAAAAAAGCACAATGATGCGATGCAATCCACTCCACGAGAAATTTGAAAATGGCATGCTGTGCTGCTTGGCATTCTTGCCGAATAAAAACATTTCAGAGTGTTTGCTTGTCAATCTGAAGACAGTGCAGAGGATTCGGAAAAAGTTGGATGAATCTAATAATGATTACGAAGGTACGGCAGCTCGGAAAACTCACTTTGATCGTTCTAATAAGAAAAGAACTCCGGAATTTGTTAGTGAGGGCCTCAGATTCAACACTAAGGCCTACATCAAGTGTCTTGAAGAGGAAGTGCTGCCCTGGGTCAAGAGAAAACGTAATAGAGAAAATCTGCTCTCTGGCAGTGTATATAGAACCTTGCTGGGCAGTGACGTTCTCTGTGACCGAGTGGTATAAATACCGCCAGATCAAACCATGGTGTCCCCCACAAAAGGAGACGTAGGTAATTATTTTCCCTTTTACCTATATGCGCTATCCATTTTAATTGTTTCTGCTGCTGTGAGTCTTCTAGTGATATTGTTTCTGTTATTTTGTAAAATCCTTTGTGATTCTGTAGCGTCAGTCTATAAAATCTTCTCAGGGATTTTCTTCTTTAAAACTTAGAATATTCATTGGCTTGATTCTATTTTTAATCATTCTTCTGGGAAAACGTGTGTATGACATTTATATACAAATGGAACACTTTTGCAATAAGAATATTATTAGAATTCTTGTTTTATAAATTAATAAAAATGTGACATAGTTTTTTATGTTTCCAATTACATGTTTGTCATAATTTTCGAATAATTTAAAGTCACTTACATTAATTAATCATATATGTAAAATGTAATTCTGTAATAACTTTATCGTAAAATGATTAAAATTTGCATGTTACTTAACTAGATAATGTTTTTATAGTTTAAAATAAATAACTATAGACTTACAATAATCTGACACGTTAACTGTGATATCTAATGCGATCGTCATTAATTTCTGAAAAAGGTTTAGTGTCGTTGCAATAAAACTGTCACCTCTACGAGTATCGAAATGTATAGGTTCACAAACTAATTATAATAAAAAGAAAACAGTATTTCTCAAATTATATAATAATAAATTCATAACCAGTTGTTCTTCCATACAAATTAAAACCGGTCCTAGCAAAATTATTTAACCGCTTCTTTTAGGAGAAATCATTCCCAAGTCTGTAGAAGGTGTCAAGTGTATGCCCTATTTTCAAGAATGCAGTGTGCCCTCATCCCCGGCACATTATAGACCCATCAGCCTCTTCAGTGTCATTAGCAAACTTTTTGAAGCTATAATCAACAACATTGTTGATCACCTCAAATAGGGACAACCTCTTGAGCGACAAACTGTACGAACTGTTTCGATCGGATTGGTCCACTGCTGATATCCTAACTGACATTACTCACAAAATTATAGACGCACTAGACAACAAATATATCTCAATGACGATCGTATTAGATATTTCAAAGGCTTTTCACAAGGTGTCGCATAAAGGGTTACTTCACAAGCTCTCTAACTATGAAATCACTGGAATAGACCTCTCAATTATAAAGTCCTTCATAATGGGTAGGACCCTAAAAGTAGTTATTAACGACCAGACTTCCTAACCCCATGTGATCAATGCCGACGTTTCCCAAGGCTCACTTCTCGGTTCAACTAGCTTTCTACTTTACATAATTGTTCTGCCAAAGAGTATATATACTGATCATTTGTAAATATCTATGCTAATGATACAATGGTATATGGGTGTACCTCTCAAACTCTAGACGACCAGAGCTTGGTAGCTTACCTCTCCTCTGACCTAGCTCTAACAGCTCAGTGGGAGGGGGGTACTGACTGGTCACATTTAATGCCTCGCAAAGCAAACTAATGACGGTATATCATCACCGAGTTGTTCCAGAACCGTCACCAATCACGATGAACGGGTGCTCCCCCAGGCCAACTCCGTGCCCTGAGTGCCTACTGGGACTTACTCTCAACCCAGACCTTAAGTGGAATTCGTGTATGTACGATCCATTGGTAAAGATGCTGAAAAAATGGTCGGTACCCTGTACCTCTACAGTAAGTACCTTACTCCTCCTGCTATCCTCTACCTTTACGAGAGAGAGAGAGAGAGAGAGAGAGATTAGGCCGAAAATGGAGTATTATTGCCATATATGGGCAGGAGCTGCCCAGTCTTTACTTTCCATTCTCTATAGTTCAAAAGCGTCTCCGTGTCCCAGTGAGTGACGAATTATTTTTATTTTAACGCTACCTACACAATTCTTAGATGGTAGCAGATTAAAAAGATCCATGCGAATGCTGTTTGTGCAAATGTTTATGGACGCACATGTATACATTTGTACAATGAATGGTGAGAATTTGTTTTAAATTCCATTATGTCTTCAAAAGCATTTTCTCGAATCCAAAAAGCAAAGACAATGCAATTAATCACCAGCTTCTACTCTCATCCAACATCCTTAAAACGTAACTCAGCAAAAAAACACAAGAATGGTTTATTCTTCTATCACTTAGGACGGTGTCTGTGAAATATCTATTCGTTGTCTATTCTTGTCAACATTTTTTCATCTGCTAAGATATCCTGATGAGCTGTTATCTCTCTGATCAAGTACAAAATAGGGATTCATTTCATTTTTATGCTTTCCTCTTTTTTTACATGAATTTTATCTTATCTTTCACAGATTCTCTACCTCTGCCATTATCAAAATTACAAGTACATATTCACAAGATTCGGCCTGGCCTAGTTTAAGGTCATAGATGTAAGAATCTTGGGATATGCGGATGGTGTAAGGGATATACAGGGTGCGATGGGTAAATTGTCGTCATTTTATATTTTAAATACCGCGCATGCGCGTTGTTTGTTTTTGATTTATAACGCAATTCTCTCTGCCAGAAATTTGGAAATAGCATGGTGTACTGCTTGGCATTCGTGCCGGAAGCTCCAATAGGAACATTCCAGTGTGTTTGGGTGTCAGTCTAAGGACACTGCAGAGGATTCAGAAACAATTGGATGATATATCCAGTCAACATCATGGTGTTTAGAGTGCTCACTAGTGATGCCTCCATTCATACTCTTACAGTGCCTCAAACTCAACACAGAGGCCTATATCAAGTGACTTGAGGAGGTAGTGCTGACTTGGGTCAAGCGGGTGGCTGCTGGAAGACCCTATGTCTGGCAACAGGACTCTCCACCATGCCACACAAATAGGAGAACCTAGTCATGGCTACCAGACAAAGCGACCACATCACTACTTACATATGGCCACTTAACTCCCCAGACTGTAACCGCCTTGATTATTATGTGCGGGGTCTAGTTGAGCAACAGACCAAAATCTGAAGTTGATCTGAAAGCAAGGATTATGGCAGCATTCACCAACTTAAACAAGGAGATCGTCCAGAAGGGATGCAAGAGATTCCGAAGTCGTCTGGAGGCCGTGGTTGTAGCCAATAGTGATGTTATTGAATAAATTTACTCTTTCGTATTTCAAGATATTTCGTGTAATTTTATTAAATATATTTGTTAAAATGAGATGTCAGTGTTATTTTCATTTTTGCGTAATTTAGATGACAATTTATCCATCGCATTCTCTATATTGGGGTCAGAAAGTGTAATCAGCGAGTCGAATCCAAAGTCTGTTGCGTTCACATTCGCCCAAATGTCCTTAGGAAAGGCATGAACCCGTCTCTTCTCCCAGCTATTGTTTAAAATAGCAAGTAGAAACTGGGCCCACTAGCCTAAGATGGCAGGCAAGCCAGCCTAAGAGAAAGAAAATTCCAAACTATGGAGAAGAAACGGGAAACCAGTTCATTGTCATTTCAAATAAGTCCTGGTAATTTACAGATAAAAAAAGACAATTGATCTGTGGAAAGGGATCATCGCCTAGGTTCTGAAGAAGTATAGTATCTTTTATAAAAATGAGTTTTCAGTATTATTTTTAGACTTAGCTGAAGCACGATGGCGCTGGTGCAGGTAGCATAGGCATTTATAAAAGTCTGACTGGTCAAAGATAATATAATAGTCTCAAACCATCCGACAGTGAATCCTGTGGACTATCATTCTATAACTGGCGCCATTAACGGATAAATTGTTGGATTAAAACTCAGGCACAAAACGAGATACTCAAGTTCATCTTATGAGCATCGGACTAATTAGTACTTGCCCGAATGTATAACGGTTATCAGCGAATAAAGTGGAATTGGCGAACTGAGTTCAAACTCTGATCGAGTCTATTACATTTACTTTCGCATTAATACCTTTAGAAAAAGCATGCTATCCAAGGGACGCTAAAACAAAACAAAATAATTTAAAAAACAATACATTAGCAAACTGTTCTTACCTTGTATTTTTGAACATGAAATATTTTATTATTATGTTAATACGGGGAAATACCTTTATTGGAGTTTTGAATACCGTTGATGAACATAACAATGAAATATCACTTTAGTAAATAAGAGGGATCAGGCTGCATAGCCAATAAAAATATAAAATCACATTTTTTTTTTTTTTGCTATAAAGGAATATTACCCACCAAAACCAAATAAATTTTTTAAAATTACTTGTGTTAATCTTCGTTTGTTTCTTTTTCTTATGTAGAATAGGTCAAAATATGATTTTTGCTTCGCTTTGTAATTTAAAAAACCTAATTACATAATTGGATTCACTTTTGTACACATTAAAATTCACTTCAGTTTTCTTCTTTTTTTTTCTAAATTTCAACCAACAAAAGGCTTAAGAGCCACCCAAATTAGAGGGCTACCGAATGAGGTGTGTGATATGATTGTGAGAGGAGGTGGTAGGCAGGGAAGATTTTCAAGATAACCTGACCCATAACTTGAAGAAGATAAGATTGTAGTGTTCAGGAAAGCATCTACGCAGTATTCCGTTCCACAAGTAGCAGTTCATGGTAAAAAATTGTGCAAAATTTGTGAATGCGTTTAACTTTTGACCTAGTGGTGAAAGACTTCTTACCTTGAAAATCAACGTTGGGAATCCTGGCTTTTACTTGAATTCTATCCTCGTTTACAGGTATGTATGTATACATTAGTGCCTCGCTATTACGGACAAAGTTTGAAGCAGTCAACTCAGTTTGTAAGGCGTGTGCTCTACAAATTTCACTTTGTATTAATGCCCTTTGGAAAAGCAAGAATCCTTCTCAGAAACTATGGATGAAATAGTAGGGTAGTCTAGACTCTTTAGCCTTGAGTGGCAGCCAGTTTAAAAGGTTAACTCTTAATTCAAAAACGCAAAGAGGGCAACAGAAACCACTCCAGATTCCGTCACCATAAATCATGGCAATTCACAGACTTTTTTTTTTTTACTACTCAATACAAAGCCTAAGTGCCACTCAAGATAGAGGGTTACTAAAGTTGCAAGGGTTGCATATTATGAGAATATGTAGAATAGATAATGGTTAACCTCGACTTAATGAGGTTAAAATGTTAGTGATCAGGGAAGCATCTCCTTGGGAGGGAGTCCTTTCCACATTGCAACAGATTATAAAGAAAAGGAATCTATGATTGCAAGTTTTTTTTTTTTTTAATTATGATGGGAATACATTCATTGATTCTCGTTTAACCCATGTGATCTCCCTGGTCGCCCAACTTGTAGTAAATTTGCACAATAATAGTCGCCATAGTTAGATGTTCGCGACAAAAAGACGAATGGTTCTTTCGGGGAGGTAGGTTTTATGCGAGTCGGCATATTGAATGCGAAGTATGAAAACGAGACTAGAAATGTGTCTGATTTTATCATCGTATCGTGGCCTCTCGAAATCAAGTGTGTGTAACAACGACTTGGCAGGCGAAACACTCTTGAGTCACTTCGGTGCGGACATGTGGCGTTGGCAGAGGAGAAGGTAAAAGCAATCCTTGTTAGTAGTCCAACAATGGCGTGAAAAAGTTATTCTTGCGCACACAAAAGATTTCAAAAATGAAAAACCACATATTTTTTCGCTCTAGAGAAGTAGTTAGCAAGCTATTCTCGTAGGCCATTAAAATTAAGATCCTCATATATGTAGCCTTGTACCAAACTAAGCTCTATTTAGTAATTTTTTTTTTTCAGAATCCTTGTTACAGAGTAGTGATGCGCGCACATCATTACTCCTTTTATATTCTGTGTCCTTTCAGAGTGTCAGTGCTGACGGCCCTCTATAGCTTCCTATCATTTGTTTTTAAGTAATGTTTACCTCCTTTCTATTACTACCATCTGTTCTCCTATCCATTTACACAAGATCTTTAGGTACGTTATTCACTGTTTCCCTCTTCCTCTCTTAATGTCAATGTCCTGTGAGTGTCAAATAAATAACTAAATGTAACCGTACGTTATATTCTAATAGTTTCTTCTCTCGCACTTCTCGCATGTGGAACTCTCTTCCAGATTCTTGTTTTTTTTTTTTTGTTTTTTTTTTGTCGACTGCAACTGTAAAAATTTAAATGCGATATAAATTATCATCTTTCCCCTTGATTCATGTTTTTTTTTTATTGTTGATTCTCTTTAGTAACCGTTTCTTTTACGTTATTGTCTTTCATCCTCAGTACCCCCCCCCGTGTCTTAGTCGCTTTATCGCCTTGCTTGGAGTGAAATGATTAACAAAAATGTCCTCTCTCCTCATTGTGTATTCCAGAAATTTCAACTGTTTCTCATTCCAAGTAAAAGTGACCTTTATGTTTCCATTTTAATTAAAACTGCCTCATTATTCCCATACTCCCATATTCTCAGCATCCTTCTATAGAACCATATTTCTGTTGCCTGTAGTCTCCTCTTCATATCTGATGAAATTGTTTAGCATTCATTACTATATAGGAGGATTGATCACATACCATTGTTAATGTAATAGATTCGATCCTGAGTTATATATACAGCTTTGTACAGTACTAAGCTATGTTTATTTAAAAAAAAATACCATTATTTACTTCGATTTCGAGTCTCTGAGCAAAATTAAGTCATTTTTATTGGTGTCTTCTCGTAGCGCAGTGTTTATCAAGCTTGTTTCACCGATCAATACGATTGTACTAAATCCGATGCTTACTGAGTGACCTAGACTTCTACGTTACTATAAAAGGAGTAAAATATACATATTTTACTTTGATTTCTCGAATGCAAGGCCAATAATCACCCCTGACATACACAATATGATTTTGGTTGTCCCTAGCTTTGCAACGTTTTCTTACTATCAAAAGTCAGAAAATTTTTCACGGACTTCAAATACGCCAAGCTAAAATCCAAGATGATGGCGCTTATGGTGTTACAGACGACAAACATCATATTGTCAACAGTTAAAGTGCCTATTATATATACTCCTTTCCCAGGGTGTGAGGCGCTGAAAGTCCTGGGTGACGCAATGAACAGCCAAAAATTGCGCGAGACAAGCTGGATACTTTCCCATTGAATCCCCAGATACTATTCTAATTCAGACAGCATCCGAACTCATTTGAAAGCAACTCGCATACGTTCAAAATTTTCTATATCTTCCATAACGTTGGCCTCTTTCGACGCATATATGGACATGTTTTAATACAACATTTTTCTCCGGGCATTGCACACTGAATCATCTCCGAGGGGCTTTCAAAATTATGCAAATATTTTTTTTATGAACGAATTCCCAAGTTTCAAGCAGAGATTTGATGCCTATTCGCAGTGATTGTGACAATCACACTGTACGCAAAGTCGCTCAATACGATCTTACTATGCACTGATTAAGCGCGCGGTTTGTATATAGATGAGCGGTAAGTTCCTCTCTGATTGGCAAGTTAAGTCAAGACATCGCGTATGAGTGTCCAGATATTCAGAATAGCTACACCCATTCCAAACAAGAATATATATTCAAACATACATAATTCGGCCGATACGGTCGTACACCCGATCGAATTTATAATGAATCAGTATGTATTTGCAACCACTTATACTGAGAAAAATGATAAAAACTGAAGATGGTATTCAATAAAAACATAAGTGTATATATATATATATAAAGAAATATAGTTTTATTGTGTGCTATATTTATGGGATAAAGTGCTCAATATCAGAAATAGAGCGTATGTAAATATAAAAGTGAACATTGAAGTCAACACTCAGAGGTGACAGGCTCTTTCATGCAGGACGCAATCGTCAGGCCGCAAGTGTTAGGCTTTTTCTCGACTATTTATAGTGATTTTACAAACGTAGCTTAGATGTGGCACAAGGCCGAAACTCGACTATTTATATATACGGGTCAGTGGTGCATTGTGGGTAGTCCATTCTGGCGGTTATTTTGGCGGGACTGGTTTATTTATTTAAGTTAATTTATTTTACTTGTTTTTATTTTTATTTTTTATTTTATATATTTATTTATTCTTATTTTATATATGTATTTATTCTTGTAATACAATGTGAGGCAAAAGTCGCGCAGCATGGGATTAATAAATTAATTAATGATTTTTTAAATGTTTGAATTTGTTTTGGTATTTTCCCATTTTGCAGAAACAATTTTGACAAAATAAGATGGATAAAGTGTCCACCAAGGTCACCAAAACTCACACTCTTTGTTTTTGTTTTTTTTTCCTTTTTTTTTGTTTTTTTTCTGTGGGACCATTTGAAATCAGTTATCAGACGCGTACAAGAAATATTAAGAAATTTAAAGAAATAATTAAATATGGATGCAGTGAAATGAGAGAGGAAACTCTCTAATGTGTTAATGAATCATGCAGGCACAAAATTGAAATGCGTTTTGAAAAAGGAGGACTTTTTGAACAGCACATATAATAATTAAATAATTAGTAAATAAAATTTTTATTTATAATTATACTTTTAATATCCCTATGATGCGCGACTTTTTCCTCGCCCTATATATATATATATATATATATATATATATATATATATATATATATATATATATTTCAATTAAAAGGTGCAAATATAATTTATAAATTCATGAATTTGTTTTTTGTATGAATGATTCATGAATTTATAAATTATATATATATATATATATATATGATTTCCAAAAAAAAAATTTCGCTTGAAGATGGAACAGAGCCTACTTTAACTCAAGTTAATTCAAATATTATTTTGAAGTTCTCGGCTCCTTATGTAGCGAGTTGGAATCATATTTTTAAATAAATAATATATATATATATATATATATATATATATATATATATATATATATATATATATATATATAATGGACTCTCCCATCGAGTTCGATGTATGAGGTTTCGACGACCACGAACTAATTATCTGTATGCCTTTGACGGGCATGACTTTGAGACCGGCTCGCGAATTGCACAAAAGACCATAAACAGTACAGGACAATGTATTGTATTCAAATGCAACAGGAACACTGTTAGCTGTCTTATTTTGCTTTCGTGTTTCACGCAGTCGACTGATGCTTACTACTTGATGGTGTATTATTCCTGGATGGAAACGAGAACGATACTCCGATCTCTTCATAGCTACCTCTTCAAAGTTATATATATATATATATATATATATATATATATATATATATATATATATATATATATATATATATATATATATATATATTCAATACTCGTACAAAAGCTTATATTCGTAAAAAGGAAGTGCTCAATGCCAAAATACAGACCTTATCTGTATATAAGGAAATAATTAAATATCTAGCGTTTTACATACCAATTCCACCACTCTAAGTTTCATGTGAATAGCAATCATCAGGCTGAAATTTGATAGGAATCATACGGTCTGTTTCTATTTTATATAAAATATGAAATTGTTGTCTACGGCAATTATCAGACTGGTGCTACAAAATCACAATCAAAGAGTTTTACCAAATAACATAAACCGCATCGCTTGAACACCTTCAATAACAACAACAAAAGCGGATAGCCCGTGTAAGTATAAGGGAAAATAACAATATAATCAAAATGCTCACTTTCCACGCTACAAAAAAACGATTGGTTGGGAAGGAAAATCCCATCAGTACTAGAATGAGTGATAACGGTTAGTGTACTTGAGGTCAAATTTCATGACAAAATATTTTTTAATAAAATGATTTTATAAATTTCAGCCGACAGTAACACGGATTACCGAATATTTCTTGCATGAAAACGCTTATCCCCCCTTTATCCTTACAATAAAATAGGAGGCGTTACTTTTGTAAATGTGAATTGAACCACCCCTTTCCCACAAACGAAACGTTGCAAATCGCTCGCTGCTCTATCGCTATTTCCATGGAAAGCATCCAAACGATCTACATTCCTTAGTATCCCTAGTTCTAACCTTCTCAGCTAAGGTCACTACAATCTTAATCTGTTCAAGTTTCAGTTCAACCTCAGTTCAACCGAGTTAGAATTTGAACTCGGATCTGCAGATTCTGTTTTCTGTGCCAAGAATTGCTAACTTGACTGCATTTTTTTAATTAGAAACGCTAACTTGAAAAAAAGATGCGTCTAGGCTTCTGTTTACTTGAAAAAATATCTTCATCATCCTTAATTATGTATTAACTTTTAAATGCTGTTAATGTAATTTATCCAAACGGAAACATTAATTAATAACAATATCATTAATTAACTTTTTCTTAATTTAATTTTGATTACTTAAAATTAATATTATAAAGAAAATTTATATATATGTTTTTCTTGTCAATTGAGTCTGTTTTTATTTTATTGCAAATAGAATTCACTCATCTCAAAATACTTCCCCGCAAAATACTTTCTTCCTATGATATATGCTGGGTACAACCAACATTCCCAACAAGCTGATATCGAAACTCATGCCAAACTTTCGTAGTACTTAATATGAGAACTGATCAAAAAGTATCAGGATTGCTGCTATGGTAACGGGACTAAGGTACACAGAGTGAAGCCGCTTGACTCAAATTGACCTTGAGTTCTGCAGCGTAGGCACACTCACTTATAACGATTATAATTCCGTTGTTTACAGCAATGTTTGGAAGAAAAGTGTAGAGTATGGCCGGCTCACCACACCATAGAGGTTCCATCAGTGGCAATGACTTGTGCAGCAGTTTTTGGCCAAAACAACATTCCCCAAGTCCAACAACCAACATATTTCTTAGATCTCACCCCTTGCGACTTTTTTCTCTTCAAAAATCTGAACCCACTTCAAGAGCAAGATTTCAAGATGTCGAGGAAATCTAAGCGAACGCAATGAGGCGGCTGCTCGCTATCGCATAAAAAAAAAGTTCCAGTAATGCTTCTATCAGTGAAAACGACGTGTGAAGCTTCAGAAGGGAATTACTTTGATGGAGATTAAATGCCGAATTGCTATGCGATGTTTATAGCACGACTTCCGATACTATTTGATCAGACCTCGTACACGTTTTTATACAACAGCATACACAAACAAAAACAAACAGACTTTATTAGTTCCAAAGATTTTTTATTGCAAGCCAAAGGTCTCCTTTGTTTCAATATTGTTTTCCTTTCTCATATATATCATTTTTAATGATAAGCTACAATGTGTGAGCTGAGCAAAGATGTACACGAAAAATGATCACTTAACAGCAATTTTAGTGATGAAAGTAGAGCTACATTGGAGAGAAAAGAGGTTGAGTCATTCATGATGTAAAGATGTAAAAATACATTACAACACATCAGTGGATAGGTAGTGTAATATTTTAGACTATTATTACAGGTCGTAAAACTATTTTCTTTTTCTATGTACAGTGTCTCTTCATGATGTCGGCAATCATAGCTCTCCACAACATCCTTTCTTTGTAGCTGTAGGTAAGGCTTGTCTTTTTGCTAACTCTCTTCAACCCTGTTCTGCCGACCATTTACACAAACTCGTTATGTAGGTTATTCGCTGATTACCCCCTTAACAAAAATATGTTTTGTGCCTGTTGCGCAAAGCGTTCAAAATCGTTTCGCATCCTTGTGGTTGACGAATTATTTTCCACCCTACCACCCCTTTCCCACAAACGAAACGTTGCAAATCGCTCGCTGCTCTATCGCTATTTCCATGGAAAGCATCCAAACGATCTACATTCCTTAGTATCCCTAGTTCTAACCTTCTCAGCTAAGATCACTACAATCTTAATCTGTTCAAGTCTCAGTTCAACCTTTATCTTCCCCACATATCCCTATGAATTATGTCTCTTACTCTAGAATCCTCTACCTCAAGTGGCTGTTAGGCTTTGTACGGTGTGAACATCATTGTAAAAAATGTTTTGCTAACAGTAGTAGGGTGACGTTCAGGTAACACTTGTTTCCCATGTACCCCATTACCGAGTTAATGCCAATGGGCTTAACACCCTTCACGTCGTTATCTCTGACATTAATATTGCTTATAGCCATAAATGATATTGGGATTGATTGTGGAGTGGCTTTTCGTTGTCTTCTCCACGGTGATTTTATTTGGACACCACGTGTAATTAGCTGCCTATTGATTCATCAAGAGTTTTTCCGCTCTTTGATAGGCCTTATTTTTCATCGTACAAGTTTTGTTAAACACCCTCCTCAGTTGAAATAAGTTAGAGTGGAGAAGCCGGTTTAGTAGCAGATCTTCTGACAAAAGATTGTCTTTATATATATTTAAGTTTCAAATTAAAGCTCTAAAGATTTTTTATATTCAAAGTAACATCTTGCCTTGATTTTTTCAAGTTAATAGTGAAAAAAAGTGAGAAAAACACCCTCTATTTTGATTCAAATAAGGGTCCAAAAGTGTAGCTGGTATCAGAAACATGAAATCAAAAAAATAAAATTCGTATTCTATATTTTTTTTTATATCTCCACGTGTGTGAAGTGCAGTTAGCTAGACAAATGTAAGTTTCTGTCAAAACATTCCGATGCCAATTCACATCCAAAGAAAATAAAATTATTTTTTTTTAATTCAGATTGACTTCTTTTCGAATAATTGATGATGTCGAGAAGATAAATGCAGTAAAAGTTATTGTAAATAGTTGGAAAGTTTGTTTTGAATGCTACAGATAAAACAAAGTTAAGCTAACGAACGATAATATTCTTTCACATTCTAAACATTGCACTTATTGCCGTAAATGTTTTCAAAAGCATCAAATTCAAGGAATGACCCATCCAACCTCACCCGATATTAATCTAAATGGCAACATGAAGTTCATCATAAAAATAGTTGTATATGAAAATACTTTAATTTACATTATTTACGTGCAAGCAATTTTCCTCATTTTTGTTGTTGTAATCACAACGTTTCAGCCGCTGTGATCTCCGACCTTTGTCAGGTGTATGCCGATCCGAGTAACTTGCCGATAATTTCGGCTAAACCCTTTATTTAATCTACAGGGTAGAGTGTTCTGGTTTCACTGCCTATATCTAGTTCTTATTTAATACTGCTCAGTTATTGTTCGTCCCGTTTCCACTGATTCTAAAAAATTAAATGCAAATCGAAATGTTGTTTTTTTTTTTTAATGTGTTATTGTTAACGGATACAAACTGCATGCTCTAAAAGTTTGCATCTGTTAACAATAACACATTTAAAAAAATAAAACAAAAAACCAACATATTTCGATTCGCATTTAATTTTTTCGTTTCGGATGCTACCTGGATTGTACTAAAAGCAAAATAATTTCCATGCCTGAGAATGACTAAATGTACAGTTGAAAGTACTTGCATATTTAAAAAAAGATCTTAAAAAAGACTACATATGAATAAATATCATTTCTGTGAGTAGAGATAGATAAGTGAACATTTAAATTTACTTGTTATTATCTCTCTCAATATATATATATATATATATATATATATATATATATATATATATATATATATATATATATATATATATATGTAAGGAAATATATAGATATAGATCCGACAGTATGAAGAAAAATATACGGAAAAAACAAACAAAAATCCTTATATGCAATTATGCTGTTTTAATGTTAATATAATGTCAACGTCAATGAATTGTTCATGCAAAAAGTAGATTAGTAAAGTTAATGATATAAAATGGCGAAATCCTTTCGCAAACAAAATGTTAAAGTTGCATTAACCTACAAATTATTCGATGAATGTTATGATTCTTGTTTTTAATAATTATATAAGCTGTAGCTTATCTATCTCTACTCGCAGAAATGATATTTATTCATATATAGTCTTTGTGAAACTTAGAGAAGAGCCAGATTATTGAAAATTTAATTCCATTTATTAGTATTGAGGTTCTATCTTTTCATATTGAGCATCATAATTTCACATGCACACACACACAGATAGATAGATAGATAGATAGATAGATAGATAGATAGATAGATAGATAGATAGATAGATAGATAGATTCAGAATGGTAAGAATCCATCTCTTTTTCTCCCAGCTATGGCGGAATAGTACACTGTACTATAGGTGAACTACACATTGTTTACGAAATAAGAAATGGGGCGTCTGTTTCAAATACGAAGCATCCACCATAATAAGGTTCGAAGTAATATAGATAAATATGTATGTCATATGTGTGTATGTGCAATCGTATACATGTGTATATGCTCAAACATGCAAATATTTTGCAGTAACCTATACAGACGCATTCTTTTCAAAATGCATTCTTCTGAGTACATCTTTCTCTCTCTCTCTCTCTCTCTCTATATATATATATATATATATATATATATATATATATATATAATTCCACTGAATACTCTCTCTCCTATCTCTCTCTCTCTCTCTCTCTCTCTCTACACACACACACACACAGATATTTATATATATATATATATATATATATATATATATATATATATATATATATATATGCATAAATATCAATTGAATGATATATGATGGTGCCTAAGTGTCTTCTCGAGGAGTTCTACTTAAGAAATCGGCAGGAAGTGCTTGTCAGTCACTTTAGAAAAAAAAAAAGCCTAAACACATGGTTGAACAACAAATATTTTATACATTAGAACAGCTTTATCCCATCTTCTATTCACGGCATTTTGACCAAATTTCTGCTTTTTAGTTTTTACACAAGATCTAAGTGGAAATTATCTTCATTCTTATTGTTTCTAACATATTTCGGCCAATATATTTTCCGGTCTTTTATTATTGTTTAAACTTTTTATATTAAATATTTTCATTAGTACAGACATTTTTCGAGCTCTTGTTTTTGTTGTTTTTAACTCAAAGATGTGGACGATATATTATTTGCACCTTTTCGGGTGTATATCACGGCCGGTCTTCAGAATTCGTTTAGTATATCTTATTTATTGTAATAATAGAATAATAATTTGTTTACTGCCAACTTAGAAACGAACGAAAATTTATTTAATTTATAATAGGCTTGTCTCTGATGACTTTTTCAAATTTACTTTGTATTTAATTTTAAGCGAGTCGGACAAATATTTATTTGGTTTCTTAAATAAATATAACAGACTTATTTTTGCACATTATGTTTTATTTAATATGCACTACAGTTCAAAAGTTTAAGGCAACCTCTGTCAATTTTTTTAAATTGGCTTAAAAAGTATTTGTTTTGTACTTTAAATGAGAGAAAATTATTATACATGGTTAAAAAAGTGACACCTATTTTTTTATTATTTATTATGCCAAAAAGAAAAAAAGCATATTATGATTAAATTTTGCTCTCGTCAAAATATCCTCGTTTAGCCTTGATTACTGCAACACAAATCTTTGACATTCGTTGCAATAGTATCTCAAAATATAAGTTTGATAATTGATTCGATTATTTTTCAATTACTCTAAGAGCTATTTTTCATTTTTTTTTTTTTCCACTCTTCTGTCAAGTTCATCTCATGCTAATTCTCATGGCTTCAAACTTTTGAATTTTACTGTATTTGTTATTTTGTTCCACTATGTTTTACCATTATTCATCGAACTTCATGATTACATCCCCTCATAACTTTTTATCCTTCTCAACAAATAATTATTCCAACTGCCTTTTGCAGTCTTCCAAAGATAAACAAAAATACTGTTCATTAAGGGAATTCTCCAAAGACCAGAATAAATGCTCATTCCAAGGTATAGTATCTGATAAATCGAGTGGATAAGCAAAAACATCCAAGCCAAGCTGTTAAGAATCGTTGATTACAAAAGAAACATTCAGTTTAATCTAGCGTGTGTCCTGATGGAATCTTAAGTCTTTTCTTCTAATTCTGGACGCGTTTCGTCCTTTGCTGTTTTTATTTGGTTTAACTAGTTCGAAATGAAAATAAAAAAAGAGATAGTTGACATTTCTGGAACACATATTGAGGAAAGAGAGTTGAGAGAATTTAACACTCACAGGTCATGCTGAAAGCAACAGAAGAGACGGGGAAACAATGAGAAACCTACTTAACGAGATTGTGTGAATAAATGAAAGAACAGGGACAGAGAGGGGTGGTAAAGCGTTAAAATTTACTTAGAGCAACAAAAGACGGTAATATGGGAAGAGCTACGATCGCCTATGTCCTGAAATGGCATGGCACATAAAAGAAGATTAGTTCAAATTGTTTTGTCTTCTACAAGGCGCTTATAATAGATGCCTCTCTTTTACTCTTCACTCATATACAAAGTATCACCTTCTTTGACTGTAGACCGGTCTTTGCACGCTTCATGATCTTTTGCTTTTCATGTTTTTGTTTACTATCCGTTAGTACTCTGGAGCATTATCATAGTAATAGTAGCGTAGGTTTTCAAACACAATATTTCAAATATAGATATATCACAGAAATAAGTTCAACTATAACTTACCTCTATAGAATGTCATACTCATCAAAAGAGGAAATAATTTTCTTAGACGGAAAGTTCTTGAGAATGCAGCTATCGTTTCTTGCCAAAATGTCAATAGATTCTTTCAAATATCTCGTTTCTTAAAAGAAATACTCCTTGCCCAAGCCAATATGTATGAATATAATTTTTTTTTTAATTAAAAGAGAATGGTTAACCTTCTATTATTTAAAATAAATAAATACATAATTAAAAATAAAATAATAAATAATCATTATATTAATAATACAAATAAATAAATATAGACAATTAAGAAAATAAAAATTCAATAACGACATTAACAGAATTGACTCACTTATTTTATTAGACATTAAATTAAATCACTTAGCATCTCCCATAGTTTACCTTTACATTTTAAAGCGTTCTTAAATTTAAAAATTTTGAAAACGATATTTTTACTTCTTTTTATAAATACATGTTGCAAAATAAAATCCTTACATTCACCTTAATAAAGTCTCTCAGAGGACGAAACGCGTCGTTTAAGAAAAATTAGTTTGGTCTGTATTCATATATCATTTAGTTCTTAATTTCTTCTTATATATTATCATGAGCGTTCTTTCAAGTTTTTATAGGATAAGTGAAAATTAAAAAGAAGGTTTCATTTTTAGAAATCGAATTAGAACGCTAATATTCAAAATTGTAGATTCAAAAATTCAAATATACAAAAATAGGTTTCAGTTTAGTTTCAGTAAACAAATACAACTGTAATTCACATAAATATTATGACTAAAATCAGAAATCTCCTGTAGTTATTTGACATGGGTATTCAGAAAGCTACTTGAGAAACCATGAACTTGTTACTTGCTAGTTATTAAAAAACGTTTAGTGGGCTGTTGAAACATCACACAGGACTAACACCAATATTTGTAAAAATCAATTTTTAGCCAGTAGCACGCAGAAGTCGGTGGGGCAGAGGGTGCGATGTCCCCGGGTATCCATATCGGAAAGGCATCATAGAGTGACATAACAATTAGTTTATATTTAATTTGAATAAATGTTTATTTCATTTTTCATCTGTTTTTACATATTTAAAATGTCTTCCTTTCTCACATTTCTCAGTACCCTATAGCCCCCACACACACACACAAAGGGGCATACAATCAAGTAGTTGGCCCCGGGTATCAGCAAACATAACCAAACATTTACACGTCACTATATTCAGCATCTTGGTAATGTTAATGGTAATATTAGCCGTTTCCCTATAGGGAAATAATTGACATTCATTGACCGAGCAGCCAGCACTTTTTTTGACTGAAATTTATAAAAATAATTTTCTCTAAAAAATCTTTTTTGGGGGAAACAGGTTTCTCAAGTCCAGTAGGTGTTATCACTCGTTGCGGTATTAATGGATGTTTCCTTCCAAACCTTCTATTTGATGCGGTGTGGTATGTGATCATCTATTATTATGTCATTATTTTCTCTTCGAGTTACATATGGTATCCATTTTAGTTGTTGCTACTGTTAGTAATCCTCAAGTGATATGATTTCTGTTATTTGATACAGATCTTTGTTCGTGTAGCATCAGTCCACAATGTTCAAAGCAAGATGATCTTTACCAAGACCGTCTGCTTTTACTCCTCACTCAAAGCCTTTTTTTTTCACCATTAATCTTAAAAATCGGTTGTATACAGCTGACAATTTAGACATTTCTGAACGGGTTTGGCCCCATGCATGACAATCAAATTAAATTTTCGATCTGACGAGGCTATTTAAGAACATGACTCGAGCTTGTTAATTGTTAACCGAGTAAAATTTTCAAACAAAACTTTCTCAACGCCGTTAAGTGTGGTTGGTGGTCTAGACCCTCTTCTAAAATCAAACCCAATGGCATGTTTGAGATGCATTATTTTCTATACTTTCTAAATTCAGAAATAATCGCCCCTGGAATTAAATGTGACGTAGAGAAGCAAATATGAGTAGAAGTTAATACTAATGAATTGCCAGACTATCATCGGCTGTTTGGAAATAAATTAGTACCTGCATGTTTCTGTTAGTTGCCAAGTGGTTCGGATGTTAACGTCTCGATCCTGAGACAATCTCACAATGTTCAAATCTCACAATGATAAAATTGTCAAGGTGCTGACCTTGATAGCATTGGCCTGGGGAGATGATCCCAACTTTCGCTGCCGTTGGGAAGTGCTTGAAAAACAATAACCTTCTGTGTGAAATTAGGTCTGCGAAACTGTTTGAAAAAAAAAATAAAATATATATATATATATATATATATATATATATATATATATATATATATATATATATATATATATATATATATTAGTTTTGTGGTATTCTATATTTGGGAGTACAAGTGCTTAGTATCAGAGATAGAGCGTATGTAAATATAAAAGTGGCGAGAGTCTGTTTCATGCTTCAACGCAATCTTCAGGCTATGTATTTGTGTTTTGACTCGACTATTTATATATGTTTGGCAATGGTGCATTATGGGTAGTGGAGTCTATTCAGTGAGTAGTAACGGTTATGTTTCAAAATATTCTATAGTTTATTTAGGAGAAATAATTGCCGGTTCAGATGTGGTTATTTGTTAACTTTGTACTCATTTATTATTGATTACTTAATTATTCGTTGTTTATTATTATTATTATTATTATTACTAAATTTACTTGTATTTATCTGCTCATTCGTAGTTTGTTAATTTGCCTATTATTTACTTAATTTGTTTATTTATTTAGATTTTTGTTTATTTTTTTCGGGGATTCGTCATCGTATTTGTTTAGTTTAAAGTATTGACTTTGTATGTTAAACTATCTGCGCTGTATACAGTGCATATATTTGTATTTTTGATGGTGGTATTTTACAAGGTATTCTTTATTTTCAATTTTTAAGTAAAATAGTAAAAATTTGTTTTCGTGTCTGCATTTTGAGAAGAATTCTCACACACACACACACATATTTATATATATATATATATATATAAGGTGGACTTTCCTATCGTGAACGATAAATGATGGTCATAATTGAATTTTTTACACTTATGCATGCTAGCAGGGTCTACAGTGGAGAAAAAAGGTAAGGAAAAGACATATTTCAGTTGTGTTTTCTTAAGTGTGATACTAGCCCAGCTTAGCTGCGGGCGACAAAGCCACACTGACAGATGAAATTTGTTAAAGCAAGATTTTGATGGAGTCTCTGCTTTAGGGCTTGACGAGGCTGATCACGATGTTTCAGTCTACTCTTTTCGAAACCCTTTAACTTAATGAAGCATGTCTTACGCCACTACTTTCGGTTTGATGCTTGGGCTTTCCAGATTTTCAGATAAAAGTTGAGACGCATCAAGTTGTCTTTCAATTTACATTTGTAGTGTAAGAGTGGACGTCCAACTGAACGCTTGCAGTTTGGGAGTTGTCCATACAGCACCTTCTTTGGAAGCCTATGCTCATCCATTCTCACAATATGACCAGCCCACCTAAGTTTCATATTTACTAGAATGGTTTCAATGCCTATGATGTTGTTACATTTCATCAATGTTGCACTATTCTTGACCCTGTCATCCCATTTATATATATATATATATATATATATATATATATATATATATATATATGTCATTCGCAGACAGTATCCCAAATCTTAAGTGCGACAAGACATCCGAATGCCTCAAGCCAGGATCCAAACCCAACCGATATATATATATATATATATATATATATATATATATATATATATATATATATATATATATAATAAACTAAGCTTACTTTATCGCAGATCCAAATAGAAAGAATGGAGAGTAATAAGGTTGTGTTTCGCGAATCTTCTAAGTGAGAACGGACTGGTTGCTATCAGTATTTTAGATTTTGCCACGGATCGAACACCAACCTACAACACTAGGAAATATGTAACTATCACAGGCACAAGGTAGTGCCTCTCGGTTTCTTTCAGCATGAATATTAATCTACAAATATTTCTCGTGAAGTTCTAGTGAAATTGTCTACCAGAAAAGCTTCCTATCACTCTTTGAGAGGCACCTTTTCTTTTTCTGTATTTATTTATTTTATTTTATTTTTTTATTTTTTTATTTTATTTTTTTATTTTGTATTTGATACAAGACCACAAACGTGGGTCACACCGTGAGAATCGAAATCACTACACTAGCGAATTGCTCCGTGAAATGCGCTGGCTAACAGTCATCGTTTTCTATTTCTCAATCTCTGTATGTATGTATGTGTGTGTGTGTGTGTCCGTGCATGTGTGTCTGCATGCGTGCGTGTTTGTGTTCTTGCGCTTATCGAGCAGCCGCATTACCATCCTGGCATCATCTGTCGAATTTTCGAAGGCGGAATAATCCAATGATTCGCCTAATTTCCCGCCAACGAGTCATGAGGTACTCACGGGTGAAACACACACACAATAAAAGACAAGCAGAAACCAAGGCCATCATATTAACCTCTCTACTTAAACGTAAATATGAGGTGAGAAAACAAGCGAGACAGGTGCTCGAAGCACCTAAAGAAAGCGGGCGCTGTTCGACCCTTCCCCTATACATTGTCAACAATAATAGTGTTTTAATAGTATTTGCATAAGAAGCATGACAACACTGAAAACAACGTTTTACTGCTTTTTTTTCCTTTTGGCTTTTTTATTGGCGGGGGGGTCTATTTTTGTCTGTTTATTTATTTACTCTTAGCAAGATGTAATTATTAGTCGAGTCAAACATTTTAGTCTTTTTGTTTCTTTGGTAAATCACAACAGACGTAGTTGCGAACAAAAAAATAGTTGGAAACATGTGTTCATGGGAAAACACCATTCTTTTCCTTGCTTTTATAAATGAACCATTTCACTCACATCTGAAATCTTTACAAGAACTGCCACCCATATTTTCTATTTTCACACCTGTCTCATCTGGTGCTTATTCTTGAGATCAAGAGACAACAAGTTACTCCACTTCCTAGTGTTCTTGCCGATCTTTCCTCTGCTATGATTTGGCTTTATTTTTTATACTAGAATTTGCCCAATCCAAATCTCTAGAGTCACTCAAGCTAGATGGTAATGATGAATGAGGCGTGTAATATGGATGAATGAAAAGGTGGTAGGGAGTGATGATTATGAGGATAAGGACGATAGATGAATATTGCCCCTTTTCTTAAACAGATTAAGATTGCAGTGCTCAGAGAAGCGTCCACACAGGAATCTGTTCTACAAATTTTTCCTTCCCCTTTGCCACCCAAAACTATAAGACCCAGTCTGTCCTACTATTCACCGATAGCTGGGGGAGAAGAATTGGATTTATACATTTGCCACATAAGGGAATATAATGAACTCGACTGGAATTCGAACTAGGCTGCCTGATTCTTCAATCCGATCCGCAATCCATTATTGTACAGTGTCTCAAGACTTTAGCACTCCAAATACCCATGTCGATTTCAATACTTCTGATGTCAGAGTAGCTTCAATTTATTTATGGATTTTTCATTTTTTAAGATTTTTTTATTTTTTACATGGTTCCTACCGAATATTCCAAGTACTCCAGTAATGATGAACCCAAACATCAACTTCATACCTATTCCGCAATTTTTTTTACAAAATTAATCGAGTTTTTCATTTTCTTTCAGCTTTACTGAGTGCACTGTTGAATCGATCGTATTCACTACCTGCCAGTCTAGAGTTGGAGATTGGTGTCCATCTGTGCTGGTCAAACTCTCTGCCTCCGAGCAGAGAGGATCCCTAGACGAAGCTATGTCGAAGGGCAGAGTCTCGTCTCGGGAAACAGCTACGCGACCCCGTTTTATACGGAATTTTTGCCCGAGCCTACGGGTTCGGATACCCCACATTAAATTCGGCCTTGTGCCACATCTGACCGCGTGGAGCGGTTGGTAGATACCCTACCTGCCATCTTTTCTGTGTTTATGAATAATAAAATCTTCTTTATAAAATCCTTGTTTATGATAATAAAGTCTCCTAACCTAGATATGGGAATCTTTTCGAACTTAAAAATCTCAAAGAATTTTACTTCTATCCGGGCTTTAAAAATGGATATTTTAAAAGTATAAATTTACACAAATATATTGGTATTCTGCTACATATATATTCGTTCGTTTTTTGTTGGTTTTTTTTTCTGATATTCTGCAAATAATCTCGATGAATAATCTTTCGTAATGTTTTTTTTTTTTTTTTTTTTTTTTTTTTTTGGTTTTTGTTTTTTTTTTTTTTGGTTTTTTGCTCCTTAGTAACTCTGGTCATTCTGTGAAACTGTTGACTAACGTTATTGAAATTTTATTTCAAATTAGTTACCCCTTTTAGATGGAATGCCAAGTAGATAAGAATGAGTATGTTCCACTTTTTTTTTACTTTTAATCTAGGTAACAAAGCTGCCAAAAATTCTCGAAAAATTTGTGCTGCATACGGAGATGACTTCATTGCCGACAGAATTGCAGAGAAATGGTTTTCACCTTTCAAATAAGAGGTCGGGATTCAAACTCAAACTCTTTGCTTCTGGCCGACCTGTTCAGTTTGATGAGAACCAATTGTATACGGTGATTAAAGAAGAACCGAACTAGACACCTAGGGAATTGGCTCAGTAGATGGCAAGCTCCCACTTTACTCATATTCACTCAGTTGGTAAGGACCTGAAACATGGCACATTAACCGAGAGAAACAAACTCCAATGCTCTTTCATTGCCGCCAGTTTACTGACTCGATACCCGGGCTACTTGTGCATACAAAGAAAGATCTCGATTAGTAAGTTGTCCTTATCCTACCATATTATCCTGATTTAGCCACATCAGACTACTACCTTTTTCGGTCGGTTTCTAACAATTTGAGGGTGTGTCCAATAACGATGTGGAGTTTAAAACGTGGTTTTATTAATTTTTCGTGTTAAGACCTAGTGATTTCTATCGTCGAGACATTGAACAGCCAATGGGTCGTTGGTAGAATAAAGGAGAATACATTGTTGAATGATTCATCATAACTATTAATGAATAATAAGTATTAAAATAAATTATTAAAAAAAAAACGAACGAATTCATGTAACAACCTCATAAATCAAAGAGTGCGGAAGAGTAAGGATGAACAAAAAATTATTACTCACTGTAAAATGGTGGATCGAAAAGTATAATAAAAATAAACATGAAAAAAGGCTTACCGGTTAAGGTCCCTAATTTCTCATTCATCTAATCTTAATTCTAGGGTTTTTGCCACAATACCAAATTCTCCTGCTATTATGGATACGATTCTAACCATTACATTGCACATTTTTATCAGTTCCCGAACGAGGTCCTGTTTCGCTTTATTTCATATTCATCTTGTGTTCATCTAGCATAGCCACGTGTACGATTTAATATGTCCTCTTTTCTTTGTTTACATCTATCAAATTTTGTCTTTTCCCTCTGAAGTAGTGATTGGTTTGAATCTCCTGTGGTCTTTTGAACAATTTCCAGTATATCTCTGTTCCTACTCTGTCATATATGCTTTTGTATTCCGCTTCAGCCAATCTATTGCCTTCATATATTATGCTGTTTTGGTGGGGGGGGAGCACCTCGAGGTGGTGTAATGGTTGGCAATCTTGTCTCGCTAGAACAGTTACGACTGAGTACTGAGTTCGATCCTTACTGGTTGTCCCCTACTTTCGGCCTTGTACCACTTTGAACATCGCTATCCTATGTTTTTTTCAGTTTCATTTTATCTTTATAAATGTGACATTTTTGGGTTATCCCTTTTTTTCTAATCAATTCACTCCAAGCAAGGCAATAATGCCACGAAGACGCAAAGAGTTGCTGGGGAAGAAAGAGAACAAGAAGACTTTAGAAGGAACCGGAAATTCATTCCTAAATAGGAAAGAAGGGATAAACCTCTACTGCTGTTCAAAATACCGGGTGGAGTGTGAACCGGACGTTAGGTAAACCTATTTACTCCTATTTGTTCTTAGCTGATACCGTTTCATATTTCAAGTGTCCTTAGCGTAAATATCTATTTATATCTCTCCTTGCATTCTAACGAAAAATTATCATATTTCCATAACTTTGTTATACATATTTTGTAAATCCAATTTGGGGGGGGGGCGTTTGCTTCTTCCTCCTCTTTTTTTTACATAGAGTCTGTCGCTGTCATTTCTGAAGTGTTGAGCCTCGAGCATAGTTATTAAATACTTGATCCTATCGATTTAATTTCCTCTCTTAAACAGCCTAGTGATTTCAGTTGTTCCACCGGTATACACGAGGTCACTTTCTGCGATTTCATTTATCTATGGTCAAACGCAGAAATAAAGTTTTTAGTTTTAGTTAACAGTACCAAAGCGCAACAGTAGTAATGCCAATAATTTGGAAATGCCATAAATGGTGGCACGATGGATTAATGGATAGCGGCTCGGAATCGGAGAACCGAGTTCGAATTCCAGTCGAATCCATTACATTCACTTACGTGCTAATACCCTTGGGAAAATTATGAATCCTCTTCTTCTCCCCCCCCCCAGCTATGGGTAAATAGCAGGACAGACTGGGTTCTATAATCTTAAATGGCAACTGGTCTACCACAGAAAGAAATAGCAACTTACTGCGGGAAAAAGTAATGTATCGAAAGATACATGATCGCCTACGCGTGTATCACCCATGGCACATGACTTACATAAATGGTGCCCACTAAAAAACGGTCAATTCAGGAAGACGTTAGAAAACCATTCAAAACTGGCGAAGACTGTGACTGAAAAATTCAGGAAGAATTTCTGCACATTTCTTCAAAACCCACGTCGGATGTTCTGTGAAAAGTACGATAACCTGACGCTCAAAATCAGTGAGTTGTTTAACCATACAAGAAGAGCAGAATGAAACATGAAAGTTTTCTGTAAATAACAAGAGTCACAAGATCGAGTAGCATTTAATCAATCATGAAAATAACCAATCAGAGTTAAGTAATTACGTGAGAGTAGAATGATTATTCAAGTTCATGAATATTAAAGAAATTTATTCATGGTTATTCAAGGTTAATTATTCCTGAAAGTTAAAACAGTGATAATAAATGTGCCGCCTTTTTACTGGGCATTCTGTAGTATACAATTAATAACTATTATTAATAATTTGCTGAGGTTGCTAAATTCTGCGATAATAACGAATATTCTTTTCGTAGCATAACTTTTAAAATATTTTATTATAACAGATATTATCATTAATAATCACTGTTCATCTCTTAGTGTACCTAATAAGATTTACGGTGAAGAATTTACTATCCATCACATAACTTATTACAGGCCAAAAATGGAATGCGGCTACCATATCTGTGCTGGATCAGCTATCCTCGATTTCCAGCGTTGAATGAATTCAAAAGCATCTACGCGACCTTGTGCGTTATGGATTATTTTCCATTCTGCATCCGCTTTCTCACAGACGAAACTTTGTTAGCTTCTCGCTACTCTATCGCTACTTTCATGGAAAATGTTCAGACGAGCTGCATTCCTTGGTTCCACCAGGTCATGGTTTCACATCTATACCCCACCGCTACGTCGATTCATCCATATTCCCTTCGTATTCCGGTAAGGAAGATGTTCAACTCATACAGCTCCTTCCTCGGAACTGTTCCTTAGTGTAGCATACTCTTCAAGTCTAGTGTCAACCATAATCATACTTTCTCTCTTTAGGCCCTTACAACAATTTTTATTAACTTTATACGTTGAGTGACCCTTGGGTTTTGTATTGGGTGAATAACATTAAAAAAAAAGGTTTATTTTTATAATTGTTCGATATAATTGTCGCTATTTCTTATTGTACACAATTTATAAACTAACCTTTGTTATAGTTGTATATGTTTAGATATTGTGCAGGAATTTATCGAGAAGTGGTTTGTCCTTTTTCCTACTGGACGAGGGTCTGAAATACCTGGATAAATCCTATATTTGGGATTGCATTGGTCAGATAGTGCCGATCTTCAATTTTCCAAAGATTGCTTGGTATCTCACGGGTTGATTCCCTGCAGAGAATTTGCAGCCTGGTGTTTAACATTAGGAATTCCTTTCCTCCCATTAACAATTATATTAACAAGGTGTTCTTTTCTCTTGTAAAAGTTATGTCGTTTATTATTTTAGGTGTCAATGTAAGTTTGATTACATTGGACGCACTTTGTAAAGATTGAAGTATAGGATTGTACAATGTTCCATCTGGGGTTGGGAATGGCCAATTGAGTCACGTTGACACATACCGGGGGGAGGATTTCCGATTCAACGATTGGCCAACGATGATCCTGTTTATGCTAACTCTTTCTTAAATATCGGTTTCAAAATTCTAGGCCTTACAAGGTCATCATTTCATTTGAAAATCAAAGAATTAATACAAAAGCGATGAAGGGAATCGTGAAAACAATCAATATAGCCACGGTTCTCCCTCTGTATCAGACGAAGTAGCACGAATTAAAATTAGAATTGAAGTTAACAAACTTTCGAAGTTATTTTCATGGCTTTCACCCAATGTTTGGCAACATTGTCAAAAGCGGTTCAAGGATCTTTCTGCCATCTTGATTCAGAGATTCCAAAGAACAATCAGAATTGAGCATGTTTCAAGCATTACCCAACCGAACAAATTAACTAGACCTTGAAATCGTTTTAATTTCAAAGTTGCAAAGCATGACAATACTTATAGAATTAGAACACTTTGAATACGTTCACTTGGTTTTTATTTAATAGTAAATAAACTAATAACAGATAAAACTTAAAACAGTTTTCATTTAATAGCTGAATATTCTGGCTTCGTAAAATATACCTTAAACAAACTAGATTAAATTATTGAAATCACTGGTATAATTTCTTTGCAAGCTATGCTGTTATATAGGAATAAAATGTCGCTGCCGACACTTGAGTTTGAACATAGATCGCCAGTAGGCAAATACAGGCGATCCTATTACTGAATTAAGTAGAACACGTGACCATAGAGGAAACGCATATATGTAGGAAGTAGCTGACGACTAACGATCGTTATTTCTACTCTGTCCTCTATTACTACACGGATCACTACTCTATTCCCTATACTATTCCTCTATTCAGATCGCTATACGGGTTACTATTCGAGCGAGTATTATCGAGCAAGTACTATTAGTGCGAGTGATATTCGAAGACGTCTGACACCAGTATTGTTCAACGGCGGACTATAGTTGTATCTGCGATTACAAAGTCTCTACTACAACGAGCATTACAAAAGTAACAATGAGCATTCGTTGACATCACAAAAGTGTCAAACGAGTGTTCGTTGATATCACAAAGCATACAAAAGAAAATATTATGGAATAATTCAAAATTGAGATAAAATTATGGAATTCACCGACATAAAATTAGAATCAATAATTAGCTGCCTCTTCTTGAGCTTAATCTTTGGCAGCCTTAATTTTTGCAGGCGCCAAAATGTTAGTGTACAAGACAGCATAGATTCCAACTCTCCTGTATGCTTCTGAGACCTGCACAACTTATCGACGACAACTTAAATTCCTTGAAGTATCTTGAACATCAGCTGGGAAGACAGAAGAACTAAGGTCAGCGTCAAGCTAAAATGACTAGCATTGAAGACATCGTCATAAAAAAAAACAACTTCGATGGAATGGATATCTGCTGTAAATGGATGACAACCGGCTACCAAAACCATTCTTTTATTCCCAACTCAAAGAAGGAAATCGAAAAAGAGAAGTTCAAAAGAAGAGATTCAAGGACGTTCTAAAAAATAAACATGAAGAAATGTAACATCGACATCAACAGCTGGGAATCAAGTACAATGGACAGGTATCTTTGGAGATCCATTGTCAGAAACGGAACAGCAAACTTCGAATCCAAACGATCAGCCAAACGAGAGGAAAAATATGTCGATCAGAAAGACTAATCCACCATACGGAATAATCTGTCGTCAATGTCGAAGTACCCTTCAAGCAAAAATTGGTCTCATTAACCATCACAGAGTCCACAAACCCGTTTGATCGAGGCAAACAAAACAAGACCATCATCCTCGACCTCGAGAGATAGCCACGACGAATTCTTTCAGGCATGGATTTCACTAATTTAATGCAATATTATTTATAAAATTGGTTCCAACACTCCCGAATGGAGGTTGGTAAATCTTTGATGGATGAAGCCTTCTCACGACCCTTTTTTTAATTCCATGATAAATTTTCAGTTGAATTTAGATCTGGGCTGTTTGCTGGCCATCTAATTGATTTTTATAAGCCTTTTGCTGAAGAAGATAAAAACTTTAACCCGCTTTGCTTTATGACTAAATGCATTATCGTCTTGAATAATGATTTCATTATCACCAAACCAATTTTCTAGCAATGAAATCAGAAAATTATCCAGGATTCCAATGTACATATATGCATTGATTGTTGAGCTAATTGCCATCTCCGCTGGTTCTTTAAGCGGCATAAAACCTCATATTATGGATCACTTGGGAAATTTACTTGTTTTCATCAAGCAATCATCTTTATATGTTTCGTTTGAACGGCACCAGATCACCTGCAAGAACCAATTGATCAAGACATATTCATATATGCATATATAGGCCTCTATGCATATGTACACTTAGAAGTAACGATGCCGATGTAGAAAAACACAAAACTCATCAGTAGCTGAAGAGTGCAAGACGACATACAGAGATGGAAAAATTTACAATGGCTACACAGAACCAAAGCCCATTTACCGATAATTGCCAGGCAAACATAATAAAAAATGATGCTGGCCCAATGTGTATATTACTAGGAAGGCATGTTTAGACTTTTGACCAATTAGTGTCTTGTTGTCCATTTCTGTAAGCGAAGGAATAAAAAGATGAAAGTTTGGACAATGTATTCATTGGAAGATATATTAATGTTATTTCGCACCACATGTTAAAAAAGTATGAACATCACTCTAAAGCACTCACAGAAATCCAAGAAATCTCTATTCTTTGGAACTTAACCAATCATTCTGATAGGCATATTAAAGCTTACAGATAAGATTAAATGATTAAAGATTAAAAACAAAAATATATTTTAATAGATAAAAATATACCTGTTAAAGAATATCAAAAAATAAGTAAATATAAGAATCTTTAAATTGAAATATTATCAAAGTAAAGAAAATATAAACACAATCCCTGTTAATCATCCCTTAACATCAGAATGCATGTTTACCATCTTGCCTTACGCCTAATCTCGGACAATAAGATCGAAAGAAGGATGCTGAAATGTTCTCGGCCCAACTAAGTAAGGACTCTAAAAGCATTCTAATGTTTGGTCTGTTGTTCCTGTAAATGGCAGCCTTGACAGTAATACGAATACTAGCTCAGAAATGGTCACTGATTATTTCTTTTGAGTCAAGTCTAAACGAATATATTTGTAGAAGAATATATTTGTAGAAGAAGAAGAAGAACTACTGTCATAAATAAGTCTTGGATACGATCCAAAAAGGTACAGACAAGAAGATTAAAAAAATAGTAACCACTATTTACAAGAGGTTAAGATAACTACATTCGTGTGAAAATGTCCATCTACTCAATCAAGAGAGTATTATCGATATAAAGAAAAATTTAACATCATAATTTGTTTAAACAGAATTCATTCTATGATAGCCTCAGCATTAAAAGTCTGTGATAGATGAAATCTTTCATGAAATCATCTTATAAACTTTCGTGGAATTCATAGGGTATGGAAGTCACATCGACTCTCATCGAGAATCCAAAAATGGTTCATGTGCAACTGCATTTTTGTCACGGTCAGATATGACTCACTGCAACCTGCTTGCCGTACAGGAAGTTCTGCAATAACCATTGCGTTTAAGGAATGCGGGGAAGCATCTTCGCCCGAAAGAGCAGACACGTGTGAAGCGGAAGGTCAGGCCAGTAATCGATAAATGATCAGCTGAGATATTTTCTTAACGAGACAAGACTTCAGATAATATTGGTTTCTGCTGTTCGCAATTTCAATGTCGTTAAATTATGCTTGTGTGTAAACGCCAAATATAGATAGGAAATTCATATGAACAAATATTCTAACAGAAAGTTCTGTTAGTAATTATGCTACTCCAATTTATACTATCAAATCTTGAAATTCTGAAATTAATTATTAAGTGAAGATATTAATTAACGACTAATAGTTAATTTACATTATGTATGTGTCTACGTGTGTGTATGTGTGCGTGTGTGTGTGTGTGTGTGTTTCTTTACGATATATCATAATTATCTCTTTTTTTCCGGACATTTGGGATGAATTCATTATAAGAACGAATGTAGCAATCATTTAATGTATCTTCCTGACAAATTTTAATTAAGTCAATTTTCAGTATCTTCTAGACAAGAGTGTTGTTCTTTGATAGCTTCTCGTCTATTAGTAATTACTCAGTAGGCGAGCAAAGGACTGGAGTTCGGGAGGTTTTCAATAACATCAAGAAGATCATTATCGTAACGCCTATTTTCTGTCATTCATCTCGAGGGAGGAGAGAAGCAAAATTCCCGATTTCTGAGAAACAGCACTTGTTCATTTACATCTGCAGATTGTAAACATAAAGCCCGGAATGATTCCTTTTATTTATATATATATATATATATATATATATATATATATATATATATATATATATATATATATATATATATATATATATATATATATATTATCAGCGATTTGTCGTAGAGCAATTGTTAGCAAGCTAGTCTTGGGGACCATTAGCCCGTGTCAGAAGTTCGAGCTTAGTTTCACACGTCTATTTGCCCGGCCTCCCCACCAAGGCTGGATGTGACACAAGGTTGTTTTAACATAAGGAGCGCCATATACATACTTATGCATATGGACCAAGGACAAAAATTATTTTTTTACCCAGCCTCGCGACCATTGTATTGCTAGCATCGGTATTACATCAAACCAACCTCTTTAGAGCGATGAGGAAGGTGCTGCCATAGGGTTGGAATCCCCCGGGCTGAGAAAATTCTCCCATCTAAAAAGGAGAATCATAATCATCTAAAGAGGAGAATCATAGCTCCACTTTCAGTTAAATTTGGTAATTGACAGCATTATCAGTAATTTAGGGATGTGTAATGGATAACGGCTCAGAATGAGAAATCGGAAGGTCGGTTTCGAATTTCAATCGAGTTTGTTATAATTACTTATTCGCCTTTGAAAAGGCATGAATCCATCTCTTCTCCCCCTATCTCTTCTGTGGGTTAAATAGCAAGACAGACTGGTTTCTATGGCCTTGATTGGCAGCCAGTCTACTACAGAAAGAAACGGCAAAGAGGAATTCCTTTCAGTCAGTCATGAATAGAAAGAGACATGATCGCCAAAGCGCGTATCACGCATGGCTCTAAACTTAACAGTAATTTATACCACCTAGAATAAAGTGGCGGTCAACAAGCAAAACTTCGAGCCGATTCATTAATGCAACGAGTTCACTCCACATGAATGTTCTAGTATAGCTCATTCAAAAAGAACAAAGAAAAAATATCACCACTCTCTCCGGAACAAGTTTTTCGTGGCTAGCTTGAAGCGACAAAATAATCGCTCACTGAAAGGATAGTACTTTCAGAAGGTTTAGAATCAGAATCCTTTCAAATGTTCTATTCATCAACATCTTTCAGACGTATATGAAACATAGTGAATATATTTAAAGTTTGACTTATAATCTAAGGGAATGACGACTCTGAATTCAACACCTTGGAAAGGCAACGGAAATCACTTCTCAATCATTCCCGTGAAGAAAAGGAATATATGAAGAGACATAGTCGCTTACGTCCTGAAGAGATACGACATTAGAAAAATTAACACTCTTCTTCATGAATCACATTTAAAAGACGAATTTACCTGGTATTTTATAGAGAACAAAAAACCTCGTTGTTTTCTGGTTGATGCTCATGGCTGTGCTGACGTAACTATCAAAACGTATCCTACTCAAAATCTACCAAGATTTTTACTTCATCAGATTTCTATCTATCTCTTCTGAAGAAAGATTTAAACCAATGAGCAAGTATCTATATTTTCCATAAGCCCTTTTCACAACATAGCCATTCATATACCTTTGTGTTTCAAATAGACGATTATTCATTTTTGGAGAGAAATTCACTCGTTGCGTTCTTATTCAAACCACTCCTTTTATTAGATATTCAGGAATTTTCCTCCCACCCCGTTAATTTAGTCTGCTCGCATTCTAGGACAACGCGTTTTATTACTGAAAATTGTGAAAGAAAACTATTAAAAAATCCCAACCACCCCTTTTATTAAAACCACCCTGTCTATTTGAAACTCAAGTGTACTTATAAAATCTGCGATAACCAATATCAAAATGACGCTGACACTTGGTTTTCTGTTGTTACAAATGACGTGCGCTGTCCAGTTTGCCACATGGTTGACTGCGCATCACGTGACAGAAAACATTCCCGCCAATTTGACGTAACCATTGGCTTACTCTCCTCAAAAATCAACATCTACGGAATGTGTTCCAAAAATCTTAATCGGAAAGAATTCTTGTCCATTGCTGCACAATTATTTTCTCGGCGATGTATTGTTTATTGTGACAAGGAGAGGATGAATGCAGTTGTCAGGATTTGAGGGGTTTTTTTTTCTGAATGGATGGTCACCCAAATTGTTGATGTAACACATTCAATGAATAGTCAAATGTTTTCCAACTTTTACTTATTTGCCTCGTTAGCTGCGAGTTCAAGTTCTATATGCTACATAGTTAACATTAAATGAAACTTTGTTATTTACTAAATTTAGTTTAGTCTGACACAAGGCCAACAAAAATCGAAATCACTATAATAAAAACGGCTCTCCAGATAAGTTTGCTAACCAATCTCTACTCAAACTTTCGTTCCCTTTGAGAGGAATATGGTGTCAATTGTATGAATGTTATAGAATAGACGAGCGGTATTTTTGCTATAGTCTTATTCAATACATTGTTACACATTTAATGAGATTTAAGCGCTAGGCTTTTTCCGTCAAGTAAATCGTTCCTGATAATCGATTCTGAGAGCGAGATGTACGTATATCCTTTTCAATTGACAGATTTGCACGAAATTTGGTTTTGATCCTACACATTGCCGATAGACTTTTTTCACAACGGTAAGTGGATGGGAACAGCAATAGAATTTCCACGCATTTTCTTTTAGACACAGACTTTAGCGACTTCTTCAGCAAAGAAAGATGTATTAAGCTGAACATTTCATGAAATACTTATGTAAATCTTTTAAACGCGTACAAAAAAAAAACTGGAGTTAATTTTCAAAATAATCCTTTAAATATATTGGAAGTAGAAATTTAAGAAAAAAAAGTGACATTACATAACCGTATTCAATGTAAAACTGATGAAAACTCTATGTACATTGAAATATAGATAACTGGCCCCACTTAGCAACTTGACTGAAGTTGAACCTAGACGTTTTAACACTAAGATGGCCAGCTCCTTTGACATCTTTATTTACATTACGCCGTGAAGCAGCCATCTCTAATATATTCAATATTCAAGTCTGGAATAACAAGTCTGAAAAGAAATTCACAAATATTAGTATACCTCATACTGAAAGAAAGTGATTATATATATATATATATATATATATATATATATATATATATATATATATATATATAAATTGTGTGTGTGTAGATAGATAGATAAATAGATAGATAGGGGACATAAGCACAAGTATTATTGCTTGTGAGAAATGTTTCAATGCATTTACCCTATAAATAGCGTAGGTGTCAAAAACGACACCTCGGCCATTCAAGGTAAAACCTAAAATATCAGCTATTCCGCTGAATATTTTTTTAAGAATTAAGTCTGTTAAGCATCTTTGCTAAAATTCAATAATTGTCCATAAGCCTCAGCATCGAACCAAAACTAGTTATTCCAGAGTAATTTGTTGAAAATTTGAAGGTGTCGAAAACGACACCTCGGCCATCCTAGTGTTAAAGCATTAAATAAATCTTAATCATTTCCGCCATGTTTCTGTACCAAAGAAACACATGAAAGAAATTAAAATATGACCTGGTGATTTCCCTCCTGTCAAAATCTTTAAAAAAAATAGGAATTTACAGATTATTAGGTTGGTGCAAAAATAATGATGTAATAATGTCGTTTTTTGACGTTAAAAAATACGTCAAAAAACGGCATTATTACGTCATTATTTTTGCACCAACCTAATACATTGGCTTCTACTGTTAGGTTAATCCTCCCCTTTCCCTAATAAGTATTTGCCGTCCGTAGCCAGTTATGTGACCATCAACTGCCACCAAGTGACACGCCAATAAGTCCAGAGAAGAGTTTGGGGATAAACGCCGTGAAAACTGGATGCTCCTCTGCCACGTGAGAAAAGCATAGCCTTTTGCAAAATGACTTGCTAGAATTGTAAGTAAAGGAAGACAAGTGACGTGCAGAGGTTTGATAATGTCCAGGGTCAACTCCTTGGTGGTGTGTCCCTAAGTCTCAAACAAGGGGGTCTATAGGGCATACTACTGAGAAATGTGAGAAAGGAAGACATTTTAAATATGAAAAAAAAAAAAACAGATTAAACATGAAATAAACACTTTATTTAAATTAAATATAAACTCAATTTTTATTTCGCTATTCGATTGGATGCCCTCCGGATATGAATGACCGGGGCCGTCGCACTATCTAACACCTTCTGCACGCTACTGAGGCAGGCTTTTATAATATTCGTTAGCCTTTCTTTTTCAAGTACTGAGAGAAGGTATGTAAATATTTCTATACTTTGTTATCATGTTTCCTCTATAAAATCTTTTACGTTCTTCCGACTTCTCACAAGTCATTCTTTATATTTGTTTTAATGTTGCGGTCAATAGCTGTACCTACGGCAGGTACTACTGAGGCCGTCCAGGTGTACCACAATTAAGCATATTTTATAAATAAATATTAAACTAGTAACAACATTGCGAATATTCTCAACATTACGATCAGAGCCGGTTATTAAATGCTCAATGTTCGCTGTCCTACGTCGATGTAACAAAAAAAATATGCTTCGATCAATACTTTCTAAAGTCAGTCACGAGATTCGAAAATGAAGTCATCACTCTCTTTGGATAGAAAGTGAATTGAAAACGACTGAAAATAAATCACTGCTCTTTGTGACGAATAAAGAAGAATCTGTATTGTATAGCGAAAGTTGCCTTCCAAAAGCTGAACAAAGTATTAAGAAACAGGAAAATTTAATTAGAAACAAAAAAAAAGAGTACTGAACTGTTATGTAATATCAGTCCTCCTATATATCAGTGAATGTAAGACAATCTCTGACAGATAAGGAAGAGATGTGAAGCTACAGAAAGGGGGTTCTACAGAAGGATGCTGAGAATAATATGGACCGAACATGTGAGCAACGACGAAGTTTTAGAGAAAATGGAAACAAAAATAACACTTATAGTTCAAAAAGAGACAGTTGAAATTTCTCATAATGAGGAAAGAAGGCTTGCAAAATTTAACACTCACGGGACAAATTGAAGAAAAACGAGGAGGAAAACGATACATAATCTACCTAGTGAGCTTGAGTAAATGGATGGTAGAAGAGGGTTAAGAAGAGATAATAAAAAGACAAACTTTATTAAGCGAAAGAAGAAAAAGTATTCGGCACCGGATGATTGATGACGTCAGAAATGCAAAATTCTCAGTGACAGGAAAGTCAGCAAGCGTTAGATAGAAAGACATGCTCTGATTGGATAAGCGCCGTTCCACTTCGAAATTTAAGTAACGGAGAAATAAGGTCGTAATTTGCAGGCTTCATTTCTAAATTTCACTGCAGTAATTATCTCACAACAAAATTAGTCAAAGTTACATAATATATATATATATATATATATATATATATATATATATATATATATATATATATACATATATATATATATATATATATATATATATATATATGTGATTAAATAAGAAACAAGTAGGAAATGTGTTTGCGTGCGTGTGCCGCACAGATGTGCGCATATGTGTATAGTTTTGAGTCTATATTCAACAAGCTAATTTAATTTCCTCTGTCCCAGGAATATCTCAAATTCTTATCTAAAAGAGGATTAAAATTGCATGCAATTCCTATCGGATTTTTTTTCACTTCTGCTCTTTTTTTGTTTCAAATTATTTCAAATCAATTCATGTAGGCAGACGTAAAACTCCCATAACTAGGCTTTGAGAAACATAGCCTAGAGTAGCTTGACGTTTTTGTTTATACAACTGTGCTTCCATAGAATTTCATGTGTTTGTTTTCCTTGTTTGAATTGTATCAAACACGAAGCAATGAAATCTATTAAATTGTCTCAGATACAGGTAAGGCCACTCTCATAGCGTTTGTATAAATGACGTGTAGTGCAACGAGATAACAGATTGATATTGATAATACCATTGACCAAACATGTGAGCAACTATGAAGTTATAATGGCAACAAAAAGGTCACTTATACTTGACAACAGGAAGAGACGGTTAAAATCTCACAGACACATAATGAGGAAAGAGAGCTTAGGAAATTTTATGCACACAGGATAAAATGAAGGCGAGATCGACAGAGGAAAACGACGAATAAAATACCCAGCGAGCTTAAATAAATGGATGGCCGAGCAAGGTTTCAGAGAGATAACAAAAAGACAAGATTTATTAAAATCTACAGAGGACAGGAAACTGTGGCGAAATATGATCGCCTACGTCCTGAACATTTCTCAATCATTGATTGAGTAGCCAATGCCACCGTCGGTTGATATTAGTAAAATATTTCTATTAAAACATTTTTTCAAGAAAATAATGGAAGAATCTACAATGACCTGGCATCTTGGCTTCAGTCATTTCCCCATCGTCATAACATAGCTTCCCCGTGCCTTTTCTATAAATATTTTCATGGTAATTGTTCTGATGAGCTTTCCACTGTGGTGCCTAGACTTAATGAATCTAAGCGTATTACTAAACTGTCGGCAAGGTTTCATCATTTTACCGTTGAAATGACTAGATGTAAACGTAAGTTCTGTTCTAACGGTCTCTTCCTTCGCACTTCTCGCTTGTGGAACTCTTTTCCGGCTTCTTGCTTTCCAGTCAACTTTAATCTTCAAAGATTTAAATGCAATGTCAATCGTTATCCCGTCTTTTTTATTTCTGTTCTTTTATTGTTCTCTCTCCTTAATAATGTTTTCTTTGTCTCGTATTCTCTCACACTTAGTAACTTCTTGCATCTTAGTGGATTTATTGACTTTCCTGGAGTGAACTAATAAGAACACAAATTCCTCATGGTCACTGCTATATCTCTTTCCAGCATAGATGGAGGTTTCCTTCCTAACTTTTTGTTTGAAGTAGTGTGAACGGTCAACATCTAGATTATATCATTATTTCCTCTTTGAATTGCATGTGCTATCCATTTTAGTTGTTGCTGTTGTTGAATATCCTCAAATTATGTTGTTTCTGTTGTTTTGTATAGTTCCTTGTTTTTGATTCTGTAGAACCAGTTCACGAAGTTCGAAAAAGGATGGTCCATGCTAAGACCTACAAGCTTCCTTCTCTCTAAGACCTGGATTGTCAAAATAGCAAAATATTTTTTTTTTAAATAAATGTATAGTTATTATTCTTCACTAAAAACGTTCCAAGAAATTTTTAGTTTAAACAAGTGGAAAGAAAACTAGTAAAAAAAAATGTAGTGGGAGGTAATTAAAAAATAAATACTTAAAACTTTTGAACAAACTAAATCGGATCCTGAAAAGTTTTCTGCCGGTTCAAAAAGAAAATTAACTATAGCCAAATAAATGAGTCTATTTATGCTATTCATTTTGTAGTTCAAAGAACTTAGCACCTCTTTTCTCAAGTTATTTTAACCTTTCAGAAATAAAAATTATAATGTCCTCTCTTTCGAACTCGTTTTTAGGTTTGGATACAGGAAAGAGATGAAGCAACATCTGGTAAAGTAGGTTGTCTATGCACTCGAAACACTGCATCGTCTTGCAAAACATTTGAGTGGTTACATTGTTCTGCAAAAACATCTTCCAAACGGTGCTGAACATCGGCACCTTCAAAAACACTCGCTTTAAAAAGAAATTCTCACTTCTCTTTTCCTTCAGCTATGCGCAGTGACATAACCCCCTATCGAGAAGCGCCCCTCACCAGCTGGTCAATAAGTATTACTCTTCTTTATTCGGAAACAGATTTATTTTAACTCGGACTGAAAAGATATATCTTTCCCACGGCGAGGCTTTTATTTTATTTTAATGTTATGTAATAAATATTCCATATAATTTCTGTAGTATTATACCAGAATAGACATTGCACTCAAATTTCACTTCAAACCTTTCAAATTGCGGAGTTGATCTGGGGTTGCACGCGTTCACATAATACAGAAGTACATGACGTCACACCAGGTTCGAATAATGCAATCGGAGGAATGAGAATGCTGGACGAATGAATGTATAAACAATCGCCCTCGAAATGTTTTGGGCAGTTTCTCACATATAGCAGACGGAGAATGTAAAGTCCATGTTTCAGGCGAAGACTCTGTGTGCTGCCCACGTTCGAGAGTTATCGAAGGATTCAAATCTCATATTATTATTTAATTGGTACCCTCCACGAATCCATTACATTTCAACCGATCATACATTTACTTTCGATCTGTATTATTGTATTCATAATATTATGGGTGGTAAAGATACCTCCTTGGTAGATATGCATACCATATCAAATACGGTTGATATGGTTTACATAATTCCGCATTTTCCGTTTACATGGCTGAGTTAAATTCCATATTTTCTATTGATAAGGTTTCATTACATTCCGCACATTCCGTTGACATGATTCAATAAAAGTTCACATTTTCTGTTGATATAATTCAATTAAATTTCACACTTTACGATGACATGGTTCAATTAAATTTCACACATCCAGCACCTTCTTTACACTGCAATTTTAACGTTGCCTTATGTTGTTCTATGGTCCTTTGCAAAAGAAAAGAAAAAATCAATCAAAATAAATAAAACCACGTATACAAAGTAGTGCACATGTGTATTTCACTATGAACAAAATATGTTGCCTAAGGTTGCAATGAGTCGTCAAGACCTTCGAGCAGGAGTGATCCAAATTAATTCCTGCTTTTATATAAAAATGAGAGTTAGGCTATCGAAAATCTTTGAGCGACTCAGAGCAAAATTTTAGAAGGATAGAACAAAAAATTTTAATGTAAAAATTTGATGCAATTTTTAAAAATATTCCAGAAATTTCGCTTTCAGAAGCACCTAACATGTATAAATGCTTGCCTTGTCATGTTGATTGCAATACAATCTGCTGCATGCACTTATAAGCAAAATGTCTATTTGTTCAAATTCTTATAACAAGTAATCTCTCTCTCTCTCTCTCTCTCTCTCTCTCTCTCTCATGCATATATATATATATATATAGAAAGATTTTCATGTGATGCGTGTTATGTTGGTCTTACTGCACATGCGCACGGACGAGGGATGCCGGGAATTTTTAAAAAATTAATTTTAATTTTTCTAATTTTTTTTTTTTTACTTTATCTGATTTCATTCTTTTTCTTTTTATTTTCTTCACTTTTGTTACTAGATATCCTACACTGATAGAAGTTCTGCCAGAAATGGTGAAATGTTGTAAGAGCCAAGGCTAGTCAAAATATCCACCATCTTTTTCAAAGACATTTCATTTCTGTACCTGCATGATTCATTAACATGTCGAAGAGTTACCTTTGTCATTCTACTGTATTCATATTTAATTATTTCTTTAAGTACCTCAATATTTCTTGGGTGTGTCTGATAAACAATTAATTTCAAATCGCCCCACAAAATAAAAAAATATCAAAACAAATTAGACCTTTAAAACATGATTAATTAATGAGCCCCTATGGTGTGCGCCTTTTGCCTCAGCCTATATATATATATATATATATATATATATATATATATATATATATATATATATATATATATATATATGTACGTATGTATGTATAGCTGGATTATATATATATATATATATATAGTCACATGATATATATATATATATATACATATATATATATAATTTAGTCTGTTATCCACGCAAATATATATATATATATATATATATATATATGTGTGTGTGTGTGTGTGTGTGTGTGTGTGTGTGTGTGTGTGTTAAAAACATAGTTTTAAGGTATTCTATATTTATGGGTTAAAGTGCTCAATATCAGGGATATAGCATATATAAATATGAAAGTCGACATTGACGTCAACGCCCAGTGGCGACAGTCTGTTTCATGCTGACGATTACGTTTGAGCATGAAACAGACTGTCACCGCTGGGTATCAATGTCGAATTTTATATTTATATACGCTCTATCCCTGTTATTGAGCACTTTAACCCCTAAATATAGCATACCTTAAAGCCATATTTTATCATATATATATATATATATATATATATATATATATATATATATATATATATATATATATATATACAGGCATCCCTCGATCTATACGTTTTCGATTAGTGCACTAAAATTTTGATATAGAAAATTCGATTGGTGCATACATATTACTCGATTAGTGCGGTAAAAGATTCTTCAGTTATAACCATAGTAATTGTAAATTGATTTTTTATAGTTACTGATATACACGTTAGCCGAACTAATCGAGGGAGGCTTATATATATATAATATATATATATATATATATATATATATATATATATATATATATATATATATATATATATAGTCACATGCGTATGTTGCCTAAAATGATACGATTAAATGTTCAGGATTTCCGATTCCTCATTCCTCTAAACCATTTCCCGTAGATAAACGGAAGATTAATTTACACTAAATGTTGTATGAGGAATTCGGTTTTTAACGCGTCCACGTTTTTTTATTAAAAAAAAATCCTTAAAATTTAATGAATATTTCGAAAGAGCAATTTCTTTTACCCGGAGATTGTCTCTCTTGAACAGTACATTAAACACAAGGGTGGGGGTATCGTCAAGTTGTGACGTACTTTGTCGCCCGTGTCTCGGGGTTTGATTTGTAAGACTGCAAGCAGCTATTTTACCGTTTCTATAAAGAGTGAAAGAATGTTCTTTCTTAATTTTTGAGGAGCTTTTCTTTCGTTTGATTTTATTAGATTATGTAACATTACTCTCGGCCTGTTTTTAAGAGTCTGCGACCGTTAAGCAAACAACATGGGAAATACAGAATATGTTACCAACGAGATTTGAATTCTCATTCTATAACATAGGGTGGCAATCTGATCAGTTCGTCGCCTTATCTATTAGGCTATAAAATTAATAACAGCAACAATTGTTTTGAATGGTTCGATGCTGATTTTTTTTTTTTTCGTACATTCTTTTTATCATATTAGATAATATAATTACCTACTTCGAAGATTCTCTAAAGATAAAAAGTAGAATTATAGTTTATAGAAAGATCAATATTCCAACATTCTGAATCTGCCAGTCTGTGGAACCATTTCCTAACTGTGATCCCATCATCCTTCCCTGTGAGGGACTCCTTCTTTGTTTGAAATAACAGATCAATTAGCACTTGTGTTCAGTTCAATTCTCTGTCGTGTCGCACGAGAGTGACACACACACACACACACACATATATATATATATATATATATATATATATATATATATATATATATTATCATTATATATATCTGGATGAAATTATTTGAGTTGTGTGATTTACCTATAAATATTTATTTCAAAAATGTAGGTGGACAAGCTTAACAAAAAATCAGTGTAAAAATTTAAAGGAAGAATTGAAAAAATGTTTTCCGGATGTTCTGTCGGATGAGTTTGGTCGGTATTCCAAATTCAAAGCGAGATTTCAAGTGAAAAAAGTGTCGACGCCATTCAAAAATGGGCAGCACCAGCAGTGTATGTAAAGAAGAAAAAAATTGTGTCTGTGCTGATTTTTCGATAGGGTTAAACAAATTTTTAAAATCCCATAACTACCCATTACCAAGTCCAAAGGAAAATTTTGCGAATTTAAATGATGGACAATTTTTTTTCGAAGCTGAATCTATCTAAAGAATGTTCAGAGTTAATAACTATAAAGGGATTGTAAGTGTGTTCCAATAACTTGGACCGATTTTAAATGTGAATTAAGTTTAAGCGTCTAATGATTTTTTTTCTTTTTCGTTCAGATTTGGCAAACATTTGGGCAATATTATTTTTTACACATAATTGCCATTACTTAAATAACATGATCCAATAACGAAATAAATAAATTTTCACCAATAATACTGATTTATTTACTGCTGACTTTGATCCATCTTAATGAAACACCCTTATATATAACCCGTCTTAATGAAACATCCTTTATAAGTCCAACCTACTTCCTTTTGGGAAAAATGGATCCGGCTATATTTCAACAAGCTATGGATATTATGCTTACATATTGTGATTTCGCAGTTGCTTATCTGGATGATATGTTAATTAAAAGTGTATCTAAGAAACGACATATCAGGTATAACATATCAGGTATATGAAAAGAGTTTTTAGAAAAATACGCGTTCAAACTCAGTGAGAAAAAGTGCGTATTTGTTTTCTTAAAATGAAGTACCTAGGACAAATCATTGACAAAAATGGTCGTCAACGAGATCCGTGGAGGACAAGTGCAATCAAGAATGTGTCTCCTCCAACAAAAGTTACTAGGTTATAAGCATTTATAGAACTAGCAAAGTATTATCAATTCTAAATAACTAATATGCAGAATTTGAGCGCTCCACTGAACAGGCGTAAAGTGGAACTGGGCTGATAAGTTTCTGAAGGCGTTTGAAGAAATCAAGAAACCACTAACGTTTAACTTATCATTAGCGCACTACGATCTAAAAACAGAAATCGTATCGGCTTCGGGTGCTAGTAACTATGGTATAGGAGCGGTAAGAGACTCGAGGCAAGAAAGATGTGGTTCTACAGAAGGATGCTGAGGATATCATGCAGTAAGCGTTTGAGCAACGATGAGGTCTTGGAGAGGATGCAAGCATGGAGGTTTTATACTTAACATAAGGAAGAGGAAAATGAAATTTCTGGAACACGTAATGAGAAAGGAGGGCCCGGAGAATCTGATACTCGCAGGTCGAATAGAGGGAAAAGGAGACAAGGAAAAGCAACGCATGACATACCTGGCGGGCTTAAGCAAGTGGATGGCAGAACGTGGTTTGGGTAAGTTGGTAGGGGCACAAAGAATAGGGAGAAGTGGAGAGCCATGGTCACCTACGTCCTGAAAGGACACGGCACATAAAAAAAAGAAAAAGAATTCTACATAAATATGATCATGGTAACATGAAGACCGTCGCACAAGCTTTGCGTTCGCTACTACCGGCAGAAAAAATACAGCCAGATCGAAAAAAAGGCGTTATTTGCAATGAAAAATATTCACACGGAAGGAGTTTTTGTTTACAAATGGACTACCGTCTTCTCTTGTCAATTTATGGTTCGAATAAAGGAATCCCTACGCATACAGTGAATAGATTACAACGTTGCAGTAGCATCTTAATAAATTACGATTTCAAGATGGAATAGCAACCGTCCAAAAAATTACGACATGCTGATGGTTTATCAAGATTGATACCTGATATGATGGAATATGCATACACCTGTGTTCCCCCTCACTGGAATATGATTGGCTGGTGTCCGTCATAAATACAGACGGATGTGTAGGTACGACAGAGTCAAAGCCTTAGTCTGAGAGCTAAGTCCATAACAACGCCCATTGGACTACGCCATTGATCTACACTTTTTACCTGCGACTACGACGCGTACCAGTCGATTACTGCTACCATATTCTACTTGGTTATAGTAGTAAAAATCACTTAGCTACTTCGTTCAAATATATCCCTTTCAGGGACATATCAATACCAACAAATACTGGACCGTTTGGGGACAGTGTTATTGCAGCATTAAAAACTGAAATAGAAATTAAAAATATATTATGCAATGTAGTACGCGAACTACGAGTTACCTTGGAAGAAATAAATGTAAAAGCAGAACAAGACATGATTATTTCGAAAATAAATAACGACTAAAAGAAAGTAAGAAAGATGGACGATTTTTAGAACGCAAACCAGAGTGCAACGCTTACTCGCTATGTGAGGAAGTACTGATGTTTGCACAAACAGTATTAATACTTATCATATTACAAACGCGGATATTAAGTGAATTTCATGGTGGATATCCGGGAATTTCAAGGATGAAATCTCTTATGAAAAGCTATGTATACTGAACGAAAATGGATCAAGACATTGAAAAATTAGTAAAAGTCTGAAGAGGTTGTGCTCTGGCAGCAAAATCACCTACCATGAAATTATAACCTTGGCCAAGGACAGATACTTCTTAATCAAAACTGCACATAGATTACGAGGGTCCAATAAACGGATCCACATTATCTTGTGGTAGTGGATAGATTTACTAAGTGGCCTGAAATTTGTATGTTCAAAAAAGCAACTTCCACGGTTACAATTAATCTTTTACACGAACTGTTGGCAAGATATGGCATTCCGGATGCCATAGTCTTGGATAATGGTACACAATTCACTGCTTACGAATTTAAAGAATTTTTAAAAAATGTTTTCGATTGAACATATTACTACCCCGTCGTATCACACCAGGTCAAACGGACAGGCTTAATGGTTTGTGGGTACTTTGAAGAGAGCTTTTAAAAAAGCAAGTAATGAAAAAGTGAGCAACGAAGCACTACAAAAATTCTTGAGATTCAACCGGATAACGACAGATCCTAATACACCGTCAGTCATGTCACCGGCAGAATTGATGTTTGCAAGAAAAATTAAATTGGTGTTCGACAAGTTGTTACCAGTTCAAAAAAAAATAAGAACGGGTGACAATTTTTTTTTTTTTTTTTTTTTCAAAATTGGCAAAAATGTGTTTTTTAGAGAAAATAAAAATGGAAAAGGATTGTGGGAAGACAGCGTAATACGGTCACGAATTGGAAAAATGATATATATGGTGAAAGGAAAAAAAATGGGAACGCAAAATCATTGGAATCAGTTAAAGAAATGGTTTATTGAAGAAAGGACTGCAAGAAATGAAAAAACTATGCAAGTACTGTATGATATTTTGACGTACCAACACTACCAGAAAAAGGAAACATACTGAAAAACTAGAGGTTGACACAAGACGAAAGAAATAAAAGGTTCAGTACGGGATGAAATCTCCAGGAAGAGGAATGGAATAAATACTAACAAATAAAATAAAATATGTACTAGTGAAAACATCTCAACAGGCGTAACAGTAACACAAATGAACTAGGCAAGACGCCTTAATTAAAGAACTCCATGTGAATCAAGAAAGTCCGTTGGAGTTAGTCGAGAAAAATTTCTAATGATGTCACGGCGAGTAAGCTAAGCGAGACATAATATTAGAAGCGAGTTATAACAGATATTTCATTTAATATGGGCTGTTCATTGTTTATTACAATAGCGTTTAGGTTTTTGATTCTTCCCTTGCATCGGGTGCTATAGAGTATTTTGCTATTATCCCCTAACATATTTGTCATATGTTGATAGTTGTATATATATATATATATATATATATATATATATATATATATATATATATATATTAGGAGGGGTGCGCATGAGTGATGAAAGAACACCGAAAACTTTTATGTCCAGCCGACTGCACGACGGCTCCCGGGAACCCAGAAGACACCTGATGTAATACAAGGATAAAATTAAGCACAACCAAAATAGTGCTGACGTCCCTCGGGCGTTCTATGATGAAGTGGCTTTTGATCGTGTCAAGTGGACAACTTTTGAAATTACAACTTTTGAGAGGACACGCAATGGACACTAAACATCTTGCGGTGTTTGAAAATTACGCTGGTTCTTGTCTTATACGTGGAATGTTGTATGGGACTCAGTCACCTTTGGGACACCAACGACAGAACATACTGTTGAAACCTCATACGTCGAAAACAACGAGATAGTACATTATATATATATATATATATATATATATATATATATATATATATATATATATATGATAAAATATATTACAAAGATGTTACTAAATTTAACAAAACCACTAATAGCGAATCAGAAAGTGATATAAAAAAAAGCTACAAACATAGCCCCTAAGCTAAAATTAGATAGTCGAATAAAACAATTAACAAAAGTAGAATCATTTATTAAATTAAAAGGCCATAAGGACAATTTCACGGCCAAAACAACATGCAACATTAAACCCAACAAAAAGCAACATTGACAAAATAAGCAAACAAATACTAGAACAAATATGCTCAAAACTAAAAACATATTAAATATAAATCAATGGAAAAATACAAAGGCAACAATCAATTGGCTTAATAAAATATTAGTAACAAAGAAAACTGTTATTTCAAGCAATTACACATAAAATACTTCTACCCATCTATTAATGAGCATACACTAAAAAACGCACTAAACTTAACAAGATAAGAAATATTGATAAAAAGGGTCATAATAATAACAATAATGATAATAAATACGATGTAACAATGGGTAGGTATGAAGGTGTTTCATAAGCCTTGGCATATATATAATCAATAAAGGGACAAATATAATTAAAAATATATAGCTCTATGCAGGGACAACGGTCTATTAATTCTAAGAAACTGCAACGGCAGAAGTACAGAAAAAATAAAAAAAGAAATAATAAAAACCTTCAAAACCCTATGATTTGCAACAGATATAAAATCGAACCAAAAAATAGTAAATTTCTTAGATATAACATTCAACCTAAACAACGGAACCTACAAACCATGCAGAAAACCAAACAACAACCCCATATGCATTAACAAAATTTTATCCACTCCCTAACGTATTTAAATGGATACCCATATCTATAAATAAAAGAATTTCAACAAATTCTAGTTGCCTAAAAATAATCAATGAAAATAAAAAAAACGTAAGAATCAGCCCTAAGAAACAGCGGATATTCAAACAAACTAGAATACACGAACGAAAACAATTTAAACAAAAGCAACAAAAAGAAACATAATTCGTTTCCCCCACACAACAATACATTGAAAACAATAATAGGGGAAATATTCTTCAAAATAATTGTCGAACACTTCCCTAAAACAGAAAATTATCAAAAATTATACAATCAAAATCAGTCACACATACAAAGCTATCGGAACTAATAATACTAACACAGACGAAAAAATACATAGGCGACACAGAAAAAAAACTTTTAAAGAAAGATATTATAATTATAAAATATCCCCACCAAAATAAAATTGGGCAATTATAAAAAAAGCAACCCCATCCAATATTAACAGTAAAAATTGTAAATTATGCTTAGAGAAAAAATTAACAATAATTAATTTTAAAAATCAAAATAAACTCTTAAACCCTCTTAAACTTAAATACTGGATAAATGTAGGCATATAAATAAATACTTACTTTACCATCTAAGTACTAATTAAAAAATAAACAAATAGATATAAATAAAAAAAATCAAATAAATATATTATATAATATAAACGTGTAAAAAATTATTAATAGATAAATAAATGACCAAATATTAAACATACACACCTATACGCGTTTATGCGCATGTACATATAAATATATATACGCACAAATACAAACACCTACAAACGAACTATCCTAACCTGCCATAATTAATGCCTCAATATAGAATGCGAAGGCAAAAACAAATAAACTACTAACCATTAAATAAAAATAAAACATTAGATAAACGATAATGTATGATATAAGCAAATACTTACTTTAATACATATATCCTGCTGAACAATTACAAGTATGTGCGTGCAGCGTGCGTACGGTACGGTGCAGTGCAGTGCGTGCGGGGGATTGTGGTAGTATATACTATATAAAAATATTGAAACAACAAATTCTATTAACCCAACCAACCCTAATGAATATACTAAAAATAGAAAAAATAACTTCACCATTTAAGCAATAGTTTATTAATAACAGCGCACAGACATAAGTGTACATGTGCCCGTGTATTCACGTTTATATGTATATATGTGCGCGTGTGTATAACAATATACGTGCGTGCACGGATGTGCATGTGCGCGTATGCATAAGCATATAAATAAAGACACATGTACATAAATCCAAACAATAATAAATTAAAAATTAATTATAATTCTAACCTCTTACAATTAATAATTATGACATGATACCACCAAACTAAATAAGAAAACGAAATAATAACCTAGTGAAGGAAATTATTATATATATTATTATATATATTATATATATATTGTACAAGGCGAAAAAATGGACGCATCCATAGAAAGTCGATTTTTGTATTTTACCAAGAAAATTGAATAATGGAATTCGTTTATTTAAACAGGGTATTAATACAGGTGTACATATGTACATTATACAAGTAAAAAAATGATTTATTATTGTCATATAGGAATAGAGTGTCACTGCCGACGCTTGGGTTTGAACACTGATCAGTAGATTAATTTGTCGACATGGAAAACAAATACTTACACACACATATAGTCAGGTCTCTCTACTGATTAATTCGGAGAAATTTTCATATTTGTCAACATGGAAAACAAATACTTACACACACACACACATATATATATAAGTGAACATTGAAGTCAACACTCAGAGGCAACAGGCTGTTTCATGCAGGACGCAATCGTCAGGCCGTCTGATATTGAGCATTTTATCCCATAATATAGCACACCATAACACTATATTTCTTCATATATATATATATATATATATATATATATATATATATATATATATATATATATATACGTCTTTACCATTTAAGCATTAATAACATTACTATCATATATATATATATATATATATATATATCGTCATCCACAGACAATTTTGCTGTTTCACAGCTCATCAGTGTGGCTAGACATCCGATTGCCTCAAGTCGGAATCAGTCTCTACATACTCTACCCCTAAGGAATTGGCGCACGGCAGGAATGAAGGTGAATTTAGATATATTTATTTTTTAGATAAACATGCCAGTGACTGGAGAACTCGATTCGACTTAACGAAAAGTCTTGCATCAGCAGCAGTAATAGTCACTAAGCATAAATATAAATTATTTATGCAAAAGACGAAATATATCTTCCCCATGAAAAAAAGAACGTTCAAAAATTCAAAACGGTGGCATATCTAGAGATTGTAACGATTCGCCACAAACGGCAACTGTCGAAAGAAAAGAGGAAAAAGGAAACAAAAATAAAAAAGCTAAAAAAAACGAGTGTAAAGAGAAAAAACAAACGAAGAATAGGACAAATAATCACGACAACCTGTATGTACGCACATCCGCGCAGACAGGCGCACGCACGCAAACATACATCCACAAAGACGGGCGAAAAATACATCAATGATACGTGCATACAAAACGAAAAAATCGAAAAGTATAATCAGTAAATTCCTGATATCCACAAACTCACATCAATCCAACTATATATATATATATATATATATATATATATATATATATATATATATATATATATGGAAGACTGGAAGCCAAAATGGCTACAGTTGAAAGGAAAAAGAGAGAAAAGGTAAAAAAAAAACAATGAGTGAGTGGATGTAAAGTGAAAAAACGACGAAAAAGACAAATAACACTACAATCTAGTTTGTTATTAACATATCCTGGCATAGACATCTGACAGTGGAACACAACAGGATGTAATGGGGTTCAGTCATTTCCAAATTAATATTATAACTCATTACTCTTGATAAAACCTTGACAACACACAGCCTTGCTCATACACAAATATAAGAGAAGGTGGTGAAAGGTCTCAGTCCCGAATCGCTTACCAGAATCTAACCAAATGACCAAAATCATTTTTTTGTGGCAAAAGCTACTTAGTTGAGCAGAAAACTATTCAGTATGTATATATATATATATATATATATATATTAGGTTGGTGCAAAAATAATGTCGTTTTTCTTTTGAAGTTGAACGTCAAAAAGCGACATTATATTTGCACCAACCTAATAGTAGGTTTTCGAGAATAAACCACCACCATCATCATCATCATCGTCGTCTTCCCATTACCGGATTTAGACGTAGGATCGCTGATCTATAACGACATATCTGAGTTGAAATCCTTAAAGGTATTCAGTCTTGTCGTGTGTCATGGACAAGTCGACCTGGCGAGGCCCACCCCTTTCCAGGTGAAATTAAAGTCGATGTACTCGAACCAGAAACTTCACCTTGATCACGGAAAAGGGACCGTTGATTGTAAATAAATAAATATTTAGCGAACCATTAATGAAAGACGACCTAATGCAATGTTACGCGTCATGCCCCATATTTTAACAATCTCATTTCTCTTTATCATCTATCGAGAGTGTTAATATGGCACCTTCCAATATGACGCACTAAATAAAAAGACAGTTTTTGTACTCGGTACTAGCCGCCAACCACAGCGACTCGGAGATATTGAGCTTCTTGAAAGTGGCCAGGGAAAAAGGAGAAATAACAATTGGTTCTGCACAATAACCCGAAGAAGTTTGTTTGCACGTTGATTTATATCAAGTTCACGTCGTCTGTTCGGTCTTGAAGCTGTGGGAAAAGTTCTCTATCAATCCATTCTACTTCCCTCAGAGCTACAGGGTCAACGCTGTGATATACATCGAGGTGCCGGGCACAGTAATCAAGCTCTGGATCGAAAATGTGGCATATTCGTATTCCAGCTAGGTTCTGCTCTCTCGTACATGGTCAACGTAACCCAGGAAGGAATATCCGAAAATATTCATAATCATACCAGAATATGCCCCCACCCCCGCTACAAAACCCAGGGACTCGTTGTGACCTTCGTGGACGTGATAGCTAACAGGAATTAAATCTAACTGATCATGGTCTTTCTCGAGGTCCCATCGAGGCTGTCCACACGGCTGAAGGCGGTTTTAGATTTTTTTTTCTTTGAATATGTGTATATATATATTTATATATATTTTTTAAATATTCTAATTTTTCTACTGAATCTTTTTCCGTTAATACGCTTGGGGAAAGCGTGAATTCATCACTTCTCTACCAGCTATGGGATAAACAGCAGGATAGACTGGGACCTTTCTGGAAACCAATCTAAGAGAAGGAAAACCTGGAGAAGGCGAGATAAACCATTCAACTGTCCATCACAAGAACGCATTGCAATTCACATACTAGGTGTTTCTTTAAGACGGATTATATATAAGGATCTTTCATTAAGACGAATCTAACTCAGCAATAAATAAATCAGTGTTATTTGTGAAAATTTATTTATTTCTCTATTGGATCATGTTACTTAAGTCATGGCAATTATGTGTGAAAAATAATATCGCCGAAATGTCCGTCAAATTTGAAACAAAAAGAAAAAAATCATTAGACGTTAAACTTAATTCACATTAAAACCGGTTCAAGTTATTGTAACACCCTTTATATATATATATATATATATATATATATATAAATATATATATATATATATATATGCATGCATGTATTGTTCTCATAATGAAGATAAGAAATGGTGTGACCGACATTCAAAGACTAGCTGAAGAAATTCAAAGATTTTATCGACCGTTATTTGTTAATAAAACAAAGATAAAACAGTTGGAACGATTTATGACATAATTACGTTGTTTTTATCACTAAAAATCAATACATTTGTAACTTTGACCAAGAATTATATATCCTTACTTGCTTCCATACATTGTTGCACATTCCTTTGTCTTTCTCTCTCTCTCTCTCAAATAAGTGGTGACTTTTCTGTTTTAATATTTTTTGCAGATTATTTTCATAGAGTTTTTTTCCCAACCTTTTTTCCAGGAAGGGTTCATGTATACACGGTTGACCTAACCACGTCGAAAGCCTGACAGGGAGGGGTAATGTTATGATCTTTGGAGCAGAAAGCCTGGGAATAAAAAAAACAAATGGATTTTTGTTTGTTTTGTTTCTTACGTTAAAAAGCTTAACTCAGAAAAATGAACGAAGAAAATATATTTAAAAAAATAAAAACTTCTTTCATAAAATAACCACTTTAAAAATAAATAAATAAAAAATATCTAACAAACAGTAAATGGGGGATGGAAAAGAAGGAACGGTTGAAGTGGGGGGGTGTACGGAACGGGATTTGGTGTAACCATTTTTATTCATGTATTTATTTATGGCGAATGGCTTTAAAACGCCACAAAAGGAATCAAAGCTTATTTTGATGAAACTTTCGTTTAAATATATATATATATATATATATATATATATATATATATATATATATATATATATATATATATTATACAAAGCTTTTATGACTCTTCATTTACCTATAAGTAGCTATTTTAAAAGCTACATATTTGTTCGAAATTTCAAACGCCTGTAACATATCTTTTTAATTTGTTAAAAGTAAATGACAGAATATCTTTCTTTTCTTTTTATGTGCCATGTCCTTTCAGGGCGTATGCGATCATGGTCTCACCTCCCTCTATCCCTTGCAGCTCTCAACAAGTTCCCTCCCTCTGCCATCCCTCCCAAATCGCGTTCTGTCATCCACCTGCTCAAGCCCGTCTGGAATGTCATACGTTGCTTTCTCTTGTCTCTCTTTCCCTCTATTCGACCCGTGAGTATCAGATTCTCAAGGCCCTCCTTCCTCATTTTATGTCCCAGAAACTTCAGCTGCTTCTTCCTGGTGTTAAGCATAAGCCTCCTCTTTGTCTACATCCTCTCCAAGACCTCATCGTTGCTCACACTCTCGGTCCACGAAATCCGGTAGAACCACATCTCCGTCGCATGGAGTTTCTTCTTCATCCTTGAGGAAATCGTCCAGCATTCGCTGCCGTAAGGAATGACAAATATCACAGAGAATATACTTAATGCATACTATTAGGTTGGTGAAAAAATAATGTCGTTTTTCTTTTGAAGTTGAACGTCAAAAAACGACATTATTTTTGCACCAATCTAATAGATACCACAGACCAGCAGTTCCATCGGTAAGGAATTGGCCTCCTCCTGTGGAAATGAAATGAACTAATCTTAGTGTGCATCTTCTTACGCCATTACCACTCTGGAGACGATCCTGGATTTGGGGTAAAAATGGAGTTTCGATTTGTCTGGTAGAATCCTATCAAGATTCATTATTGTCGGCCACGATCTTAAAATAAGATATCCGAAATTTATTATCGAAATTTATTATTCTTGAAAGAAGGATAGAGATCTTTATGTGTGCGTTATATACAAAATTTGGTTTGTGCACCCCCCCCCCAAAAAAAAGAACCCAGAACGTTCCACACCAATGTCCTAACACATTCTTATTTGAAGATGGCTTTTCTGTTAAATGCCGCATGACAAACAAATACTGAGTTCGTCTTCACGTCGCCCCAGATTTGCACGTTGTACTGTCATAAAATAAAACCGCGCATTGAAAGCTCGACTGCCAAAATAACATCCACAATTCTCATTTGTTTGATTGCTATTTCATATTATATTCGATAACTGTTTTAACTGCTAGGTAAGCTTAGTTTATTTGGGAATGAGATTAAGACAATCTAGAACATGCCTGCATACGGATAGACAATTAATTTAGTAAATACATAAAAGTATAAAAGGTTGTAAAACAAAGAAACGTCTTCTCCCCGTACTTATTCAACCTCTACAGAGCGAGGATTTTGAAAGAACTAGAAATTCTACCAGGATTTATTATAGACAGCCACAACATTAACAATATAAAATATTCAGATGACACAGTGCTGATAGTAGACACGGAAAGTAAACTATAAATACTTCTACAGAAGGTATTAAAGAAAAACGAGAAGAAAGAACTGAGCATCTACTGTGTGATTATCAAATATTACAGTTTAGGAGGATAGCCAAAGATCGATTACAAAAACTAATAAACAGAAAAACTTCGATAGAAACAAGGAAAAAAGGTCTAAACTGTTACGGGATATCTGTCCTCATGTATGGTAATGAGTCCTGGACAATCTCTTCAAAGATGAATAAGAGACTTGAAGCAACAGAAATGTCGTTCGACAGAAGGATGCTGAGGATAGCATGATCAGGACATGTGAGCAATGACAAAGTCTTAGAGAAAATGGAAACGAAAGGGAAAGCTATAGATAACGTCAGGAATATACAGTTGAGGTTTCTAGGGCACATAATGAGGAAAGAGGGCTTGGAAAATCTCTTACTCATTGGACAGATTGAATACAAGACAAAGGAAAACAGCGTATAACATACTGTTATGGGATCCACCCCTTTTTCATACAAGTGGACTCGCCCAGTGTGTACTTGTACTGCTGCCTGTGAAAACCCGGGAGTTAGACAGTAACAGAGATACAGTGATACAGTGAGAGAATGAGACTGTGAGGTAACCGCTTTGTAGGAGTCACAGTTGCGAGCACGTAAATGAAAAAGGAAGTCCTACTTCGATACTGAATTTCCCAGACTGTATATATATTATTATTGCTACTAACCGCATTTCTGGATCTACTAACCGTATTACCAATTGTATTATTACGTCAATACATTTATTTGCTATATTTCATTCCCGCGTTTGTCATTCATTTGAGATTTCATTCCGGAATCCACAACACATACTTAGTGAGTTTGATGACGGAACAGAGTTTAAGATATATATATATATATATATATATATATATATATATATATATATATATATATGTAACAGAAAGACAAAATGTATTAAGAGCTACAAAAGACAGGAAGTTGCAGAGAGCTATGATCTCTTACGTCCTGAGGGGACACGACAGATAAAGAAAAAGAAGCATGTAATATGGATTAAGAAAAACCTAAAAAAATAAATAAAAATAAAACCCTGTCGAGGTTTTCTTTTGATTACACGAAGACAAGACAATAGTTGCACTTTCATAATGAATTGTTAGAAATATAGGACTAGCGTGGAAGAATAAAGCTTCGAACTGTAGGAAGAAAAGATTGGAGCCATCTGAGTATTTAACATGGAAATAGCAATAGAGTAATGTTGTTATCCTATCGTTACAATGTCGCTATTTCCATGTCAAATGTCCAGATGAGCGCCAATCTTCAGTTCCACCAGTTCAAACTATTATAGCCAGAACTCGCTACACCACCTCTTCCATGGAATCAAATCACTCTCATTTTCTCTGTATTCCAATTATAAGGAGTAAGTTCCACTGAGACAACTTTTAACCAATAACTGATATTTGTGGAACAGACTCCTACATGAATGCTTTCCTGAGAACTACAATTTTAATCTCTTTAACTCCAAGGGTCAATCGATATCTATCCTCCTTATCCCTATAACCTTTACTCCATTCTACATACTCTTATGTTCATACCGCACACGTTATTCCGTGACCCTCTATCACGAGTAACTCTTGAGCCTTGTATTCGGTGAACTTTTGCAAATACTAAATTTTAATAAAGTGCTTGGTTCAGTTTTAGTTAGCTTAAAAGATCAGGCTATAGGGCTTTTATACTTCTGTTGTTCGTTAATATCTTTACAATAAAACAACAATTATTTTTATACAGTGAAAACTTCACCAGCGAAAAATAAGAATGGCCGCATGAAAATATCTTCTTGCCAGCGAGGAAGGTGATGATTCGTCAAACAAGGACACAAGCCATTCTGTCGCACTCTCAGAAATTGCATCTCGCACTTACTGAGGGGTACGTGTAACATAAACTGGTATCATAGATGTGGAAGGCTTAACGTAAAGCTTTGATCTAATTTTCGAGTTTTCGTTTTTACCTCTTCTTATATCGAGAAGTAAGGACTAAACATCATTTGCAAGAAGATAGAATTCATGTTTGTCAACACAAGGAAGTGTCCAACAGACGAACTATTCGGTTGGTGCAAAAATAATGGCGTAATAATGTCGTTTTTTGACGTTAAAAAATACGTCAAAAAAACGACATTATTATGTCATTATTTTTGCACCAACCTAATAAAAATTGGAGAAACCAAATAGAAATATCTAGGAAGTGTTTCAACATAAAAGGAAAAATGTGACACTAAAATCCGAGGGTACATTCGGATACCAATTACCGCATGAAAATATCTTTTTTTTTTTCAAACTCTTTTGCTAATATAAATTTTCTTATTGAACCCGACTCAGTCCGCTCATTGCTTGAATTATGAACTAAGTTTTTCTTTATTTTCTGAACACGTGGCGATTGAATAATGCGATCAGCCAGATACTTTCGTCTAGACAGATACCACGAAATCACTTGTGATGAATTTACAAACTAACCTTGTTTACCCGCGTTTAATCTGACGTCACAAGGTTAGCTGAAATTAGGTCCTAGGTTCTTGACCACAATTAGGTCGTTTGTTGGCCCTTGCTCTTAACTCTATTAAACATACGAAACAGCTTTATCTTTAGCTCAAGTAACGGGGGAAAATAAACAACTTGTTTAGCTTCTGTTAATTGCTAACGCAAGAAAAAAGGTTTAAATGCCTTCCTTTTGAAAAAATCAACTTTTATTTTGACTGCGTCTTATGAATTGTTTACTTGTCTCATTTTTTTTTTTTTTTTCACTTTGACTGGAGACTATTTACTTTTTCTGACTTATGTTATTTATATTAATAAAACGGTGAACAGACAGATTAAACTAAGTGGTAAAACCGAGACCTGAAGATATAAAGCAGGGTTTCACAACTTTTTTTTATACCCCAAGGCTCTAGGAAACATTTGATCAATGCTTGCATCGCATAAAAATAATATCTAATTTGAAGATGAAGACGTCTAATTTATAATTTTTGAACCACATATTAATTTTTGAATTACACATTAACGTAGGTTATCAAATTGAACTTGACAAATAAAACTTTAACTCAGCTCAAATGCAACTACAAATTGAGTCATTATTTGTTAAATATTAACAAATATTGTAAAGAGTAAAATGAATCACAAAGGCAGTGGCGTAGCTAGAGTAAACGTCACCCGGGGCGGTCCGCTCAAATGTCACCCCAATGACCCCGATTCACCCTATGCTGAATGGTTAGCTGTAGCTAAATTTTCATACATGCTCTACCTCTACTTTACTCTACTGACCGGTACGTTACTGTTTACATGTATGATACAAGACAAAATCCAATACCACAAAATAATCAGTTCAAATCAAAAGATTTTTAAAATGCAACTGTTCACTTTCAGAGCAACTAAATACAAAACACGGCAATACACAAAATAATGACATTCGATACTATGGTCTTAGAATGAATGTTTTCTTGTTTTCATTGTGGCAAGCTGGTCAATGACATCGTCAAAATCTGTTTGTCTTGTAAGCTCGTTTTCAATGGACAGCACAGCCAGATCCGACAGTCTCGACTGGCTCATGGTTGACGTAATTTTCTGTTGCTAATTTTCCGGTGTCCAATTTTCCGTTGCATCATTTTCTGGGTACCAATGATGTATCAATGATGTTTGAAAGTATTTTTCTTGACAAAAATGTTCTATTTAATTTTAAAGCATTTTTCGGAACATTGTAAATCAACTGCATTCTTTTAATGGTTACCTAGAGAATATATGCAAAGTATTTTGTTTTTCTTTATACAAGTAAAATAAATTTACATCGTATTTTGATGTTATTATGATTTTAGTTTTAGTGATAATTTATAAACAATAAATATTTATCATTAGTACCAATAATGGAAAATTAAGTTAAAAATTTAAAAGAATCGTTTTTGGAATCGGAAAATAGGCACAAATTTTTCCGATTCCAATACCGTTTCCGATACCCGCAAAAGTTCCGATTTTTCCGATTCTCGATTCCGATTCCGATTAATCGTCCTAACACTAGTAGATATATTCAAAAGTATATCGCTCACTCAACGGAAAATTGTATCTCCGCGAATTGATACACAGGCAAGACTGAAATTGTTGCACTTTTGGCTTCGTATTTCGCTTTGTTGTTATTAATGATGCAGAGTTAAAACACCATATCATCCAATAAAATGTTACAACAATGTCTCTTGTTAGTAATCAAGATTGTGGCAACTGAAACACATGAAACCTGAAAACATTGCTATTTTTCCTACTCACAAATTTCCCGACAATTTATTAGAAAATTTCTGACGGGGGGAACAAAACTGGGGGATCATAAATTATTTCGGGGGGCGGGGTCATATGCCCGCCTGTGAAACCCTGTGTCTCCACCACTGTTTTCAGACTATTTTTGGCACCTTAGCCTGGTTGAAAAATTTTGTTGGGGGTGACATTGTGCCACCCCTCCTGTGCTGGCGCCCGGGGCGGTCCGCCCCCTCGCCCCCCCCCCCCCCCAGCTACGCCACTGCTCAAAGGTAAGCATAAAATTCAATGACTTCTTTTGCTTTGCGACTGATTCTCATTTTCATGATTTTGTCGAAATGTAGAATCTTCTTGCTGACTGCGGTCTTCAGATCTGCTGGCGAATTCGGACGATTTTAGATTTTGTCTTCATTGACAAAAAAAAAACGAAATCCAGATTCGTACAAGTATGTCGTTGCAAATAATACGAAGCCAAGGAGTGCTTTTCAAAAAGGGTTTGGGAATATATCCAGTGCTAGACACCAAAACATCTCCAAAGTTTAGCTTTCAAAATGTATTTCAATAACTCTATTTTTCAAATCAATAAAATCTTCTTGCCAGCTAGCAAGATGATGATTCGTCAAACAAGGAAACGAGCCATTCTGTCGCACTCTAGGAAATTCCATCTCGCACTTACTGAGTGTTACGAGTACCATAAACGGGTACCATAGATGAGGATGGCTTAACATAAAGCTTTGATCTAATTTTCAAGTTTTCGTTTTTATGTCTTCTTATATCGAGAAGTACATCATTTGAACGAAGATAGAATGCATGCTTCCCAACACAAGGAAGCACTCAACAGGCAAATTACTAATTGGAGAAACCAAAACCAAGAAGGTGAGAAAATGTAAATATCTAGGAAGTGCTTTAACAAAAAAGGAAAAATGTGACACTGAAATCCGAAGGCGCATTGGGATAGCAAAAGTTGCCTTTCAAAAGCTAAGCAAAGTATTAAGAAACTGGAAAAGTTTGTTAGAAAAAAGAAATAAGTGCTGAACTGTTATGTAATATCGGTCCTCCTATATGGCAGTAAATGCTGGGCCATCTCTTCGCTGATGAAGAATAGACTTAAAGCAATAGAAATGTGGTTTTACAGAAGGATGCTGAGAATACCATGAACCGAACATGTGAGCAACGGCGAAGTTTTAAAGAAAATGGAAACGAAAGCATCAGAAAGAGACAGTTGAAATTCCTTGGGTACATAATGAGGAAAGACGACTTAGAAAATGTAGCACTCACAGGACAGATTGAAGGCAAGACAGACAGAGGAAAACAACATATAATATAGTGAGCTTGATTAAATAGATAGAGGAGACAAAACAAAGACAAAATGTACTAAGAGCTACAAATGACAGGAAATTGTGGAGAGCCATGATCGCTAGCGTCCTGAAGGGACACACCCCATTGAAAAAGAAGACAGTTTTGCGATCATTTTTTAAACTCCTATTACTACCACATACACTATTTTAGATCCTTTGGTCATCAAATAACTTATTCAGATCGAACCACCTCCCAGTCATTTGATGAAGGTATGTGTATTCTTTATAAGAACTATTTCAGCAATAAAGCTAATCTAGCAGACTATTACGACTGCAAGGAATTAGATTCTTACTGGGTGCTTTACATTTGTGTTTAGGATTCATTTTCTATGAGCTTAAATTTAGTAATCATTTTTTGCCAAAGCATATTGTAAATATAAATATATTTCAACGCAGCAGTTGTTAAAGGTAGCGTCTATCTACTTAGGAAGTCTGAAACTTCGATTTTTAAGTATGAAATCAAAAGGAATGTAATCAATAATTTGCGTAGTAAATGTAACGTGGTAAAATAAACGAAGGCATTTTTAATCTTAAAAAATATTTAGAGAAACACTGCGTCTGGTGCTTTAGTAAATAACCGAATATGGAAAAATCATCACCTTGGAATCGGAATTTGGTGGGAGGAAGAGTTAAAGAAACTGGAGAAATGATGTGTCAAGTGTGTTGAACTGTGGGATGAATATATGGAATAGCATTTATGTATTGTGGCTCTAGAACATTCCATTCCTGGCTGATCCAAGAATATTTCAGCACCCCTTGTATATTACCAATTGCAATATGCCTCCACATACACGCACACAGATAGATAGATAGATAGATAGATAGATAAATAAATAAATAAATAAATGAATGAATGAATGAATGAATAAATAAATAAATAAATAAATAAGAATAGACTGAGATAGACTATTATTCGAAACTTTATTTTTATGGAGACGCGTGTTTGAATAGGCGCCCTATTTTATTTATTTTAAACAGTGTAAATTACACCTACCGGTAATAAAAAAAATGTTCACTCTGGTACGGTTCGAACCTTCACACCCCACCCTATACTACCGAGTGGCCCGGCGTGCTCTCTTTAAATATATCAGGATGTCTCTCTATTGTGTAATAATTGACAAGAACCTTTCTCATATTATTGCGATTGAAAATTGTTTAATCCTTAAAAGGTATTGGTTTTTATCCTCATTAAGCGCTCCACACCGTTGTACTTGTACTGTTCTATTTGAAGATTAGTAATCATCAATGCATAGACTATAAAATCTGCTGACGCCATAGAATTAGAATGGGACGTGGTAAACTAGACAGATCATTACAGAATCCGAAACAACCAATTAAGCCTCGTATTAATTCCACCTTCTGACACTGACATGATTTTGACAACCTCAGTGATTGATTAGATTCTCTTTTGATAACCTGTCAAAATATATCCACTCGCATGTCGTCGCTGTCCGCACCAGTTCCTGTTTTCTGTGATGGAAGGTAATGCGATAAATGGAACCGCTTCTGGCGTATCGATTAATCACATTATTTCAAAACAAACAAGCCATTTAGAAATCCAAAATTCTATCAACATTCACCTGCCAACAATCTTAGGAGAGTGGTTTAGGCGCCATGCGACATCGCAAAACTCTGTAATAGAATATACAGCTCAAAGAATAGAGAAAAGGGCTCTGTAACGGAAAGTTTAATATCAAAATCCAGCGTTCTACATCCAGTAGCAAGGCCTCTGATCGGTAGGTTTTCAGGAGCGTGGAACCAACCTTTTAATTGCTGTTGTTCTCAGGTCCACCCTGACCCTGGGTGGTAGCAACTGCTACGGTGTCAGTTATGGGCAAATATTTAAACCCCAAAATGGCGTAAAAACACTATGAAAGTATAAAAATATATTTTTATGTTAAAAATACCAGCAGTAGATTTTTGGAGACAAAAATATTACCAGCAATACATTTTTGAAAAAATATATATTACCAGCAATAATGGAGTTTAGGAGTGTTGCCACGAATAGCAGCTCTTCGGCCTTGGGTGGCAACCAGTCTAGGAGAAGGACAACTCTGAATTCAAAACATATTATGCAGCTTACGAAGGAATCCTGCAGTTTACAATAACTCCGTGATCCGGATGGTGCTCGTTTTTTTTACAGAAAGATACAGGTGAAATTTCTGGGGTACATCATGAGTAAAGAGGGCTTAGAAAACTTGATACTCACAGGACATATTGAAGGCAAGAGAGACAGAGGAAAACAGCGCATAACCTACCTACGTAGCTTGTGAAAATGGACAGCAGAACAGGATTTAGAAGAGATAGTAAAAAGACTCAATTTAATGAACGCTATAAAGGACAGAAAATTGTGGAGAGCCATGTTCGCCAACGTCCTGAAGAGACACGCCACACTGCTTTGAGACAAAAGGCGCTCTTAAAAAGACATAACTCTATACAATGAGAAAATATAGTTGCCGTCTATATTTTTTTTAATTCAATGTCATTTATGGACATAGACTCTTCAAGTTCATTCTTGAGAAAGATGATGGAGTGGCTTTCTGTTGCCTTCTACACGGTTTTAAATTCAAATTTTCCGTCTCTTAGACTGCTTGTCATCCAAAGATAGTGAGCCCAGTTTATCTTGCTATTTTTCTCATAGCTGCAGAAAGATTAGATGCAGTCATACTTTCTTGAAGAGCATTACTACGAAAGTGAATACAATAGACTAAGCCGGAATTTGAAATCGGTTCGCTAATTCCACTTTCTACACTGGTAACCGCTACATTATTACATTGTATATAAGTGTGCATCAAGAAGTATTAAAACATGTTTATGCACAGTTTATTGATCGCCCTTTTACCGCCCTCCACTTGTACGCTAAAGTATTCCAACAGTTCTTAGTATTCGTATTATCCCATGCAGACATACTAATTTACACGTAACTACATTTTCAAAGCACTATGTAATTAGATATACAACGTGGTCCGAAATGTTCTGTTTAAGGTGGCTGACACGAAAATGATGGCATTCATACAGACCTTCCCGATGTGTGACAGCGTCATTGAAAGTGAATAAATTTAATCCAGTACATGTGATTTGTATTAGGTGTTGTTCTATTGTTCTCATTACTTTTGGTATGGGCTGACAAGACTTTCAGACCACCCTGTATAATATAGATTACAGGGATTTTGAGAAAAAAAATTTAAATTGTCAGAGAAACTACTTCTTCTTCTTCTTCTTCTTCTTCTTCTTCTTCTATGTGCCATGTCCCTTCAGGACGCAGGCGATAATGGCTCTCCGAAATGTCCAGTCTTTTGCTGCTCTTAACAAATTTTGTCTTTTTGGTCATGTCTCCTAAATCTTATTCCTCATTTATTTACTCAACCTCACTGAATAAATTATACGTTGTCCTCCTCTGTGACTCTTGCTTTCAATCTGTCTGGTAAGTGTCAAATTTTCCAAGCCCTCTTTCCTCATTATATGCCTTAGAAATTTCAACTGTCTCTTCCCTACGTTAAGTATAAGTTTCTTTTTAGTTTCCATTTTCTCTAAAAGTTCGTTGTTGCTCACATCGGTCCATGGCATCCACAGCATCCTCTTGTAGAACCACATTTCTGTTGTCTCGCCTCCTTTTCGTCTGTGAGGAGACTGTTCAGCATTCACTGTAATATTACCTAACAATTCAGTACCCTTTCCTTTGTTTCTAATGTTTTCTCTTGCGTCTTTTAAAATTACGTTGATACAAAATTATTTTAAATAAACCTTTTGCCCATTGAAATTTCGCTGCGACATTATTCGGTCGTCGGTGTATTTTCCGTGGCTTTATTTTTTTATTCAATGAATTTATCGAATAATTTCGTCCGGTTCATACCCCTCTTTTGTCTTTTGTACAGGAGTAGAGGTTTATCCCTTGTTTCCTATTTAGAATTGGATTTCCGGTTCCTTATAAAGTCTTCTCATTCTCTTTCGCTCCCAGTAACCCTTTGTGTCTTTGTGGCATTATTGCTTTGCTTGGGGTGAAATGATTAAAAATTATTCACCCTACTGGAACCACTGATCAGAGAAAAAGTGTTACGTGCAAGGAACAAGTCTGAAGATGACATGATTAGAACCGGCTCGATAATTTCTTAATGTATTGCAAATTTGAGCAAATCGAATAGAGTAACAAGTACCACAGTGATAGTCATAAAGGAGCAATTATAACTGAGAAAAACGAAAGATAGGAAGCCGTGGCGAACCATGATTACTCACGTCCTGAAGGGACATGACACGTAGACAGATTTTGAATATTAAATTATTTACAATCAAGAAATATTATATGAAAATAGAAACATTTTTATGAAGAGAAAATGCATGAAAAAATCCTACGACGTCAACTAGTGTGTGAGGTGATCTCATGTTTTTTTTCTTTCTTTTATATGGAAATACGATATATAATGTTTTATATATCAAGAATAATTTTAGGAGAAAAGTGAAAAAGATTTTTGTGTAACGCGTTTCGTCCTTTAGGACTTCATCGAACTAAAGTGATACTTACTTTGGTGCCCAAAGAAGAAGACGCTGAAAATAAAAGAAAAAAGAAATTTTTTTAATTTAAAATTTTCAGCATCCCATCTCTTTCATGCGCCTGTGTAGTCGCATCAACGCATCACTTTAGTCTGGTGAAGTTCTAAAGGTCGAAACACGTCACACGAAAACTTTTTCCATAAAGTTCTTCTTCTTATATATATATATATATATATATATATATATATAATTTTTTCATATAAAGAAAATCAATTTACTCACTACAAAGATGAAACTTCGTTTCGGTGCATCTAGCTGCACCTCGACTGGTGAGAACCAAAAATTGAAAAAAATTATAATAAATAATTATTGCTCTTCTATCTTTATTGAGCCTTCTTTTGAATTAATGCTGTGAACGTTAGAATTTATATATTATTTTCGTTTTCATTACATTCGGATATATATATATATATATATATATATATATATATATATATATATATATATATATATATATATATATATTATCTTTTCAATATGTATGATGTCACGGATCTCCCAAACTTTCTGTCATTTGTTGCTCTAAGTCAGCGCTTATTAAACTGTGGGTCGTGACTCCAAAAGGAGTCGTGAAGCGAAAAGCTGGGGTCGCAGAAATTGAATTCCAACACTTGAATTCGTTGAGGAATCGAATGGCTTAAACTTGAAACTTGAATTTACAAAAAAATCTTTGACTGAATTCTGGATCGGAGCTAAAGCTGAATTTTCAACAATTTCTTAACTGGCGCTACATGTTCTTTCGTCATTTAGCACCACATACTTATGAGAAACGACTTTTTCAGCTTTAACCCTTATTAAAACTAAATATTATTCAACGCTGAAAAACGTAGATGTTTTACGTTCATCAGTGTCAAATATTACAGAAAGGATTAATTTGTTCTGCAGCAAAAAACAAGCACATCCGCCATATTTATTTTTTACGTTGTTTTTTTTTTTTTTTTTCTTTTTTTTTTTTTTCTTTGGTTTATTTTTGTAATTACTTAAAAAAAATCTTAAAACTACTTTTATTTTGACTAATAATATAACTACTTTTTATATGTATATTGTTCAGCAAAAACAATAAATGATTTATGTATTTATTTGTACATTTTATTCCATCTTTAATAACTGGGGCTGCGATAAAACTCGTGATGAAAAATGGTGTCATGAATGAAAAAAGTTTAAGAAACGCTGCTCTAAGTAATTTTAGCTCCTTTACGATTCCTTGTTATATTTGTTTTGCCATTCATTCATGAAAATTCATTAAATAGGTTACTTATTGTTCTCACTTACTTCTTTTGCCGTCATTATGACCTGTGGTTGTTAAATTCTCCAGGCTCTCTTTCATCTATCAGTTCCAGAAATTTAAGCTGTCTCTTTCTGAATGTATCAGTCTCTTCATAGTTTCTATTTTCTTTAAAACTTCCTCGTTAATCACATGTTCTGTCGATAGTATTCTCTGCATTGTCTAGAAAATGCTTTTATGTGCAGTGGCCGTTCAAGATGGGTTCGATCCTTGTTTCCACAACTTCCAAAAGTTGTGGAAGCAAGGATCGCCCACTTCTACCTAATGTTTGTCATCTTACTATCCTTCCCAGCCTCTCTTCTGCCATCCATTTAGGCAGTTTCCCTCTGTTCCCGTGCGTGTCAAATACTCCAAACACTATTTCTTTATTATATGCCACAGAAATATCAACTAAATGTCTTTTTTGTTCCCATTTTCTTTTAAAACATCTTCGTTGATCACATGTTCCGTCCATGTTATTCTCAGTATCCTCTATAGGACAATTTCTTAATTGCTGTTTTCCACAGGTCCACTCTGATCTGGAGTGGTAGCATCTCTTAGGGTCCCAGCTATGGGTAAATAATGAAGCCCTACCCCACAAACTGGTGACAAAACACCATGAAAGCGTAGAAATACATTTTTATAGTGAAGCTGCTAGTAATACATTTTCATAATAAAAACAAATTACCAGCAATACGTTTCTGTAATAATAATAATAACAATAATAATAATAAAATATTACAAGCAATACATTTGGCCCTTTTTACAAACATACTGATCAAAAAACAAATTTCTTTAAAAAAATACATATTCTATTCATACAAACCTATCCTAAAAATCTTGTCGGCATTATAAAACCCATTGAGTTGGAAATGCCGTAAAACAAAATAAACCAAGCCAACCTTGTATAGAACAACTCTTTTATTTCAAGTCTCCTTTTCATCTGTAAGGGAATTGTCCAGCACTCACTGCCATACAGGAGAATTGATTACAAATATCGGTAGAGAAGAAAGCGTCTATGAGAAAAGTGTTGCAGAGTAGAAAATAATTCGTCACCCACAAGGACGCGGAAATGCTTTTGGACTCTATCGAGAGTGGAAAATAAAGACTGGGCAGCTCCTGCCCATTTATCGCAGTAGTACTGCGTTTTCGGCCTAATCTGGCTCTTGTAAAAGTAAATGATAGCGAAAGGAGTCAAGTATTTGCTGGAGCGGTAGAGTCATGAATCGAAGGAGACAATATCGCCCATGTATGGCACCTAACTGATTGACTGTACAATTAAAAATTGTGGTTTCCTCAGAAACTAAAACGTAATTCAAGATAAACATCCTCTAAATATATAAGAATATTATATTATTTAGTGATCATCATCATCGTCCCCATGACCGGATATGGTCGTATGGTCGCAGCGATGCAGCACCTGACTAGCTCCCTCCACTCGGTTGCGTTTCTATACCTGGATCACTGTGAAGGATCTTCCAATCCATTTAATGAGGTTGTCAGTTCATTTTATCCTCTTCTATTTTTGCCTAAGGTTGGAAGACGGCGGCAGAAAAATTGTTCGGCCTTTTTGTCGTGGACATACCATTTCAATTTACTCTTTTTATTTTAATGATCGATATGAGGTCTTCTAATGAGCCTTTTTTCTTATCTGATAGTGTCTTGCACCGAGTCATTTGTGATTAGGTCTACGTAGGTGACGCCTATTATGGTTCTGTAGCATCTCATTTCCAATGGTTGGATTATTTGCTGTAGCTCTGTTGTTAACGTCCAAGATTCACAGGGGTACAAAAAGATTATCAGTGATGAGGTATGTTTTTATTTTTGCATCGTGTAGAAGACTAAGAGCATAAAAATTCCACTATTACATACTAATATTTTTCAGCAAACACAGATTATACTAATGCTATGATAAGTTTAATTCACGCATACATTTCAACCAATTAAAAATGATATCCATGTAATCGTCAATCTTCTAGTTTGAACAAATGTAACTGGAAAACAAATTAAAACATTGAGAACAAAATTAATTCAAGGATATTAACTTTTGAAAAGCCTTTATAAGTTGTCTCCCTTAGCAATGCATCAATATTTTTTTTTCTTTTAATTTTGTTTTATGCATTTGTTGTTTTTTATTCGTAAGTAATTTTTATTTTGGGGAACCAGTTGTATTTCCGAATAAATCATTCTTTTGGTAGGTCTGCTGCTAGAAAAGTTGGTTCACTATCTCGTGCTAGACAATTTTTCTCTCCAAAATCTATCTTAAAAATTTATAAATCTACCATTCGCCCATGCATTGAACATTGCTGCCACATCTGGTCTGGTGCTCGTGCTACATATTTAGAGTGTTGGAGAAAGATTCCAATGGTCATCGTTAGAATTTTAAAAAATGAGAGAAAAGATTGTTGCGTGTTCAAATAAAATAATATTTATTTAAACGTAGGATACAGAAATTTTAAATGTAATTACTTATCATGAAATTAAAATTAGAAAGTTCTTCTATGAACATGCATAGACTTTCAGTGAAGAAGTGAGAAATTGGTATTCAGAGACAAGACCAAAGGGAGTCCGTTGTTGCTTTGGGGAGAAAGATAGGACACAGAGATTGACTCATGTCTCTTTACTGCTGTCAATCCTTCTGCCGAGTTGAATCAATGTTAGGTTTTTATGGTCTTGTGTAGGCTCCAGAGGTCTGTGTTTATGTACTGGCGGGAGCTGATTTTATTGGCTAATTACTTTTCATTAAACTGAAAATTTGAAGTATGTCTGAAACCCGAAAAGCTTTGCGGAGCCCTTTCGCAGTGTGTTTAATTTCGTCATTTGTCCCTATGATTTTATATTGTTCACTTCCACCTACTCTACAAGAGATTCTTGATAAAATCCAAAGAAGATTCTACAATATTATTGGCACTTCAGTCCCTTTCCCACCGTCGTAACGTAGCTTCCCACTGCCTTTTCTATAAATACTTTCATGAATTTTCCTCTATGGTACCTAGACTTTATGAATTTATGCGTAATAATAGATTGGCGGCAAGGTCTCATGATTTTACAGTTGAAATGTCCAGATGTAACCGTAAGTTCTATGCTAACAATTTCTTCTATCGCACTAGGCACTACTCGCTTGTGGAACTCTCTTCCGGCTTCTAGCTTCTCGGTCAAATTTGATCTTCAAAAATTTAAATGTAATGTCAATAGTTATCTTCTGTCTTCTTAATTCTTATTCTTTTATTATTCTATCACCTTAATAGTATTTTTCTTTTTCGGCAAGAATAACACAGGATTTTTTTCTTTTTCTTTTTTTTTTTTGAACACGATTGATCTGTTCTACATCAACCGCCATATTCACCTGATATTAGACCAATAGATTATTAGCTTTTTCAATAGCAAAATAAGGCGTTGGTGGGGAAAACTTTCTTTAATGAAACCAGATTCAAAAGGTCGTTGAAAACCTTTTCACGTCACAACCTGTGGAATTTTACTCAAAAGGTATCGAAGGTATTTGATGTGTGGCAATAAATAACGGTGAATATATAATTGAATAAAATATAATTGTGCTTTATATTTTGAAGAATAAATTTGATAAACAAATACAGAAATTAAATCTTCAACCTATTCGTAGTTAAAGATCCGCAGATCTACAATGCAAGATAGCGAATTAATTCCTATTCCCAGTTATAATCGAAAAAAAAAAGTTGTTTCTCCGCCACTTCTGTTGGATGCCTCTGTGTTTCGAATCCCAGGTTGCCTTCATAATATTTATTATCTAATTCTCATGAACACTATTTAAATAAACTGGTTCAATCATAAAAAATAAGAATAAAGTTCTTTGGAAATAATTTTTGTTGATCAGACCTTCCTCGAGGCACGACATTTGTCAGAATCGAAATATATTGATTTTATATCATTTTAGAATGGGGGTGAGGTCTGTTCGTAATATCGATACAATATAAAATCGATCCCTGATTTTTGACAGAGTTACTGGACACAGTTGTTCTTTCAAAACATGTTCATTTTTTTTTAAATAAAGAACAAGTGGATATATACACTTTCAATTAAAGAACAAAAATTTACATAAATAAAAGTATGTCTCTGTTTATTTTTCATTTAAAGTAAATAATTGTTATCCCCTCAAAGATTATGCATATGCTTCTGAAAAAATCTCCCCACAAAAAAGAGTTTCAAAAAATTTGGTTTAACCCTGCGTTAGTCACATGGGCTATTTTGTTACCCCCATTTTTTAAAAAATACTCGTAATTTCTAATTTGCAAATTGTTTCTTTTGCTCCTTCCCACTACTCTCTTGACTCGGTGAGGGTGTGTAGCATGCTGTGTGGCACAGTTGTAGCTCAGTTGTTGTGGAAGACAGACGCCATGGAACTATCCATTTTGGGAAATTCGAGGTGACTAACGCAGGGTTAAAGAAGTTTAAAAAAGCAGAAAGAAAAAAAAAATATATATATATATATCACTTCAAGCGTTATTTTTAATGGATGCCCATATTTTAGTAGACGTTCATTTTTTTTTAAACAGTATATTTATTTTTGTCTACCGATCTGAATATTCGAAAAATGCTATTAAAGAAAAAATGCGCCATTTTCTCGAATATTCCGGCTTTTAGACGAAAATAAATATACTGTTTAAAAAACAAACGGAGCGTCTACTAAAATATGGGCAACCACTAAAAATAAGGTCTAGAGTAATAAAAATATGTCGGGTTAATAATTAAAAATGCATTATTGCTTATATATATATATATATATATATATATATATATATATATATATATATATATATATAATTATTTATTTAAAAATATGATTCCAACACGCTACATAAGAGTTCTCATGTGTTGGAATCATATTTTTTAAATAAATAATTATATTTATGCTCTACTTTTGTATCGAGCACTATTTTTTAAAAATAATAACAAAAATACTTTTTTTGTGGGGAAATTTTTTCAGAAGCATATGCATAATCTTTGAGGGGATAACACACATGCATATATATATATATATATATATATATATATATATATATGTGTGTGTGTGTGTGTGTGTGTGAAAAATATATAGAAAATAGGAAAGAACTCGTTAAGTAAATAATATATATATTTTTCACATTCACACACATATATATATATATGTGTGTGTGTGTGTGTGTGTGTGTGTGCGTGAAAAATATATAGAAAATAGGAAAGAACTCGTTAGGTAAATAATCCAAAGTTCTTTAGTATTTTTGTTATTATTTTTTAAAAATAGTGCTCGATACAAAAGTAGAGCATAAATATGCCTGATATATATATATATATATATATATATATATATATATATATATATATATATATATATATATATATATATATATATGCAGATATCAATGATGTAAGCACCGTTTCAAACTTGACATTTGTAAATAAGAGTTATGGGACCAAATAAAAATCAGGGATGGATTTGATACTGGATTGGTATAATGATTAGGACTCCCACTTCTAAATAGATAAAAATTCATATTTTCAATCTAATAAATTCTAATCTACAAAGATTATTCCCCAAAATATTTTTCCCTATTTTTAAAAGTAGATCAGTCTATTTAAGTAGCGCCTTCTCATGATATGCGTGAAAATCTAATGAACTCTAACGATTCCCTCTTGCATAAGTGAAAAATTAACAATGGGGATATATTGCCGAAATCGCACACAAATAGCCAACGTACCTAATAAAAGGTTGGACTTATCGCGATACTCCGCAACACACTGGGGTCAATAATGATTTTTTTAAAATGAATAAATCTCTTTGCATATAGCATTTTCCTGTTTTACTACAAGAAGTTATGTTATGTCTATTGAGTCTTTAGCACCGACTATGGAATCGAGAAATATTTTACCAAAAACACAAATTCTAAAAAGACCTTTTTGTAATATTTAGTATGTGTTGGTAAGCAAAATGAACTACTTGGCTGTGAAATATTCTTATTATAGACCAAAAGAATTACTGAAAAATATACTTTGTGCATCCAAATATACACAACGATGATGTATTTTTAAAATGATTTACCCCCATTCAGTTTTTATCTAAATCAATTCTCATCATCCGAAGAGGTGATTCTACTTGAAGACACGTTGCAAATCAATGCGATTTCTCATCTTTTGTATAACAGCTCGTTCCCGAGAATGTCCATCTGCTCAGGCCCTTTTTTTTTCTTCAACACCCACAGAATCAACACGTGACTTATACTGTGTGACAGTAGGAAAAACATTAAACTAGCTGTAATAAGAATGTGCTTGTGTGTGTGTGTGAGAGAGAGAGAGAGTAACAAGGGTGTGTGAGAGAGTACAAAAGTCTAGAGAGAAAACCATGAAAATGGACGCGTTCCAGTAGACGACACTTTACCCACGTGCGACTACATCTGAAGGCCAGAACTAAAAACTGTAAAAGAAGCTAGGTAGAGAAATGCACGCCCTTTCATAGGCTTAAGGAGCGCCCCCTAAAGACTTTTTTTCAGCAAAATCAAGTGGGATAACCCACAACTGCAACTATGCTGAGCAGACTTTAGATACAGTTCGAGTATGTACCGCACTAGGGACACATACGGTTTTGAATTCAGAATTGTCCTTCTCCTATACTGTTTGCCAACCACAGATATAGATTACTCTACTATTTAACCCGTATCTGGGGAGGGGAAAAAGATGGATACCTTTCCAAAGCTACACTATTTACATTATTCGCACTATTATCCTCATCTTTGTCGCCATATTTATCACAACGTTTCGGCCGTTGTATGCTCCGGCCTTCTTCGGGTGGTTGGAATTTCGCTCACTGGGGTAGACTGTTCTAGTTCCACGTGCCATGTCTACTAGATGTCAGTTGTCAGTTATCCCCTGTTAATTCCCCTCTCAATGTACTCCACCGCTTTAACCAGGTATTGAACTGACACTCTTTGGGTCAAATCACTGGATCTAACCAACGCCTTTATCCACTGTACCATGTGTCCTTGAAGACATCTATATATGAATTTCTGGGTATTATAAACCTAATGTCTTCAGCAACCATTTTTACCAGTGCTCATATGTAAATTTTTGCTGTTATCATTGCATGTTTTTACCAGAGCTCATATTTGCAATTTTTGTTATTATCGCTTTTCTCTGGCACTCCTTATTACTAGTCCCCGTGCAGTATTCATTTCTATGCTTGGTCGGCTCAGGGGATTTTTGTGGCCTAGCATATGTGCTGATTCCTTACGTTTACAAATTTTCCATTGATGTTCTCTGTCTCTGATCTCAACCTGATCCCACAGAGGGCGGTGATTTCCCTTTTCTTTCCATATGTGGTCAGCCACGCCTGATTTTTCCACTTCCCCTCGTGTTACAGCTTTTTGGCGTTCTTGAAGCCTTTACTTAAGGGGGCGGCCTGGCTCCCCTTTATATTTCATTCTGCAGCTGCACGGGATAGCGTACACACAGTCTGTAGTCATGTTCTCTACAATGGGAGGTCTTGCCCGGGAGAGATATCTACAAAGTATTGTCCAGCTTTTGAAGGTTGTCCTGATGTTATATGGACCGCAGATCCTTTGTATTTTCTCTGATAACCCCTTCACATAAGGCAGGCAGACTGTTGTCTGAGTGTTGTTGTACTCCTCTTCTTGTACCGGCCTATTCCAGTTTTTGGGGACTGCTGCCATGTACCCAGGGTAGTTGTTACGTTGTAGGTTACTACTTATACTGACCAATTCTTTATCTATGTCTCTGGGTCGCCACTTAGGACTTTTGCTCGGTGTTGTAAGCAGCGGACAATCGCTTTCTTTACGCTGTATGGATGGTGGGAGTTGAAATTGAGGTACTGTCCGGTGAAGCGCACAACGGCAGAAACGTTGTGATAAATATGGCGACAAAGATGAGGAAAATAGTCCGAATAATATAAATAGTGTACATAATACCTCATCTCAGAAATATAGACAGATAACAGCATAGCTATTTGTGCAAAAGTGAATGTAACGACTACGGTGGGAATTCGAACTTGGCTCACTGATTCCTCTAGCCATTCCATCACCTGCACATCCAAATCAGTACTAACTGTTCTTAAATATTTGTAGTGGTATTTACTAAGATTAACTTAATAAGAAAAATGGCCAAATATAGGAAAATGATAAAGGAGAATTTTTCCGAAAGACCCTGTATCCCAAATTCAGAGATCCTACACTGACCTCTGATACTGGTGCAGTTTCAGATATTCACCCACTTTAATTTATTAAGTGACAAAACCAAATTGAAAGTCATGAGAACAAAAAGATTATTTCCAATTTACAAAATGCTTAGATCCGAACTATAAGTTAATAAAATTCAAGAACGATAACCTAGGAAAATATGAATAGAGTTACTTCCCTTGGTTGATAATTTGATTTTTTTTTTTTCTAACTAGATTTACTTTCTCTTCTTCTACTACTACTACTACTACTACTACTATGTAGCATGTCTTTTCAGGAAGTTGGCGACCATGGCTTTTCACAATTTCGTGTCCGTTAAAGCTATTAGTAAATTTTGGCTTTTTACAGAAGTTTGTAATGCACTTTTTTCTTCTATTTGTTTTGCCTAATTTCTAATTTTCTAAGCCCTCTTTCCTCGTAATGTGCTGGAGAAATTTCAATTATTTCTTTCTAAGGTGAAGTATAAGTATCCTTTTTGTTTCCATTTTTTCTAAAACTTTCTCATTGCCCACATGTTCAGTCCATTATATTCTCAGAGTTCTTCTGTTGAACCACATATCTGTTGCTTCAAATCATTTCATCATTTGTGAGGAGATTGTTCAGTAATCATTGCTACATAGGAAGACTGATATTTTATAACAGTTCTGTACTCTTTTCTCTGTTTTTGCAATTGATGTTTAATCCTTTCTACTCACTTTTCTTCTTTATCTTCTGAAGAAGTTCTTGTAGTTTTCTTTCTCTCTCTGATAGAAAACAATAACTATCAATACTGAATCATCTGCATATCTTATTGTTGTAACCTCGGGAAGGTTACCAAATAGAATAATCATACAAAGGTTGGTAATAAACAATAAGACTTAGGACAAGAACAACATGTATAAGATTCACCAGCAGCGCATAGAAGTAGTCAACTGCTAGACTTGAGTCAAGTGAATTCCACAATGAATGTCCAACTGCAGATATCTACCAACCACCCTATGCAGTCAGATATGTCACAAGGCTGAATTTAATGTGGGGTATCCGAACCGTCAGTCAAAAATTTCCCTATATAAAACAGGGTTGGGTAGATGTTTCCCACAACAAGTCTCTGCCCTTTGACATAGACTCATCTAGGGATCCTCCCTGCCCAGAGGCAGAGAGTTTGACCAGCAGAGATGGAGACAAATCTCCAACTGCAGACCAATATACAGTATTTACTACTGTATTTATGTGGATAGGGACATACTCATTATTGTTCATAAGTATGCTACAACACTTATATTAAGATTGTTGCTGACATTAATGATTCTGGTAGGATTACTAATTCTCTCAGCATATGCTGAATAAGTTCACTGAGAAGATACATACTTGTCTTACACCCCTTTTGATTTTTGTATATTTACTGAATTCCTTTTCTATCCATATGCAAATGGTTTCCTCCCTGTATAAGTTCTGGATTATTCTAATATCCTTTCCAAATAGATCAAGGTTACCTAACAATTCCAACAGTTCTTACTAGTCCTAAATGTTATTTAAAGATAGATATCTGAATTTTTCTAAAACAGACTTAATTTTTAATCATTTCACTCCAAGCCACTAAGATGCAAGGGGTTACCAAATGTTAGAGAATATGAGAAAAACTACTATTAAAGAGAGATGACAATAAAAGAATAAGACAGAAGATAATGATTAAATTTTTGACTGAGAAGAAAAAAGCCAGAAAAAAGTTTCACAAGCAAGAAGTGTGATAGAAGAAACTGTTACCATAGAATTTACGGTTACATCTAACCATTTCAATGGTAAAATGATGAGAACTTTCCGCCAATCTAGTACTGTACTCAAATTCATAAATCTAGATACCATAGTGAAAAGCTCATCAAAACAATTACCATGAAATATTTATAGAATTTTGGTTAAAATTTTATCACTACCATATTTCATATGCAAAGCTTGTGTTGTGAGTGAAGTAGCTAAATATTTCCTACTAGCAACAGTAGTGCACAGATGCAGTTGAAAAGTAAAGATCTCAAATACTGATTCCAAGGACAACAGACAAGTACAATACAATCATTCTAACACTATTTACATTATTAGGACTATTACCCTCATCTTTGTCGCCATATTTATTACAACATTTGGGCCGTTGTATGCTCAGACCTTTTTCAGGTGGTTGGAATGTCAGACTGAACCCTTTATTTTGCTCACTGGGGTAGACTGTTCTAGTTCCACGTGCCATGTCTAATGGATGTCAGTTATCAGTTATCTTCTGTTAATTCACCTCTGCAAGTTATCCACTTAACCGGGTATTGAACTCACACTCTTTGGGTCCTGTCTAACCTGGATCTAACCAACGCCTTTATTCACTGGTCTTGAGGACATCTGTGTATGAATTTCTGGGTATTATAAACCTAATGTCTTTTTACCAGTGCTCATATTGCAATTTTTGCTGTTATCATCGCTTTTCTCTGGCACTCCTTATTACTGGTTCCTATATTGTATTCATTTCTATACTTGGAGATTTCTGTGGCCTAGCATATGTGCTGATTCCTTAAGTTTACAAATTTTCCAATGGTGTTCTTTGTCTGTGATCTCAACCTGATCCCACAGAGGGCAGTGATCCCCCTTTTCTCTCCATATGTGGTCAGTCACGCCTGATTTTTCCACTTCCCCTCATGTTACAGCTTTCTGGTGAAGAAGGCTGGAGCGTACAACAGCCAAAACGTTGTAATAAATATGGCGACAAAGTTGAGGACAATAGTCCGTATGATGTAAATAGTGTACATAATACCTCATCTCAGAAATATAGACAGATCATTCTAACATTGGCATTGTGCTCATCAACAATATAACAGATTTTATTATAGTTGTTAATATTATATTTATTAATATTATCACAATAAAAAAGACCTTTCTTACTTATAAACCTTTTCATTTTTCTCAAATCTATTTTTACGTCCTGGGTACGGCGATAAACTGCATCCAACAGCAAGGTCTCAGATAATGTTTTCAGAAAAATAATGTTGCCAGCTCTAAGTTTTTGAAACAATAATGTTGCCAGCTCTAAGTTTTTTTTGTAAAAATGTAATGTTGCCAGCTATACGTTTTTTTGTAAAAGAGTAATGTTGCCAGCTATACGTTTTTTTGTAAGAAAGTAATGTTGCCAGCTATACGTTTTTTTGTAAGAAAAATAATGTTGCCAGCTATACGTTTTTTTTGTAAAGGAATAATGTTGCCAGCTATATGTTTTTTCGTAAAGGAATAATGTTGCCAGCTATACGTTTTTTTTTAAACAATAATGTTGCCAGCTATACATTTTTTATTCCATACAAAATAGGCATTTAAAATTCATATAAACTGGATTTGGCATTAAATAACCCACAGTGGTTGATATGCCATAAAACCCAAACAAACAAACAAATCAAATCTATTTTTATGACATTATAAAGGCCAATATTTGTCTTGTTTTTTTTTTTATTTTGTTAATATTTTCAATTTATTTTTTGATTGTTCTATGGTCCCTTTTCAATTTTTCCAATTTTCAACATTTTGTTCACATTACCTAATAACTTTACAATATCTTGTTTTGCTTTTGAAATATCATCTTTCTTACAACCCAGGACAATATTTATATATCTGATTTTTTTTAAAATATCAACAGCCCGATTTATTGTTCAATGATCTTGTCAGAATCAACACCACCTAATTTCTTACTTTCTGAAACTGACCCTAGGGGATGCACTTGGCTAGAACTGGTCTCGTTCTCTCTCTCTCTCCTCACTTTTCAGCTGATATGACAAAATGTAAAGCTCTCCCAGAAGAAAGCATTCCCTCCTGTGGGACACACCTGAACATTACACACACACACACACACATGAACATTCACTCATACATACTTTGAAACACAAATTCTCCACATTAATTTGTTACACTCACATTATTGTCTTTGTCATTTTTGTAAACTATTTGTTGTTTAATACATTATTATTTGTTTGTACATATATATTGGTCCTTGTTTCTTTACGTTTCTTTATGGTGGACTCAATCTCTGAGTCCGCCATGTTTTCTGTGGGCCATTTCAGGAGACACACATGTTCATCTCACAACACATACACACAGGCCTGCAACAATTTCTACAAAGCTTCTTTGATATCTCCAATGTGCACATCCCCACACTCAATAACATTGTTATTTTCTGTTTGTTAGATCCTTTCCATTACTCATATTCAGTGGTGGACTGAGTCGAAATTTTCTACCGGGAAAACTTGTAAAAGGGTCCAGTCAAAAGGACCCACTTAATACCATAGCAAGGAACCTGATGATATCTTATTATCTACTGAAAAAAAATCATAGCATCAAAGAAACCTTATTTAAATCTTTCCAGCATCTACAAATATGTTTCTTTTTCTTAGTTTTTACTTTTACTTTTCAATTATTATTATGGACCATCACTTTAGTGCCCACTGGGAAAGTTCCTAGTATCCTGGTGGACCAGTCCACCACTGCCCAACAGATATTACAGAAAAAAAGAAAAATATAATTTTTATTAGAGTTCAGAATCCTTAAACTAATATTAGTTTAATCTGCATAATAACTTCAGTCAGTCCATTTTTGTAAATTCCAAGTTTCTCAAAATAAAACCATTGAAAACACTAAAAATTTAGTTAGAGATTTTACCAAGAATGGAAATGGACTAGTTTAACTAACAAATATTGGTTTTGGACTTTTTGAGTTATCGAAGCTTATGTGATTTACATAATATTTTCAGATGGGTTGTATATCCTTCTCCTGTTTTGAGAACATCAACAATACTTTTTCTCAAGTCAAATCTAATTTCCTTTGTTTTTGACTTGATGATTTCACAAATGACTTTACTTAAATTATTATACTCTATGTATATTGGAATAATAACTTCAATTCACAAACTTAGAGTATTAATAAAACATATCAGTACACAACAGTAGGTTGTGGTATTGCTCAACAAAAAGAAAGTTCTTAAGGAAGGACTAATAATAATGACCGATAGGTTTTGTTTTGCTTGAAATAAAAAGAGAAATTTACTCTATATAAAGAAGACTAGTATGTTTATTAATACCGTGTTAAGAATTCAGTTTTCTGTTAAAAAGCACATTGGAAATGTTTTTCCAAAAATACAATTTTCATAGTTAGTGTCTATGTCTGTGAATGGACTTATTCCAGTTGCACATACACAATAGTTAGCAAAAAAAAGTCACAAAAAAAAAATATAGTTACAAATTCTAGACATGTACAAACACACACAAGCAACAAAAATATTTGTTAATATTATCACAATAAAAACCACCTTTCTTACTTATGACCCCTTTCATTTTTCTCAACCAACACTAAATGTTTTAAATTATCTAAAATTTTATTTATACAATAAAAATGTTTATACAATTCCCATTAAAACTACATAATCATTTATTAAAAATGCATATTTTTTTAAGTAGTAAAATTATGTACTTGGAGATGCATTAAAAATATGACATAATTATCCATTCAGAGAAACGTTTACTGAGTAATTTTTATTTTTTATTTTCTATCATTTTATAGTGAATTGATTAACTCAGTAAATTATTCTGTTAATGTTGTGATTCTATTAAATGTAAATTAAAAAAATCACAATAAAATTTTTTTAAATTATTAAAATTATTGCTTGTCTAGGATTCATTGTGTTTTACTTTAAGTATTGTCAGACTTTGTTGATACATGATTTAGCAAAATGTCGAACTTGCTTTCTCATTGTTTTATACCACTATATTTTCTATACAATTATTCAATTAGTACAAATCAAATTGACTCATTATTTCTGCAATGTCATGTAAATTGTTTGTAATGTTTGGTGAATAAAGTGATTTTTTGTGCACTGAGTTAGCAAAAGAGGTTAGTTTTGTATATTTGCATTTATGGGAATAAATCAGTAAATTCAAAACTAGTTGGATTGGGTGCTGGTAACTCAACTCTGTTAAAACTTACTTGCTATGTAAACCACATTAGCAGTACCAAGTATTCCAAAAGGAATTGCATGCAAAGACAATTGTAAGAAATGGGAAAAAACATTAAAACAAGTTATAATGTGTGTGTGTGTGTGTGTGTGTGTGTGTGTGTATGAATGAATGAATGAGTAAAAAAGTGAAGAGAAATAAAACCATAAAATGAACATTCCCAGTGGAGAAGACTTTACCCATGTGCAACTACATCTGAAAGCAAGAGTTAAAAAGGGGTTAAAAGAGACGGTGAGTGAGAATATCATTGCCTTTTTATACACTTAAAAAGCACCCACTAGCGATCGCTTTTGGTAGAGTCAAACATGGTGATACTGTGGCTCTATTCTTCACAAAGAAGTCTATAGGATTAAGTAAAAAAAAAAAAAAGAAAGAGTTTATAATGCTGTTTTTTTCTTATGGCTTCTTAGAAGCTGTATTTGTATTACGTTTGCTATTGATGACATTCCTTATCAATTTATTATTTTTTATTATATTTTAGATGACATATTATTATTATCTTTTTTTATCATCAATTCTATTGAGTTTAAAAGTAACTGAAGACTATTTTTAAACAGCAAAACAAAATGGTGTGGAAAACAAAAGAGAAAAAATAGAATATTTACAGATATATAGGCATAAATATAGAGGCTTCTGTAGCCCAAAAGATTAAGTAAGTTGGATTCCCATTTTGTGGAAAATTACATCTTTATTTCTGATTTCATGCTGTTTCACCTATCAGTTGAAGTGTGTATTGAATGTATACATACATATTTTTCAACCAATAAAATGCCATCAGAAGGTTTGTTTGATAAATGACAAATACTGCCAAAATACATGCAGACGTAGTTGTAAACCTACCAGATGTTATTTTTGGACCATTTAGAAAATAATAATAACTCTTTTCATCATTCCCACAAATTCAAGAAAAATATTTTTGCAAGCCAGTATGAAATTAATTTCTAACTAATAAAAACCTTGTATTCAAAAAGTTCACACCTCTATGTGAAATTAGATTTTAGATCTCCCTTATTGACATAAAAATAGAAGCATACTGCTTCTCAAGACTCAAAAAAATTTTGGAACTCAGTTTGATCTACAGGTGCATACACACACACCCATGCACATGCACACAATATAGAGACAACAGCCAGCAACAGCTAAGGCCTTGTCTATACACTGACAAAAACATTGTCATAAAGTAAGTCTGTTAACACATTTTACACAGCACTAAAAACTACTTCATAAAACAAACTTCACTGCAAAGAAAATTGGGTAATTTATTGATCTTGTATATTTACAAAAAAAATATACAAATGTTATTTCAAATGACATTCTGCTTTTTTCTATTTCATTTAAAAGATGTGTTATGTTTGGAATCCCGATAGATAACAATAAAATCTTGGGTAGACAGATCCCAACAAACCAAATTGTTGTAATAAAACCTCCATTAATAATAATGATAAGTAATAAAATAATATTTCTACTCATTGGAAAAGTTTTTTGATTTAAATAATAAATTAATCATGTTAGCCTCAGCAGAGACTCCAATAATGTCAGCTTTACACATGTAGTATGTTTATGAAAATCAAAGTTTACTAATCAAAGAGCCCTGCCATAGTACAAAGATTAGTAAATCATTACTGCTGTAATAAATTTGATCCACACAGAGTGCACCACCAGTCACACAAAAAAAGGATCAAATGATTAGGCAGCTGCTAGGAAATTCAGTTCACTATGCTGAGAAAGACATTTCTTCTCTCCTGAATCTATTTTGCATCTACCATTTGACCACGCTTAGAATATTGCTGCCATGTACAGTCCAGTGCCCCTGCTATTTTCCTGGAGTTTCTTGATAAGATGCAATGAAGAATCAGCAATATTATTGGTCCTGATCTTGCAACTCGGCTTCATTCCCTTGCCCACAGCCATAAGGTTGCCTCTCTGTGCCTTTTTATAAATACTTTCATGATATATTTTCAGATGAACTCTTTGCTATGGTATCTAGACTGTATAAATTTAAGTGCAATACTAGACTGGCAGCGAGATCTCATCAATTTACAGATTACAATTTACAATTAACTAGATGTAGCTGTAACTTCTATGCTAACAGTTTCTTTTCTCACTTGTGGAACTTCCTTCCAGCTACACACTTTCCGGCCAACTTTAATCTGCAAAAATTTAAATGCAATGTCAATGATTATCTACTGTTCTCCTGATTGCTTTTTTCTCTTTCTACTCATCACTAAAGTCCCTGTTTCTAATTCCTCCACGCCCTATGATCCCTTGCGTGTTAGTGGCTCTACTGCCTTGCTCGGGGTGTCAGCGATTAAAAAAAAATGATTAAAATTTTACCTAATGTTGATGCTAAAATAAAAGGGAGATAACTTACGTTAAGTATGAGTTATCTCCCATTGACTTATAGCTGAGTGAATTTTTCAAATTCATTCGAAATCAAAATAGCAAAGATTTTATTAAATTTATTCGTTTTTAAATGTGCTTTTCGCTTGAATCTAACATATTATTATAAATATATTATTAATATATTGTATATGTTATCAACTCATATTTTAACTAGTCTATTATATATTATTAGAATTATTGATTTTGTTAATAATTGAATTTTGCCTTTTAAATTGTATGCTATGGGAAAACGATTTTAGGAAAACCTATGACAAAGTGGGGAAAAAATTTTGTATGATACGTTTCGTCATTTAGGACTTCATCAGACTAAAGTGATGTTTTACGTTGGTGTGATTACACATGCACATGAAGGAGAGGGGACACTGAAATTTGAATTTTTTTTTTAAATATATGTTTGAGTACATAGTCTAACTGATTTTATTTAGTTTCTTTTCTTTTGTTTATATTCTTATCACTTTTGTTATTCCCCTTTGTCATAGATTTTAACTATTTTAACTATAGCCTGCAACTTGATTATTTAATGAGGCCCAGAATGTAAAGTTGCAAAGCAAAGGTGTTTTTGCCATGAGTTGTATATTGATGTGAAGTCATTTGAAGCCAAGCTTCTCCCCTTCTGAATGTAGCTAAGTGAAATTACTCAGGCCAGGGCAGAGGAGAATAATAAGGAAACTTCTGCATTGAAAGAAAACTTTGCAAAGACCCCTGGAAGATCTATTTAATTTGCTAACTTGCCCATTTACAGAAAATGTAGATGATGATCTTCAACAGCAGTTAATAAATGTCCTAAATGACAATTTTCTGAAGGAGTATTTTCAGAAATCTAAACTGAATTTTATTCACTAATTAATACTAGTAAATTTGGCAATCTTAGAAATTTTGCCAGTAAACTTTGCTCCAACATCTTTATGAACATTAACAAATCAAAGTCAGCAAAGAGATTTGAATATGCAATCTGTCTTGCATCAACTGAACCCTGATTATAAAAAAAAAAAAGTTTCTCAGCTCCTCAGATCTCATGAATATATAAGGATATTAGAAATTAAACTAATACCTCATACATTTGTAGCTAATAAGCAAAGAAATGTCCAAATAACATGTAAGGGGTATTTCTATATTGTTTTTCTGAAACTCATGTTACTGTGATGTGGCCAACTTTACACAAGGCAGAAAATGATGCAGCCCTCAATAAAATGTTTTTGCTTACCGCTATATATTAATAAAAAGATAACTAAAACGGTTTGAATAATATATGGAATAACCAAATTAATTCATCTTAAGTAAATATTATCCATCTCAATAACAGATAAAAGGATATACCTGTAGAGAGACATATATATATATAGAGAGAGAGATAACAAAAGACATCATAACTGAAATTTGACATTTTACTCAATTTATTATAAATATTTATTATAAAAATACAAAGGAATTAAATCATGTACAAGAACTAATCAGCTTTGAAATGTGGCATATTATTGATGAATCAAATAACAAAATAGGCAACAAGACAAATTCAGTAACTAAACAAAAAGAAAATCTTTCAAATCTGCTAACAAATACAGTAATTTTAATTTATATAAAAATATTCTTGGGTAGTTTAGATTATTGAATCAGTTATCTTATTTAAAAACAGAGGGCTGTATTTATTTTTTCATGTTTCTGTATTTTCTAAGGAAGTAATAGAGTTTTATTTTTGATCTAACATTATTTCTTATTACTCTAAATATTATTTTAGCGAATTCACATGTTTGAGTAGATGCCCATTTTTTTTTCTTACAGTGTGACTTTCATCTACCAGCCTGCACATTCAAGAGACAATAAAAATGAAAAAAGAACATCATCTACTCAAACATGGGAACCCCTTAGCATTTTCAGTAATGAGAAAATATATATATGTATTGTATAAGTACGCAGCCGTTTCGAATATCTCAAAAACCTGTTGCACAGCTGATATGTAACTTCACAACTATGCATAAGGGACCTAAATGCACATATATGAATATACACTCCTCCTTGAATTTACTTAGTCAGTACTGATATGTCACCACTAAGTGAGGTTTATCGTCTCCAAAAATTTGTATCTAAGATATATCTAAGGTTTAATGTATTTTTCATAAAGGAAAAATCCTTTTCAAAGCTTTCCCCCAGATTCCATTGAAAGATAAAGGATTAGATTTTCTAATCCCAGAAAAAAAATACCGAGGAGTATTTCAAATAGAAATTTGAATGATTTTTAGTCAATTCTTCAAAAAAAAAAAAAAAAAAAAAAAAAAAAAAACCGAAATGGCCATTTTTAACATTTTTAGAGAAATTTAGACCAAACTTTTAGGAAATCCTGCTAAAATAAAATATACATTTCTGAAACGTTACTTTCATAAAATTAGCAAATTTAAAGTTAAATTAATCTGTTCTGAAACAAATATCACTTACTTGGCCTAAAAATTTTTAGACAAACATTTCTTGACCTCAGGGTCTTATTTTCACGTCTCCATCAATAATTTGATGGCTGAATGTGTTGACATGTTTAGTACGGTGCACCAACATTGACATAACATTTTTTTTTTGTTTCTTATAATAATTTAAAATACTATAAAATTTTTTACATTATCTCTTTCATTATTTAATAGCTAAGATAATGATAAATAATTTTTATGACATTAAGTTATTATACTTTTAATTTAATAACTGAGATAATAACTAATAAAATTATTATTATATTAATAATTAAAATAATTCACTCAGTTATTAATTGTTTAAATTGATAAATGAGATAATTTTATTATCTCAATTTAATTTTTAATTTAAATAACTAAGAGCAAGATAAGACCTTTATACGTCAGGGGGCTTTCCCCAAGGAGGAGACAAGCTTGAAACATGTGACCTTTTTTAACCATATCACTTATGAGATATCATACTAAAAAAAATATAATAATAACATTTTATTTTTGACGCACAAAAAAATGTTTTTTATTATGGTAAAAACTAAAAAGTTTTGGTAGCATTATTTGTATTAAGCTTTTAATTTTCGCTTACTAAATATATAGTCTTTACTTAAAAACTTAATAACCTATCCATACTCTGTTTGGAAGAATTTTAAAACATTTTTTTAAATTAAAGAAAATGAAAATAACTAAACGAAAAATGCAAACTATTCTTATAAAAATTCTTTATTCCTCGAAATTTTTTTCTTCAGATAATAATGTCCTTAATGTATATTAAAAGCAAATAAAAGCCTATCTAATTAGATAGATTTGTTTTGTTTTTGTTGCAGTTTTTATTTTACGATTTGGAGCAGATTTTTAAAAAGTTGGCAGCAGTTGTGAAAAAAAATTGTTGATTTAATTTCTCCAAGGATTCCTCCTTATAAAACAATTTGCGAACTGTTTGAAATTCTAGGAAATTTCATAAAATTAAGTTATAGGTGGGTAACAGGTGTAAAAAAAAATTTACTAAGATTTTCTAAAAATAAAAATTGCAAAAATAAATTAATTCATTTTTGAATAAGTCCTGAAAGTTTCATTAAAATTAGGCAATTATTTGATTTTTGCAAGAATTTCCAAATTAATGGGTTTTCACACGGAAACTACACTAAAATGGCCATTACCACAAAAGTAGTACAAAGTTAACAAACAACAAAAAAACGAGATTTTTGACCTAAATTTAGAACGTGTTAGAGAGAAAAAGAAAATTTTTTGAAAAATAATTAAAAAAAAAATACTTTGTTCTTTTCTCTTTTCTCATAACATAAAAGTAAAACATTTTGACGACAAAACTTTGTTTTTATTAATTTGGGGGCCATTTATTATTCTATAATATATACAGACTGATATTTTAGCGAATTATTGGAGATACCTACATAATCATTGTATAAAAGTAGGGTTTTTTTAGCAAAATATTGCATCAAACAGGTCTACTTGCTCCCATTACACTTACAGTCAATACCTTGCAACTTTTGTCTTTTCCCAAAACTAAAATTACTTTAAAGTTTAGAGGGGATTTCAAACCGTGGATGAAATTAAGGAGAACACAAGGAAGCAGCTGATGGTTATCACAAGAGGAAAAAGAATGATGAGATAAGTGTGTGAGGTTTCAAGGAAAGTAATTTGAAGGGACTAAGGCGCCATTGCCCTAGGTAGGTTATTTGGATCCTTTTAAATCTTTTTTTTTTTGCGTATCTGCAGATTGCTTCAATAAAGATTTTCCTATATAACTCACTGTAGCTTATTCCCATATATGATGTTTATCAGTTATTATGCACAGATTGATATGAAGCATAATTAATTATGCCCTTTTTTTATTGTTTACTTTTCATTTTTATAAAAACACAATACGTATATGTTGTTGTCTATTCCTCCTAATAATTTCTCCTTCAAAGCTTTTTAAAAAAATACAAAAAAAACTAAGGGGAGATAATTCTGAATTCACGTCCACTGTGACAAAACCTCTTCTCACATTATTCAAAATGGCGAATGGGGACTCGCAGTCTCGTCGGAACACCAGGCTTCGAAAGTCGTCTGCTTCACAGCCCAAGAAACAGTCGTCAAATGTTCCGCCCACCGCAAAGAAACCAGTTATCGCCCAGCCTACTCACCTCGGACATTTTATTCTAATGGTTGTCATGAAATTGAGTCGTAAAGTTCTTTTCATCGACATCTCTGTCAAAATCGGGATTTATGTGATCGGAGTATTTGTGGCATCGGTGATTGCTGATTTGTTTGTCGTCCCTCAGATTTATTTCTCGTCCAGGAATAACATCTTGAACCGGTTTTTCATCCGTTTCGGATGGGGTTGGATTTTACTACTACTGGGTTCTCTTATCTCTCTAACAGTCTACGTATCTACTGGGACCCAAGTGAAAGCCGTGAAACAACATCTGCTTCGACTGATTGTGGCCACCTTCTGGTGGTACAGTTGCACCTCTGTGTTCGCCTATATTGAACAATCGACCGGCATTTGTACAGAGGTCAGTCTAGACACAAAACAAAAATGCCGACGAGCAGGTAAGATGTGGTTCGCCTTCGACATCTCTGGCCACGTGTTTCTGTTGACGTATGGACTGCTGACCATAGTCGAAGAATGCCGGGTTTTTAAAGACTGGAAAAAATTACGTGAAGTTCTGGACAATGAAGACCTGCAACAACTGCGAAAACTGAGCCCAGATGAAATTAACTGTGCCAGGGAGGCTTATGAAAGTTTAACACCTTATATCAGACTAAACTTCATTTTACTGGCCATTGTTACAGTGATCTATGAATTTATGTTGATAATATCTTCTGTATATCGGTTCCATTCTTTGATAGAAAAGATAGCTGCTTCTTTCATCGCTGTATTCTGTTGGTTCCTCAGTTATCAAGTCATTTTCCCAAGTTATTCTTCTTGGTTTCCTTCGCCTGGACAAACACATTTTAGGTTCATGACAATTAAAAATACACGATAAACTCCACCGACGAAATTTAACACTCATTTCTATTAAAAAATGCAGTGCTGATTACTTACCGGTCGTCTTATATTTTTTCCAATTCATAAGGTAGTTAATAATTCGTACATAATTTTTTCTTAAAATAATAACTAAATAAACGCCATATCTGTAAATTTGATGGTTTAAATAACCTATTGTTAAAAAATAAACACAAAAACCTCCTATTTTCTAAAAAAAAAAAAAAAAATTTCAATTTCTACTGAATAAAAAAGCCTATACTTTAGGTAGGCTTATTACCGTACCTATGTAGTCAACCTTTTTTTTTTTTTTTTTTTTAAATCCTTTCACCCAAAACAATACAATAAATACCACGAAGGCGGTTACAGGGCGTGAAATAGAATGAGAAAACTCTAAAAGAAACCGGAAATCCAATCCTTAACATAAAACAAAAAACCTCTAGTATTCCTGTCCTATAGATGGGGAAGGTGCGTGAACCGGGCGATAGGCGAACCTCTAACACCAAGTACATTTTTAACTTTCTTTAAAAAAGGCAGTTAATTCAATTATCTTTTTTTATTTGCCACTATATATCTACTCCTTGCCATGACTCTAAGTTACTTTAATTTTAAAAATATTATTTGTGAGATTAAATATTTTTTCAATACTTTATTTTTTGTTCTTTTTTTTTTTTATTATTCATCGTTAGTTCGGCAATAATTGTGAATAAAGAGACGTTCGGTTAGTTAGATCGAGAAGCTTCTTATTTTTCATTTATCCAAGTTAAACAGCGAAAGAGTGGTTCAACTGAAAGATGTAATTTTTAAAAAAACAGAAAATTTCAAAAACAAAATTAATGAAAAGTAAAAAAAAAAAAAAAAAAAAAAAAACGCCTCACCTTCTTAAAATCTCTAAAAAAAAAAAAATAGTTTCTAATCTCAATGATGTTCTATGTCACACCTTTCAAATAGGAATGTGTTTCGTTTTAGGAACTTTTTTAAGATAGTAAACTTTATTTTTTATTCATAAAAATAACTAAATACGACACTGTAGTGTATTTGGAAAAAAAAAAAAAGCCAGTAATAAACCTTGAAATGATTCTTCGTTTATACTCCAGCTATTTTAGTTTACTTTTTTTTTTTTTTTTTTTTTGCCATGATGCACCCACCGTTTAAGGATGAGTTCCTGCCAAATGTTAAAATTTTATTTTATTTAACATGAATTAAGTTAATTTTTGAAAAGATATGAGGTTTGTTGACTACTGTTTTGTTTACTTACTGGGCCCACGCTCCTCCTGGAGGTATTAACAAGAATAAAATAGTTGACTAAAAATGGAATAAGCTTAAAAAATATGACTAAAGAAAAATGATGCAATGTCACAATATTTTGTCAGGTACAATTCCAGCCTCGATGAACAATCGGGTCACCATTATTAATTAACTATTACCATTTTGTAATTAGTTTGACTTTGAATAGGTACCTACAAAAATTCGCAAAAAATGGATAAATGAAAAAAAAAAAAAAAAAAAAATAGATCAAAGGCAAAAAAAAAAAATTCATCGTCAAACTCAAAAATCAAAATCTTTGCGCTATTAATTAAAATTTAAAAGAAAAGAACAAAGGATTTTTTATTTAAAAATCTTTTTTTTTTTTTTTTATCGTTTTTAGCTAAAATTTTGGGTAAAAATATCTTCCCCCCCCCACTTTTTTTTTTTTTTTTTTTTTTTTTTTTTCTGAACACGGGACTTTAAATTTGTACTGGGAATTCAAGTCTTTTTCTTTTTTTGCGATGAAACATTGGAAATTTTTGCAAAAATCAGATAATTGTCAAATTTAAATGAAACTTTCAAGATTTGTTCAGAAATAAATGAAATTATTTTTAAACGTTTCGTTTTACTTTTTAGAAACTTTCCAACACCCATTTAATTTTTACGGAATTTCGAGAAAATTCTTTTTTGTATCGTTTTTTTCTTAATCTTCATTTGTTAAGGACAAGTCCTCGAAAAATTTAAATCATCAATTTTTTTTTTTTTTTTTTTTTGTCAAACAGGAACCCCACTCCACTCCGTTAAAGAGAATACGCTCTGAATCGTAAAATAAAAAATTGCAATATAAAATTGAGACATTAGAAAAAACTTTTAATTGCTTTTATGAACAGTGAACTGAACACTATTTTAAGAGAAACATTTTTTTCAATGAATAATGAATTTTTACAAGGATTGTTTTCATTTGTTTTGAATTTTAATTATTAGAATAATTTATATAAACTTTTTAAATCTTTAAGTTCTCTATTCACTTTTAGCGACCAGTGATATGTTACCAAATTTAAAACTGTTATTTACTAATCATAAATAAATGGAAAAGCTCACTACAATTCAACAACCTCCAGTATTTTAGAATTTTATATTTTTTTTGTGTGTGTGTTTATAAACGTGTTGTTTGGTAAATATGGGCACCATCCATACACCACTTTCAGAAAATAAGAGCAGAAACTATAATAAATTAAAAATTTATTGGTAACCTTCTATTTCCTCAACAAGCGTCTTTGTAAGTAACCCAAAGTACCTGAATTTCAATAAGATATTCGATTGCTTCAAATATTTTCTTAATTTTTTAAAACTACTGGATAGTTAAAAAAAAAAAAAAAAATTATAAATATGGTGTTTTTGTAAAGTAATTTTTTCAGTTATTTCCCTCTTACTTAAATTTCCCAAACATCAGGCTGTCAATAAATCACACAACGCATCAGAAAAATAACTCCACCGTGTTAAATATATTTTTCTGGAATATTTTAAACTAATAAAAAAAAAAGTAATATTTGTTTCAAATCAGATTAATTAAACTAGGCTAATCTTCCTCAAATAAAGTTTTAGAAAAGTATATTTTATTTTTGAATCAATATAAACAAATTTATTGATTTTTACTGATCAATAGTAAAAAAAAAAAAATTCCAATCAATTTAAATTCAGTTTGAAATCCACCAAAGTATTTTGCCTATTGGGAATATTAATTTATTAGCTTGGAATTAAAACTTCAAAAAAAGACTTTTCATATTTTTTTTTTTTTTTATAATGCATTTTAAAGTTGGTTATTAATTTTTCAGTGGGGAATGATAGCAGTACCTAGTTGAATATTATTGCCTATTAACACAATGACCAAGCTTATCTTAATTATTAGTTTTTATTTTTATTTTAATTCACTCTTTACCACATTAATTATCAGCACTATAAGTGCATTTATCAAATCCATTTAGTAAAGTGTTTTATTCAAGTCATCTCCAGAAACATGAACCAGTAGTCAAGCCAGGTATGTAAGGTTATATTTTATAAATATTTATTTATATTATAAATATTTCTTTGTCAGCTGCAAAGAAGTTATTTTTATAAGGAAAAATTGTTGAGATCAGCATTCCTCTCTTACCACCCATAAAATATTTGTCCTATCCATTGTCAATGATGACAGGTTCTGGTTGGTGCTGTAAGCATCACCTCTATTACAATAATATAAGCAACAATCATTAAAGCAAAAAGGCTTCATGTATTTGGTATTGGAAATTTAAATGTTTTTATACTTGTTTTTTCTGTCAACTGCTTTTGTTTTGTTTTTTGTTGTTTTGGGGTTTTTTTTACTTGATTATAAAAATACATGTTATTTTCCTATGACTACTTTTAGAGTCTTTAACAAAATATAAAATTACTTCCACTGTACTTTTTCTTTCTTTTTTGTTTTTTTTTTTTTTTTTTTTTTTTTTTCAAATTAAGGAAAAATGATCCTAAAAATGTATAAAACATTAAATTTAGAATCAAGGAAAAAAAGAGTATAAATGTAAATATATAATTAATTATACACACACACACACACACACACCTTGGTATAATGTATGTATTTTAACCCTGCAGACTTCCCTTGTTGAATATAGGGCCACAACCTCACCACACTAGGTGTTGCTACTGTGGTTTTAGTAGAACATGGGATTTTACAGGGTGCAGTTGTTAGTCTCACACCCAACTGGGTTTTGAATTTGTTTACCTTTGTACAAGGTATCTGTTATTGAGCAAGTCTAGCAGATCATTACTACTGCAAATTTAGTTCAATATCACAGGCTGCACCACAACTGTGGCCTTGTGTCAGACTAAACATAGTAAATACCTTTATTTTCTTTTAGTTTTAGAAAAAATAAACAATCTGTGAGGAGTACAAAACTTTATTATTGCTGTAAAAATGGACGTTAAAATACATGTAAATTTACAATAACAAATGTAAAAAATATAAACCACAAAAAATGTGTTTCTTTATATATATATATATATAAATTTGATCAGTTTTTTAATATTCATACATCTTTTTTTCATTTGGATGGAGTAAGGGAGTGGAAAAATTCTATGTAGTGTCTATTTTCCCAAGTACATTCAGCCATTTCTTCAATACACACTACAGACAATTTTTATATATACTCCCTTACTCTGCCCAAATGAAAACATGTAAAAATATTTTTAAAAAAAAATTAATTCATCAAATTTTCTTTATCTATCATATTCAATGAAACATATATAGTTGTTTAAACATTGCATATTTATACCTGTTCATCCTCAAGAGCAAGGAACAAAACCAGTTAGCCCCCCCCCACACACACACAGGTTTTTTTTACATTTTGTTATTGAATACTACTTTTGTAATAACAAAGAGGATATGAAGAAATAAATACACACACACACACAGAAGTAGATCAATAAGTCTGTAGCCTATCAATCTGAAATGATCACTGTATAACATTCAAGTTACATGATCTGTGAAACATTCGATGAAGTGCATTGACAAGAAAGAGTGTTGCAAAAAGAAATATACATGCAAAATAATTTTTTTTTTCTTTTTTTTTTTTTTTCATTATGCTATTTATTGATATATTTATAAAAAATCTGTCACAATAGAAGTTAAATGAATGACAAAATGGGGAAAAAATACCTTATCCATTTCACCCCTGGACTTCTTCAGAGTAATAATGGATTTATCTTGGAGAGCAGTGCATCTTATGATGGAGTAATTGTTACTAATTCCATCTGGTAGAACATTACTACTATATAGGAAATTCAGTATCACTGAGTTCCCCATGACCTTGGCATTAAGTTTAACTAACCTAATTTTAGTAAATGCTGTATTACTTTGTCTATAAACTCAGTATTGAAGACCCTTACAAAGATTTGTTTTAAATCTCTTACAACAGAATAAGAAGATAAATACCTTGGACAGACATTATGATAATGATGTTTGGCTTTATCTAGAAACAACGAAGCAGTAGAGGACATATGATCTTCAATGTCAAAAAGAATAAATTGACATTATTTCTTTATTAATGTCCTTGTTATTTGTTTATATTCGAGCCATTATAATAAGAAAATGAAACTAAAAAACTTTTTACCATTTTCATCAATATCTTAAGAGACATCCATATTTTGACAATAATTTTCAGTAATCTCAGCAATATGGTATACCATATTTAAACTTTACTATGACCATTAATTCATTTTTTTATTACTCCTACATTTTGATACTCGTAAAATCCTTGTACATTGTAAAACACTTATTGCTATCAAGGCAAGTGTACTGACTGTGCTTGAAGTGTGCTCACAAAAGTTTAAACAAATTCTTCATACTTCTATCCAGATTTAATAAAAAAAAAATGTGCATTATTTTCAATAGACAATCTGCAAGAGTTTTAACTAGATTTATTTTATAAATTTCAAGAATAAAACTTAAATTAGTTATTTTCTATAAAGCACTAATTCTAAATGAATTGTCATTTTTAGTGATTAACTTGTCTAAAAATGGTGAAGAATTGTTTTGTATAATCAGGATCTTTGTTCTCATGTTGAGAATTTAAGAAATTCAAAAAATGTTCTTTTCCTTTTATAAGTTGAAAATATATCATTCATATACCTATGATAAAGTATAGGCAATGACCCATCTGACTTATCTAACCAAACTTCCCCATTATGTCCCATGGATAAATTAGCAAGAAACAGTCAAAATAAACCCATCTGCACTCCTTCAATTTAGTCATAAGTGTAGTTACAACTATTACAAATTATCTATTGAAATTAAAAACACTGAACAATGGAAAAATAATGATTTAGATTATGTAACACACACACACACACACACACACACACATATATATAGTTAACAGATGAAGAAAAGTTCAAAGGACTTATTTTGCAAGACTTCAAGTTTCACATATAAACTGTTTGTCTGAATCTGATAAATCTATCAATTTATCTGAACCTAATGTTCTCTGAACTTTTCTTTATCTGTTAACTATTGTCACTCTAATATTCTTATTGAGCACTTTCTTTGCAAAAATCTACTTGCCTTTAAATGTATTAAATTCTATTAATTTTCATGTGTTTTGTTAGGCATTATAAATTTGTTATTTTATATATATATATATATATATATATAATATGCATGCATATTTTTGCAGACTTGTTAGTGGACAGATTCAAGTTTAATTGTACATATATCAAGTGTTTCTTGTCTTGTGCACATCATGGTAAATTCCTCCAAATACTTCGAAAATCCAATATACCCACTTTACCTTAAGTACTGAAAACTGTTGAGCATGGAAATGTGTTTAATTTATTTAGGCACTAGGGGATCCGTCCACGAGATTGCACATCCCCGTGGCTCTAAAAAACAAGTGGAGGTTAATCTCTGATAGTTAAGGATCAGATATTTGATAGAAAAAAATTCAACTTTATTAAGACCATTGTATTCAGTGTGATATAGTTAAATTGAGAATCAAATGCTAAGAATTATCTTGACACTGGAGATCCATCCTCAACATGGTACCTCTCCATTACATCATTATTGATGTAATATAGGTATTATTTTTCAGAGAATCTGATTTTGTATTGCTTACTGGTAAGGTAATTGCTTCTTTAAGAGAATGATGACATTGTCTTGTAAATGTATCTCATTTAAATATTGTTTAAAATTCTGTGATATTATTCTAAAAGCAGTGCCAGTTTGTTGCTTTGATTTTTCATGTTGGTAGTATTGATGCCATGCTGAGCATAAAAGTTGAATAGTGAAAGCTGTTTTTAGGTATTTCCTTATTGGAAAAGTATTACAAGACAATAAAATAGATACCTCCACAGATTTGCTAAAACAAGAGCATAACATGATGAAAAAATGCCCCAATCTTAATAAAAACAAAGTTTTAATGTTAAAATCTTTACTATTATTAAGAGGAAAGACCAAAGAATTGTTTTAATATATTTTTTGGTCCTTTTTTAAAATGTTCAAAACTGCTTAATGTTTATATTAGTTATTAGCAGAAGTCTTTGGAGAATTTAAATCATCAATTTTTTTTTATTTTTTTTTTTTTTTTTTTAATGAAATGGAATGCCCAGTTACTGAAAATCTATTCAGTCATAAAATAAAAAAAATGCGATAAAACTAAGGCATTAATTAGAAGTGCTTTTAATTACTTTTGAGTCAAATATTATGGACACTATTGTCTTAAGAAAAAATTTTCTTTCAATGAATAATGAATTTTTACAAGAATTGTTTTAATATTTTAATATCATAAATGAAAAAGCTTACTACAATTCAGCCCTCCCCACCCCAATATTTTAAAAAGAATTTTGAGTTTTTTTTTGTTTTTTTTGTAAATGCTGACAACTATACACATTATCAGAAAATAAAAGCAATAACTATAATAAATTTAAAGCCAAAGTACCTAAAATTCAATAAAACATTAGATTATGGAGAATATTTTAAATTTTTAAGTTTACTGGGTAATTAAAGATTATATAAAAAGGTGCTCATGTTATATTACTCGAGTAATTTTTGCAGAAAAAAATTAGATAAACCTCCATCAGTCAAGTTGTCAACACTTTAAATAAATACCTCCCTCCATGTTAAAAATGCATTTTTACAATATTTTAAACTAAAAGTCAGTAATATTAGTTTCAAATCAGATTAATTAAACTTTAAATCAGCAAATATTCCTCAAATCAAGTTCCAGAAAAGTATATTTTATTTTTGAAAGATTTTTTAATCAAGAGAATTACTTTGTATTGATAGATGACTAAAAATGCCATTAAAATCAGTGATTTTTAGCAATTTCAAAATGAAAACTTTTCAGTCAATTTAAATTAGTTTTAAAATACAGCAAAGTATTTTATTTACTGGAAATATTAAATTTAATCTATTAGCTTGAAATTAAACTAAAATAAAAGCTTCCAGAAACATTTTTCATTTTTAAAAAATCATTTTAAACCTTAGGTATCACATTTCACTGTTTAAAATAAAATGATCTTGGACAGAAATGATTTATGAAGAAGACAAAAAGGAATTAGTCACTTGACAATCCCAGATCCTATGGACCACTAAAATATTACCGTGGACCCCCAATTTGCTATTTTTTGTGTGTGGATCCCCAGTAATGTTACATGGACCCCAATTGAGTACCAACGATCTAGTTTTTTTTTCATTATTTTAATGTTACTTATTCTAGAATCTCTATAATTGTTGTCTAGAATTCCAATATTAAGCATTTTTCTTCTTCCACAGATTTTTTAAATTATTTTCCAAAATTTTGCTCTCATTTCCTTATTCCACACAATATTGAACATAACATTTGTTGTTTTTAACATATCATTTTGATAATACTTCTTCAAATGTGTTCAAAGTCCATTGGCTGAAATATATACTGTTTTTTTTGGGGGGGGGGTATCCTTTCATTTCAAGCAAGGCAATAAAGCCACTAAGATGACAAAGGGTTACTGAATGTGCGAGCATATCATAAAAATAAAACATTATTAAAGAGAGAATAAAAGAACAAATTAAAAAATGGAAGATAACGATTGACATTGCATGTAAATTTTTGAAGAGCAAACTTGACTGGGAAGCAATAAAACTGGAAGAGTTTCTCAAGTGAGAAGTGTGAGAGAAGAAACTGTTAGCATAGAACTTATAAATATATACAAAGACATACCAAAAGAAATCCCAAAATTGTATTGGCCATAATATTGTGTTAATAACGATAAGTATTAAGATAATAGTTGGAAAAATGCTGTAAAAACTTTGGAAAGCCAACGAACGTATCATCCTAAATGTGATGAATATATGAACATAAAGGTACAAGTGTAAATATGGAATAATAAAAAGACTTCATCTGAGAACTTTGAATAACTGTCTTTATATTTGTTTAATAAGTTGATATATCAGAAACAAAAGCAGCTGGCATCTCAACTGATTGAAAAATATTACAGGGAAATTTCATTTTATTGCTTGTTCCATTTTATTCTGTTTGATTTTATTTTTGTATACAACAAAATAAAAAGTAAAAGTTACCATGTTCTGAAATTATTGTGAATAAACAAAATCAATTAAAATTCTTTATTGTTAATTAAATATTATGAACTGGCAGGTATTTAAAGTCACATTTATGTTTTAAACTGTTTGTTGGGGGTGTCAAATTATTAGTATTGTACGCATACAAACAGCAATTTTCTCCTTTTCATTGAGATAGTCACATGGGCTACGTGATGGCTACTGAGTGACATCAGAGAATAGAGTAACAAAGAGGAGTTACAATGTAGAGCCCAGAGAAGAATGATGTCCCTCGCTCACAGCGGTAGGTCTTAGGGAAAAAAAAACGCATGATCTAACCAGGTTCCTAGAAAAAATTGCTTTAACCAATAATGAATCCTGGTAGGACATGTAATTCTTTCAGGATTGCTTCACTGCAAAGGTTGAATAGCTTTGATGAGAAGACACATCTTTGTCTTATGTTGCCTTTCTATTTCTATCTAATTAGTTTTCCCTTTGGTAAATATTACAAAGTTCCCCTTTCTTACACACTGTTGTTGCATACATGTTATAATTTCTCTGCATGTGACACATCTATATATAGTTTTGTGAATGTCTTAATATTATAGAAGTTTCTCTGAGAACAAAGTATATGTCTCATTCTTTTTCCTTTCAGCCATTCCATTCTGTCTGTGAAATATCAATGTTATTATATCATGGATATAATAATACCCCATAACAGGGGGGAAACACAAATGGGAGAATAATGAATTCAATAAATATACACAAATAGAAAGGCAACATAAGAGGAAGATGTGTCTTCTCATCAAAGCTATTCAACCTTTGCAGTGAAGCAATCCTGAAAGAATTACATGTCCTACCAGGATTCATTATTGGTGACCACAATCTTACCAAGATATGCAGATGAGACAAGGTTGATAACTGACACAGAAAAGAAACTATAAGAACTACAAAAGGTATTGGAGGAAAGTGAGAAGAAAGGATGAAACATCAGTTACAAGAAGATAGAAAGCAGGGTTGTCAGCAAAAGGAATGTCCTAACATGCAAATTAAAAATTGGAGTTAGGAAAATTAAACAATTACAAAAATTTAAATATCAAAGAAGCATTTTAGCAGAACAGAAAATGTGAGACTTAAATCTGAAGGTGAGATAGCAAAAGTGACCTTTCAAAAGCTAAGTAAAGTAATGAGAACCAAAGAAAGCATTGAACTGTTATATAATATCAGTCCCACTACATGGCAGTGAATGCTAGATGATCTCATCACATGAAAAAAAAATGACTTGAAACAACAGAAATATGGTTCCCCATTTTTTGTTTTTTAGGGTTTATCAACCTTTGCAGGATATTTAAAGTCAGAAGTTAAGAATTCAGAAAATATTTGTAGATTCTAAGTTTTTTTTGAGATAATAAGGATTTACTGCTACAAGTTTTACTAAGTAACCCATAGCTATGGGTAGAAGAGGGGGATTCATAACTTTCTCAAGATTATCTGCACATAAGTGAAAATAACAAACCCAACTGCAATTAAAACTTGGCTCTCCGATTTACATTTCTGAGCTATTATCCTGCACATCCAAGCTTACAACACTTGGTATTCCCAAGTCGTCACCCGTCTTGGTACTGACCATGCTCACCATTGCCTAATTTCAGTGATCATACGAGAACCTGTGTTTCAACATGATATGGCTGTAAGCCCTGTGGTTCACCAGAAGAAAGCTGAGAATGCCACGGACTGAACATGTAAGCAACAATAAAGTTTTAAAGAAAATGGAAACAAAAAGGATACTTATACTTAGCATCAGAAATAGAGTTGAAATTTCTAGGACACATAATGAGAAAAGAGGGTTTGGAGAATTTGCCACTTACAGGACATATTGAAGGAAATCAGCACTTAACCTATCTAATAAGCTTGTTTAACTGATTGGAAAAGCATTAGGAGATAGCAAAAAGACAAACTTTATTTAGAGCTACAAAGGACGGGAAATTGGAGAGCCATGCTCACCCTCACCTGAAGACACATAGAAGAGATAAAACAGATTCATACCTTTCACAAGGGCATTAGTGCTAAAATAAATACAACAGGCTAGCACATTAACATATGTAATAATAGAGTTAATAGAAATATGAAGTTGTCAGATTCAGTGATCATGGGATAGTAACCCAACTATGAAAATGAATAAATTACTATTTAAAACTGAATAGACTTTTGTGCCAAATATACTTTTGTGCTAAACACAACTGCATTCTGGAATCATCATGCAGTTGGAAATTGACCAACTTATAAAATAAGTGAGGAATTTTTTAATCCTAAAATAAAATAATTATGCAACAGAGAAAAAAACTTTGTAAAAAATAAGTTTGTTATAACAAATAAACGCTGGGCTTGGGGATGGGGAACTGAATTTTATCGTACTAGCACTTGTATTTGGTACAAAAGAGTAAACATTAATTCATATATTTATTTCCTTATATATAAATCTAATTAATATTGTACTTTCTTGAATTGTATACAATAATATTTGTGAAAGATTAAAACTGTCCAAAGAAAAAGTAGTAAAGATATCCACAAATAAATTTTTCCCCATTTACTTGTATTCACTTTCAAATCGCTAATACATCATGGGAGTTTGGAGGGACAATAAAAAAATTACCTTGATCAAGGTGATTTTGTTAAAACTTGAATGACCATGCCATCAAGTGCTGATTCAACTCTCTTGGTTACAGAATTATGCTGTTTTAACCATTAAATGTCACCACTTTGCTGACAGAGCAGATAGGCCATTGCAAAGGTGCCAGACATTGCATGTTTTTGAATTCAAAGTTTTCCTTCTAGATTAGTTGACAACTAAGCCCAGACAGCTCTCCTATTTATGGGGGAAAATGAGATATATCCATACCTTTCCCAAAAGTGTGCAAAAGTGAATGCAACAACCCCAACTGGGATTTGAAATCAGCACACTAATTTTGCTTTTAGTGCTGTTAAGCACTGCTATATATGTACACATTTGCAAAAACAAATATGAACATAAATTCAAAAAGTAAATCTTTTGAAATCCATGATGAACAATTTAGGAATAGCACAGTGACTAAAATATTACTGTTATATTCTAGTTGACCATCAGAAATAATAGTAATATTTAAGTTTAAAATAAAAAATGTCAGAAACCTATAACTATCATTTCTGATACAGGTAAAATGAAGTTATAAAATTGCTTTTCATTTATGAGCAACTTAAAATCAGGTTTTAAAAATAATTACATACATAGAAATGATTTTTATTTATCATGTTTAAAATAACAACATTCTGTTCTTACTATAAAATTAGAAGAATTCAATTTATAAAGACAGACAATTCACACATCACCTTGTTGAGAACTTTTCTGCTGATAAAGAATAATGTTAACATACACAAAAATATATTTACACTATTTACATTATTTGGACTGTTGAACTCATCTTTATTGTTGTATTCACAACATTTCAGCTGTTTTCACTCCAACTTTCTTCAGGTGATGTACATTGGAATTTCAAACCTTTTATTTAGTCCACTGGGGTAGATTGTTCTAGTTCCACGTGCCATGCCTTTTCTGGATATCTCAGTTTCAGTTAATTCCCTTTAATTCCAGTGGACTAAAAGGGTTCAGCTTGAAATTCAAATTTTATTAACTATTCTAGATGGATTCTTTTGAACCAGTTTTTCATTTGTGTCTTAGCCTCCAAAATGCATCTTGAGTATTGCTATATGGTAAAATATTCTTATTAATACTTATTATCTGTATAAATAGTGTGATACTATAGACACCCACATAGAAGGGAAAAAGGTGGTTTTATCTTGATCTCAAATGTTTCAGTTTAATGAACCAGCAGATAGTTCCTTTTGAAGCCTGGTCTTCTAAGCAGCATTCATTTTGATTGAAGTAATGGGATGGCTGAGAGGGTTTTAGTCAATTAAAACTGGAAACAGGTTATATCTGAATGCTGGTTTATGTTAACAGTGGAATCAAGGAGAGTTCTGATCTGCCTTTGGTGGGAGATGGATGTGTTTGCTGAGCAGTCATTAGAGCCTCCATTTTGTATTGCTATCCACCGTATTGGGATGAGGGGTTGATAGAGAGAAGAACTGACATAACAGACATCCCAAATATTACTTACCTACCCACCTGGATGAGCAGGCAAAGCCCTGTATAAAGCCTAAATATACGATGGGAAATGGTTTGTGTTCTTTGTTAATGTGGAGTTTCTTTAATCATCTTTACTTGCATTGTGCTCATTCCCAGCTTTTGGTGAACACTAATGAGATCGAAAATTGGAATGCAACATGGGGTAATCATTAGCTGATCAGTGAAAAGCTTGGGCAAGGGTTGTGTTTTATGTTTACAGTAGTACTAAGAGAGTTTTTCACTTACTACAGTAGTAATAGTCTGTGAAACTTGCTTGCTAACCACTGCTCCATGGCAAAATGACAAGTTTATGCTACATGGTAATATTAGCTATTTCCCCACAATGAAACTTCAGCATTCATTGATCTAGCAGCCAGTACTACTTTCAGTAGAAATTTATAAAATCTTTCTCTTAAAATACCGTCCTGGGTATGATGATAAACTACATCCACGTCCTGGTTAAGACGATAAGGAGGTTTTGAGGATCATGGAACCACCTCTTAATTGCTGGCATCCCCAGGTCCACCCTGACCCGGGGTGGTAGCACCTGTTAGGGTCCCAGCTATGGGAAAATAGTTGACACCCAAACTTGTGTAAAAATAGGTTTTAATGCCAGAAATACTTTGTAAAAAAAAATATTGCCAGCAATAATTTTTTAAGGAAAAATAATTATCAGCAATACTTTAAAAAAAAAATACAAACAGCTATACATTCTTTGAAAAAAAATATGACCAGTTATAGATTTCTTCAAGGAAAAATATTCCCAGAAATAGATTTTTGAAAACATTACCAGCAATAAAAATTTTGTCAGCATTAAATAATCCATTGATATGCCATAAAAGAAACCAAACCAAACCAAACTCTTAAAATAATGTTTCAAGAAAATAGATTTCTCAAGCCCAGTAAATGTTATTGCACTTTCCAGTATAGATAAGGACTTCCTTCATAATCTTTTTTTTTAAGTAGTGTGAAACATAAACATTTTGATAGTGTCCTTATTTTTTCTTCGAGTGACATGTGCTATTGAAAATCCTCAATTGATGTGGTTTCTTTTATCTGGTATAGTTCTTTGTGATTCTGTAACACCAGTTAGCAAGGTTTGAAAAAGGATGGTTCTTGCTAAGACCAACAGGAGGCTTCATTTGCTCTAAGCCATTTTTAACCATTGATCTGAGAATGTAGTTGTATACAGCTGACAATTTAGATATTTCTGAACAAGTTTGGTGCCATGTATGATATCAATATGAAAGTCTTGATCTGATGAAAGCTATTTAAGAACATGACCTTTCAAACATTGAACTAATCCTACCGTTTGGATCAGAAACTTGGACATTATCTGTTCATCTTGAAAAATGACTAGATGGAATATATACAAATCTACCTAGAAAAATCCAGAACAACATTTGGAGATCCCATGCAAAGCTTTTACACAATTTACAGAGAACTAAGACCAATCTTTCTTTAGCTCAAAAAAAAAACGATTACAATTTGCCAACGACTGCTACCAAGCAAATAGAGAAATCGTTTCACCTTTATTCCTATGGCATCCTTCTGGAAGTGTCTTCTCACAAAAATTGACTTTCCCAGACACCATAGCTCAGGATTCAGGGTTGGAAGTTGGGGATCAGGGGACAGCAATAAAGGACCAAACAGTGTGGAAAGGGATTCTGACCAACCATAGGGAGGTCGAAGTATGATGATAATGATGAAGAACATGACTTGAGTTTTTAGGTTAATGTTTTGTGTATATAATTGTTTGCAGTGTTAGGCAAAACTAACCCTGGTGTATCAAATGAGGGTTCAACTCACTATAATAGCAGTTGTCTCATGCAAAAAGCTAGCTATCAATCACCTTACTCCAGAATCTATTTTATAAGCTCATCCTAGTCTGACACAAGGCTGTTGTATTTGCATATCCAGTAAGAATTAAATTCATTACACTAACAATGTTCTCTTGTGAGACCAGCTTTCTATCCCTTGCTCTCCAATAATACATTTTCATAACTAAGTATAGCCTAGTCTGGTACAAGGCCACAACAGTTGATTCCTCAATAAGTATTCAATTCAATGCCTGATCAGAACTAACATATTAGACATCCCTCTCCAACCAGCAGGTACACTCATTCTATTTTTTGTATTTTGTCCTGTGTTGCTTCTGCAACTAATCAATCTATATAATGAACAATGCAACTTTTTAGTTTCTTTGGTTTTCTGTCCATAACAATAGACTCACCCACCAAGTAAAGTTTTGCAATCAGCTCTCTACTACAAATCAATGAGAAAATATGATTTTAACACAAAGCATGCTCAGTGACACTAGAGGCAAGCAAGCATGATGTAATCATATCAGTGGAAAGTAAAAAGCTTTTTTAAAATTAAATAATTATGAAATTCTGTTATGGTAACATGAAGAACTCTTGGTGCCACTCAGACTGGTTAAATTTTGCTTTATGACTGGAAATTAAAGAAAAATAGACCCATTAAGTGATATTGATGTTTGCATAAAAAATGCAGTCATTAAAGAACTGTAAATATTTATATGTTGATTAGGTTCCTTTCAATTCAGATGCTAGTACTTATCAAATAAATTGTTTACAATGTAAAAGAATTTATGTTGGATAGAAATCACAAGATCTAAAAGCTTATATCTACAAACATAAAAGAAATTTCCATTTAGACAGCCATTCAAACTCTCTTGTAATACACAGGAAGAAAATTGGCAATAACTTTGACTTCACTAATGCCACTCTGATTAAAAAAGAACATCATTCTTAATTACGTCATTAAGTATTTTGAGGGCCTACTAATAACAATATTACCAACTATAAACACACATCAAAGACATTACATTATATCACCAGCCTTTATTGAATCCATTCTTAAAAAATTTAATATATGTTTATCTAAATCAAATGGTATGTAAAAACATTCCCAAATCAATATACAAAAAACCAACAAACATAATGTTTACTTCACACACACACACTCATCTGTATCCCACATAGACAAACTAGATTTATACATAAAGAAATATTTATGGTTTTTCAATTAGGTTTGGAATCTGTTAATTTCTTGAAACTTTGGATGGATGCTTTATCTCTCCTTGAATTCAGAATAACACAAATTATACTATGATTAGTTTAAAAGAACCAATTGCACTTGAAACCTGATTAACCAATGAAAATCAAACAACACACAAATCTAAATACCAAATTTTTTCTTCTTTTTCTCCATACCTCATTCTCTGATGAAGCTTTAATAAAAGTGAAACATGTTAGGTTGATAAACGTTTCCTATTTGTTCTTTATTCTTATCATTTCGTTGAATTCCAATCCATATTTGATCCCAACTCATCTTCTATAAATATATGTAATCAAAACAAACCACATGTGTATTGAATTTATTTTGTACATTTGCAATTGCAACTGTCACAAATGCTAGCCCTATATGCTACACATTCATTGTTTAAACCAAATTTCAATATCAAAGATTGATAAGGAACCAGATAATTCTGTAACTTTTATTACTAAGCCATTTTTGTTTTGAAAAGCCTTAAAAACAATGAAAACATACAGATTGCATTTGAGGAAGCAGCAAGTTAATTTAATAAAAAATTAACCCAACTTCAGAAATATACATTATCATCTGAATTCCACAGACAAACTAGATTTATCATACACTTATATCCATAAAGTAGGTTTTTCAAGTAGGCTTGGAAACCATTAATTTCTTGATAGCTTTGGATGGATGCTTCATCTCTCCTTGAATTTGGAACGCCACAAATTATACCATCATTGGTTTAAATGAGCCGAATGCACTTGAAACTTGATTAACCAATGAAAATCAAACAACACACAAATATAAATACCAAAATTTTTTTCTTCTTTTTCTCTATACCTCATTCTCTAATAAAGCTTTAATAAAAGTGAAACATGTTAGATTGATAAACATCTCGTATTTGTTCTTTATCTTTTTAGGATCTGTCTACCCAGGTTTTTGGTGTTATCTGAGTGTTGGGATTCCAAACAACAACAACAACACATCTCTTAAATGAAACATAAAAAAGGTTATTCTCTGAAGGAAAAGTAGAAGCAGAATGTCAGTTAAAATATCATTTGTATATTCTTTTTCAGAAATATACAATAGCAATAAAATGTTCAATTTTCCTTGCACTGAAGTCTGTGTTTGTTTTATCATGTAATTAAGTGATCTTTCTGTGGTGTGAAATGGATAGATTTACTTTATGTCAGTCAGCCTAATGTTTCAGTCAATGTATAGACAAGGCCTTAGTCGGCAGCTGCTGGCTATCGTCTCTTCTATTGCCTCTGTGTGTGTGTGTGTAGATGCATGTGTGTGTATGTACATGTAGATCAAACTGGCCTCTGAATTTGTTTTGAACTACAAGAAGCAGTATTATCTGTAAGAGGGATCCAAAATCTAATTTCACATAGAGGTGTGAACTTTTTGAATACAAGGTTTTCATTGGTTAAAAAATACCTTCATACTAGTTCACAAAAATCTTTTTCTCAAATTTGTAGGAGTAATGAAAGTAGTTATTATTGTTATTTTCTAAATGGTCCAAAAATAACACGTGCTAGGTCTACAACTACATCTGCAAGTATTTTGGGGGGTATTTGCTCTTGTAATGATTGTTTATCAAACAAACCTTCTGATGGAATTTTATTGGTTAGGATATAGGATTTAATTCCTATAATCTTATAATTCTGTCAGATTCCAACCCATATTTGTTCTGTATCTGTTCCTAGCTCATTGTACCTTTCTGATCAAGGGAAATTAAAATCTCATATATGTGAATTTTTCATGGATCAAAACAAAAGTTAATAAAGAAAGATCAAACAAAATCTGTCAAAACACTAAGGATAATATTTTGATAATGGCACTATGCAGACAGTTTAACATATGGATCATCTAAAAAAGATTATTCTCTTATTCTTGTCATCAATTTCAGTGAGTTTTTGAAGAGGAAAGACAAAAGAATAAGCCAGAAATTATTATCTGGAAAAGATTTGTGTAATGAGAATAAACAGTTAATGCCATCATCTGCTGGCCATCATGTGGGTGCTAAAAAATTTGATCACGGAGAAGTCAACTGAAGAAGAAGATAAATAAATGGATGAAATGTCTTTTATTCTTCCATGTCAGTAACTTCTCAGCACACAAAACTTACAACCACACATATCAACAAAAAGCACACTCTAATATTGCAGAAGGCAAAAATAGGGTAGATATAAGTAAGAAGATTGTGTTGTGCCAGTTTTCTAAATGGGGAGGGCCTGTTTGCGTTGAACAATCAAAATTTAAAATTTTTTTTTTACTGGAATTGACAAAAAGGAAAGTAAAAAAATTAAAGAAATTTGCTAGAAAATCAGTAAATAAAAAATTCAAGAATAAAACAGATGACATTTTACTTAGCAAAAATGTTCTTTAAATAGTAATGAGTCTTTTGCAAACAAAACTCAGCAAATTATTAAATGCAGCCACTTGAAATAAAAATGAAAAATATCTGTAACAATTCATGAAATTGGGAGAGCTGACTGTTATTGATATTTTTATCATATTGCATCAAGAACTATCTTTAACTTTTCTTACAGACATTGCATGAGAGAAGCATTATGTGACCTTTTGATGGAACTGCATCAAGTAACAAAAGTTAGTGCCTTGATTTGCAACATGCAACCAAATAAATCTGCACAAGTCATGTATGAGTCATAGTTGTCGTTTTATACAAAATAGTTACATCTTTTAATTGTTGCTGTCTCATTTTGACTATTTAACAAAAAGCTCTTGACAAAACAACTCTGTGGCGAACAAATTCATTTTATTTGCCACATTTGAAAATTTTTTTTTTTCTTTTTTCATAAACTGTGGGTGGATTGAAACTATTTTCTTTTTTTATTTATTTATCACTCATGAACATCCATTATTCATTGAAATTATGTTGAAACTATATTGAAAAAATTCACATTTATATAAGGTGTGGTTTTAAAAGAAATTCTCTCCTGTTTTTACAATTGGAATGTTTATTTTAAATCACTTCTATATTTTTCTTTCTTGTTCAACTTTTTATTTTGAATTCTTTTCTTAATTCTATTTGTCACCTCCAGGATTTTAAGTTTATTCTTAATATTTCCAAATACTTACCCACCTTAGCTAAGTTTGACACAAAGCCAGAAAGAAACATCAATTATTGATACCTATTAAGCTTAGCTAAGAATGACATGAAAACTATCATGAAGATACCAATCTGGAAAATATATGGAATAATGAAAATCTTTAATTTCAGAACTTCATAAAATGCAAGAAGGTTGAAGAATATATCAGCCTAAATGTTATGTTAAAAGCAACCAAGATGAAGATAACTGTTCAAAAGATGAAACAATAATTGTTTTTCTTATGAAAGATTAACCCATATTATTAGCAGTTAGATTAACCCATATTATTTAATTAACCTGTAAGACTTGGGGAACTTGGTATTCACAAGTTATACCGAAAGCAAGAAGGGCTGGAGAAAGCAGCGAGCTACCTACCCAATGAGCTTGTCTATAATAAATGGCAGAACAAAGAGTGGGAGGGGTAATAAAAAGACAAACATTGCTAAGAGCTACAAAGGATAAGAAGATGCAGAGAGCCATGATCGCCCACATCCTGAAGGAACGTGGTATATAAAAGAAGCTAAACAAAAACTTGCTTATTCAACTGACTGAATGGTGTTTGTTTTCAGTGGATGCTTGGCTTATATTAGACACAAACGAGAATATTTGGTTACACTGGCATGTTTCAGTTAAAAAAAAAACTCTCAATAAAGACACACACAGATATAAATATATAAAAAAAACGTATATTTTTCAGTTAGAATTTGGCGAATATCTTGCTATCTATAGAACATCTATAAATAACTGACTGGAAATAGGTGTTTTGACTTACTAAGCAAATACTAACTGCAGTCATGCAATCAGAGGACTGTGTACCCTGAATTGCAGTCAACTTTGTAAATTTCCACTAGTTGTTTATATGAGCAAGGGTAACATCTTTCTGAAACTCAGAGATTGTTAATTACAGACCTTAATGATGTGGATCCCATTATTCAAAAAAATATATTGTTCATGGACGAAAATATGAAATTTTATTGAGTCATAAATAATTTCTGTTTATCTTTATCAACTTCATTCTTCAAAAAAATAAAGAACAATTACAGCTTATTCAGTTATATATTTACTGTTATTTGCAAGGACTTGGAAATAAGTATATATAGTATTTGCAAGGACTTGGAAATAAGTATATATAGTATTTGCAAGGACTTGGAAATAAGTATATATAGTATTTGCAAGGACTTGGAAATAAGCATATATAGTATTTGCAAGGGCTTGGAAATAAGTATATATAGTATTTGCAAGGACTTCGAAATAACTATATATAGTATTTGCAAGGGCTTGGAAATAAGTATATATAGTATTTGCAAAGACTTGGAAATAACTATATATAGTATTTGCAAGAACTTGGTGTCACTTATCATGCAGCTCTTGAATAGCTCTTCAATTTTCTTGAGTAAAATTCTGCGGGTTTTGATGCAAAAAAAAAAACTCTCAACAGACTCTTGGATCAGGTTTTCATTAGAAAAAGTTTTCCCCAACAGAGTGTTTTGCAGCAATTGAAACCAGTATTAATCGATTAGTACAAGATCAGGTGAATATGGCAGGTAGGGTAGAACAGCCCAACCAAATTCCCAAATTTTTTCCTGTTTTTCTTGCTGTACATGACCTTGGAGGAGAACAATTTTATTCTGACTAACGAGCACAAGACTCTTTTTGACCAAACTTATGTACACATTGCTGCCACATGTAGAAATGTGCATGTTAAGAACTCTAAATTAATAATACCCCAATGATTTCATTACATGCACAATATTAGTATTCTTCAATGGATTTCAGCTTTTGGGGTCATTTATTGAGATTTATCCTTATCGATCATGCTTTTGACTGAGTGCTTTTGACTGTTCTGTTAACTATTATCAAGTATATATATATATATATATATATATATATATATATATATATATATATATATATATATATATATAAAAATTAAGGGGGATTTGAATAATCATAATTAATTCATCAAATCTAGAAGAATCCTCAACAGAATGTGGAAATCACTGGGTGGCATCCCTTTTGCAGTGAACATTGTTGTATATAACCAATTAATTTAGAAAAAAGAACATTAGGAATAAAGTGGTAACAGTTTGCTTGATGGCCGAAACCTGTGTATGGTTATGAATTGATTGACAAAATAGAAAATCTCTTCAGTAATGCACTTTGTAGTCATATATATATATATATATATATATATATATTATAATGATTTTTAAAAAAATATGATTCCATCACTACATAAGAGTTCTCATGTTTCAAAAAAAACTTCAATTATAGCTAAAAACTTCAATTATAAAAATTAAATTGAATTAAAGTATCAAGCTCTGTTTCATCTTCAAGTGAAATTTTTGAAATAAGTAATCTTGAAATTTATGTATCTTTATAAGCATATTCATTCATAATATTAATTACTATGAAAATGACTGAAGCAATTATTTCAATAAGGGGCGTAAGGGTTAACATATTGTATCAACATATTAGTTACTTCCGGAAAGTGGTCAAGTTAGGGTTGGGGTGTCTATTTTAAAGCGAATGATGATATTCATTAGATGCGTATCATCTAGTCTGTTTCAGTGACAGAGAGTTATTGGCATTATTATTATGCCGTTAAACGTCTAAAGATTTTTTTTTTTTTCTAAAAGGGTTGTTTGTATATAAATGTGTTGTATTGAACTACAATTTGATTTTTTGATGACTTCATAAAGTGTTTTTATCTTATGCTTGGGTTAAGCTTTTAAACCTTTTAATAGACAAAGAAATTTAAAAAATTTTAAGCTAATTATTTAATGCGAAAATTTGTTGATGTCAGCAAAAAACCATTAACTCATCTTTAGTTCACTTTAATTTTTATAATTAAGTTTTTAGCTCCTGTTTTTGAAACATGAGAACTCTTATGTAACGATGGATTCATATTTTTAAAAAATAATTATAATTTAGGCTCTACTTATGTATTGCGCAATGTTTTTTAAAAATAAAAACAAAAGTACTAAAGAACTTCGGATTATTAACCTAACGTGTCCTTTCTTATTTTTCTATATGTTTGCACACACACACACACACATTATATATATATATATATTCTGTTTATACGTTATTATAAGATACAATTTGTAAATGCTCAGTTTTCTAATTAAACAGTATTAATTACATTATACAGAGCATTTAAATAAATTATATCTAATAATAATGTATAAACAGAAAATATATTAATTTTTGAACTTAATTCATTTCATTATATATAATATATATATATATATATATATATCATAATTAATTCATTGAGTCTAGAAGAATCCTCAACAGAATGCAGAAAGCACTGGACGGCCGTTTCATCCTATTTCTGGGACTCATCAGCAGTGCGCATCCACTACCAAGTATCAAACCTGGACTGTTACCATATGATGCAAGCATCATACCTACTGGACCAGTGGGTCTCAGTGACAGAGAGATAACAAACAGATTTTGTCATTGGTATAAGTAGAATTGGATGAGTCATATGACGGAATTTGTGAAGAGTTGGCGCTATATTGAGTCTGGTTTGTTACCTCTCCATCACTGTACAGTAGGTATGATGCTTGCATCTTACTTATTATAAAATGCAGATTGTGTGTGTGTGTGTGTGTGTGTGTGTCTGTACGTTTATATATTGGATCGGATTTCCTACATTTTTCAACTGATTTCAACAAAACTTCACAGGACTACGTAAAATTACCTTGACAGTGCCCAAAATTGGAAAAACAACTGTTTTTGCATGAAATCAATTTGAAAACACGTTTAATAGGCATTAATGAAAGGGGGACAACTCATATCGAGTTGTACTTATTAATATCAAGTTATCGAGTTATACTTATTATAAAACCCAGGTTGTTTGTGTGTGTGTGTGTGTGTGTGTTCGTTTATAAATGGGATCGGATTTCCTACATTTTTCAACCGATTTCAACAAAACTTCACTTTTTTTTGGCAGGTAGTGTTTCTTGCACACTTTTTTCTTTATTTTTACATTCAGAATGCTTTAAAAATTCCATTTACAAGACAATTGTTTATAACAAAATTCTATTCAATCGGTAGACTCATAACGATTGAAAACAATGTTTTTTTGTTTGAGTTTGGGTTTGACCAATTCGTAAAAAAAAAAAGAAAAAAAAAGTAAAACTAATTAAGACATGCGTGCCCGTCAACCTTAAATAATAATCTTTGTCAATTTTATTTTTCAGTCTTTATGATGGTCGATACTTGATCTATCTCTTACTGTTACATCCCCGGGCAATGCCGGGCTCTACTGCTAGTCATATCATAATAGTCCAGGTTCAATTCTCAGTAATGAATGTGCACTGCTGATGAGTCCCCAAAATAGGACAAACAGCCACCCAGTGCTTTCCACATTCTGTTGAGGATTCTTCTAGATTTGATGAATTAATTATTATTATTCAAATCCCCCTTAATTTATATATATATATATATATATATATATATATATATATATATATATATAAACATCCTTGATAATAGTTAATAGAACAGTCAAAAGCACTCAAATATATAAAGCATTTAGACAGTTTTTACACTTTATATCCAAAAAAGTAAATACTTATACAAACACAAGTAAAACTGAATAAAAAGCTTACTTGCAATAACCTGTTAGTCATCTCTAATGAAACTTGTCTAAAAGAATAATTGTTACCCAAATACACAATTATATATAAATACAACAAACAATTTTACAATACAATTTACATCAGAAGTGCTAATAATATTTAGCTTTAAATTTAAATATTTAAATCCTTGGCATCTGGTGTATCTAGATCAGAGATTCCCAACTTAAGTCATATCACCCACTGGACGATGATTTCAACTGTTGGATAGGCGATGAGCAACTGAACAGAAATTCTGAGCGATTGGAAATTTTGGTGGGCAATATCAGATTTTGAGTATTTACAAAAGGTATTTCAGTGTATGTTACCTGCAAAAAAATATTCAAAGGAGATATGCAAAGAACCTGTATGAAAAAACAGGGGGATAATTGGTAATAACTGGCTCACATTTCTAGATAAGATAGAAATATCCCCACAAACAACAAATATTTTGGTATTTTCTATAATTTTCAGAAGGGTCATTAACATTCAAATAGTTCTTCAGACAAAATAACATCATTTTTCCATTGGATATAAATCAAATAAGAGAAGACCAAGACCAACAAAAAAAATATTCCCAGAATTTTCATTATTTGCTTGTCATTTACATTCTTTTTAATTTTATAATTATGAACAAAATTGTTTAATTTTTTGTCAACACTTGCAATGCTAACCCTAACAATAAAACTAACCTTGACCACGAAACTAAATTATAGATATATCAATAGTTTTCAATGGTCAAATTTGCTTTTGTTGAGTATTAGCAGCCTCTGCATAAGTCAGTAGTGTTACCTCCCTTTGGTCTTTTTACTACATTATAGTCAGTTTATGAACCAGTAACAAACTTTTGCAAAACAATTTTGGTATGCTTTTGAATATTTACTATACAGGTAGATGGTGGAAAATTTTTCCATGTAGAAGTTGGCAATGACACAAACAAGATTGGGAACCCCTGATCTAGATGCATAACCTAGCTGGCCTCATTCAGTTATCGCTTTTATTTTTATTACTATTTTTTTTCAAATATCACACATTGTATCAGCATTAGCTTTGTGAGGAAAAGTGATAAAACCGTTATTAATCTGTAGAATTTTTTTCTAGTGACAAAGTACATTTTATTTTAATTTTGTCATTCAATTACTCATTATTCTTCTTCTATATGCTGTGTCTTGTCAGGACATTGGTGATCATATCACTCCACAATTTCCGGTCCTTTGTAGCTCTTTTTACTATCACTGTCTTTTTACTATCTCTCTTAAACTCTTATAGGAATAAAATCCTATTGGAAGGTTTGTCTAAGAAATATTTACTGCCAAAATACTTGCAGACATCATTGTAAACCTACAATGTGTTATTTTTTAACCATTTAGAAAATAACAATTATTACTTCTTTCACTACTTCTGTAAATTCAAGAAAAAGATTTTCACAAGCCAGTGTGAAATTATTTTCTAACAAATGAAAACCTTGTATTCAAAAAGTTCACATCTTTATGTGAAATTAGATTTTGGATCTCCCTTAAAGATAAAAAAAATAGAAACCTACTGCTTCTTGGAAGTTCAAATCAATTTCAGTGTAAAACTGCCTTCATGAATCTCTTATTGACAGTAACAGTTAATTTCTTCTTTTGTTTCTCCTTTTGGACTTCTCTATGTCCATATGTGTCTTCAGTGATCTTGAAACCTATTACTACCTGATTATTCGCCATGCAACATTGAACCCATTTGATTTAAATGTGTACACACACACACACACCATGAAGAGATGACAGCCAGCAGCTGCCAACTAAGACTTTGTCAGCAAACTCACAAACACATTAGGCTGAGCGTCCCCCTATCTCACTACAAACACTAAATCACTTGATAAAACAAACTTCCCTTTAAGGAAAACTAAACATTTTATTGTTATTGTATATTTCCAAAAAGAATAAATGCTATTTCAACTGACATTCTGCTTCTACTTGTCCTTCAGAAAATAACCTTTTTATATTTCATTTAAAAGATTAAAGCTATCTGAAGCCCATTGTCACAAACCTATTATATTTGTAGTACAGCTGAAATAAATGGTAAAGTACAACTTTTCAGTTAGCGACCCCCTCCTTGGAACATAACCCTGTTGTTAAGGAGTGGCTGTATATGTAAGTGGGTACACTTGTTTGAGGAGAGATTCCTGATATTCGCCAATAGCAGTAGATATGTTCACAATCTTCCCTTGTCTTTTGAACAGGTGTAGAAGTTTATCCCTTGTTTCCTGTATTGGATTGGGTTTCTGGTTCCTTTTAAAGCCTGCTTCAGCTCTATACATCTAATGCTTGTTCTTTCCTACACTAATATAAGTTCACACAATAATCCTCTGCCTTCAGTGTCACTTGAGACTTGTATTGGGTGAACATTAGTAAAAAAAAAAAAAAAAAAAAAAAAAAATGAAATTGGAAGTATAGAAAATGAGAAGAATAAAGTTTAACTAATTCACAATCCTAACTTGGAATTAGTATTACCCATGCTTGATTCAAAAATTGTACGACTCATACAGCAATTGCTATCACTTGACTTAAAATATTTTTGCCTTTCCTTGCATTTAAAGGAGTGCCCTTTGCTGTGCTGATGTTGCTACATGCCTTACTTCTTGCCTATCTCACACTGCGAATTTTTTCTAAGCTCTATACTAAACATTAAATCTGTTATGAAAAAAGAACTAAACAAAATGAACACAAAACGATCAGCTTTAAAAAAGGACTTGTAACTGGAAAAACCGAATGGAAAAAGAATGTTTACAACAAATACTTTTTCACACCCAACCCAGTTCTGCGGAATCAGAATCAACATAGAGTTTAAGCAAGCGAATGAGCCAATTGGAGTAAAGTGACATGCAGATTTAAATTTTTCCCCACTTGTGACAAATGCAGCTATCAACTTTTTTTGCATGCTAGTTAAGATTCGTGTCAGTCAGCTGTTTGCTCTCACGCTGGCCAATAGAATCTTCCTGCCTATTCGTGTCAGCCAGCTATGGGCTCTCACTCTGTCCAGTACAAAATGGCCGCAAACTACATGAAAACTGCCGTAGAAGCATGAAAAAAAAAAAAAATAAATAAATAAATAAATAATCAACTATTTCGACTATCAATGGGAACTGGGAAATGCAAAGGTGATCTTGGCCTTCCTGCTAACTTGGAGCATGTGCATGTAAATTTTAGTGCAAATCCATCAAAAATTGCATCCGTGCATTCGTGACACACACACATCCTGCCTTTTATAGATTACATTGCTTGCAGTTAAAAAATAATGATTTTTTAAATATAAAAATAATTCATAAATTAGTCTTCTGTTAACTTATGACACACCTGGTTACCTTTCAGTGTACAATAGTCTGCCCAGGCGCACCAGTTGATCTATAGTAACATGGAAAAAAAAAAAAAAAAAAAAACTAATTGAAACTAATTTCTGTTGGGAAATTTTCATGTTATATCTGAAAGCTTTGTTGTCAGGGAACCAGGTTGTTGGTTGGTTTGGTTTTTTTTGTTGTTGTTTTAACTGCAGATCAAGCTCTGAGTTATTTAATGCCGAAATCTAAATATTTTCTATGCCTCTTTTTTAAGATGATAATGCTTTTAGTGATACAAGTCTTATTAATTAACGAACAGCCGGGGGGGAGAAGCGGTGGATTCATACATTTCTCAAGGATATCTGTGCGTAAATGAATAGAACAAATCCAACCAGAATTGGAACTCAGCTCTCCAATTTCCAATTCTGAGCCATTATCCATTACAATACCCGCAAATCCAAGTTTATAAAACCTGGTATTCCCCAATTGATCACCCATCTAGGAACTGCCCAGGCCCTACATTGCTTAACTTTGGTGATCGTATGGGAGCTAGTGTTTCAATGTGATGCGGCCATAAACCCCAGGGAACTAGGCTTATGTTGACCCTTCATAAGAGAGATCATTAAAACATTCCATGAGTGGTTGTTAAAGTAAAGTATCTTTTTTTGGTGAGGAGATGAGAAAGTAAAAGTACTTAGTAAAATAAAAAATAAAAAAGCAGTTACCAATGTAACTAACATTTGAAATAGACCAAAGAATGCATCAACCAATATATATATATATATATATATATATATATATATATATATATATTAGTTGGAAATTTAAATAAGAAAATGGCTGGTAAAATTGAATTTCACTTTTCTGAAAATTTTTGCCCAATAAAGTTAAAAAAAAAAATTTTACCTTTTACTTTTTTTTTTTTTTTTTTTATTTCAATTGAAATTAAAATCTGATCTTGAGCTCATAAAGAAAATATCTGAAGATTCAAGAACTGTTTTCAAATTTTGGCAGTAAGGAAAATGTTGTCTGAATAATACTTAACATATTCATTGCTACCCAAGTTAGTTGAACTCTTACATAATGCCAACTATGCTTTTATTAAAGTTACCATTACGGATTGCTATATAAAACTAATTACACCTTATTCTTCTAAATAAAACGAATACATTAAACCATAGAACTACAGAGAGTGAAGCTGTGTTTATGATGCTGTTTTGTCTCAATAAAATTCTATGCGAGACATCTTAGGGTTTTTCTTTTTTGTTTAAACAAAAATAATTCTAGAAGAAAAGAAAAAAAGATTATAAAGAACAATAAGTTTTGTTTAATTGTTATTTAAATAAATAATTAAAAAAACAAAGCCAAACTTTATGAAAAAAAATCTGTACATATTTTTTTTATTGGTATCACCCCATGCAAGAGAGTAAAGCCACTAAGACAAGAGATTACTGGGTGTGGAAGAATTAGAAACAGAAACATTAATAATAAGCCAGAAGAGAACAGAGTAATCAGGACAATAGATAGTAATTCACACTGCATTTAAATTTTTGCAGATTAAAGTTGGCTAGAAAGCATGGAGCCAGAATGAAGTTCTACAAGTGAGAAGTGCAAGAAAAGAAACTGTTAGCATAGAAGTTAGTTATGTCTAGTCAGGTCAATTGTAAATTGATGAGATTTTGATGCCAATCTAGTACTGTGCTTAAATTAAAAAAGTTTAGGTATCATAGTGAAGCACACATCTGAACAATTACCATGAAAGTATTTATAGAAAAGGCACAGAGAGGCAACCTTATGGCAGTGGGAAAGTAACTAAAGCCGAGCTGCCAGATCTGGACCAATAATATTGCTGATTCTTTGAATTTTATCAAGAAGCTGAAGATAAATTGCAGGAGCACTGGATCATATGTAGTGGCAATATTCTAAGCGTGGGCAAATGGTGGACTTACAGATAAGTAAGAGATTCTGGAGAGAAAAATTGTCTCATATGACACAGTGAACCAATTTTCTTAGCAGTTGACCTGGCAATGGATTATATATATAAATAACAGAAATAACATGCAACTTCCCACAAGTAAGTTATGACATAGGATATGAAACAAATTAATAAAATTTCAAATGAAAAAGCATAAAATGTTTTTGATGAAAAATTCCATCTCAGATTGTCCAGTTGAATATAATTGTCCAAGCTTTTCAGAGTATCATTGTAAAATGTAAAACTTGAAAAAAAAACAAAAAACAAAAACAAACAAAAAAAATGAAATAAAAAGTATTAAACACTTTTTATTAAGAAAAATGTAACAATTCACAGATTATTATTACTTTGTGACTAGTATTTCATTCATCTTAATTTCTGTTGCTTCTTTACAACTTGTACCATCAGATGTAAGTGCTTGAATTAGAAGTATTGTCAATTATTAATTTTTGATAAATATTTCTCATCTTAATCCTCTTACTCAATATTGCAAATCTTTAACTACCATTAGTACACCATGGAAATCTGAAATAATGATTCATGTTAACCATTGTAGAATGATAGTCTTAGATTTGTGATAAAAAGTGGATAAAAGAAAAACTTGTCACAAATTATTAATAACTGACAATGCTTCATTGAAAAGTAAATTCAAGGCAATATTAATTCAGAAGCTGATTTCAGTTATTTTTGTCAAAAATTAAATCTCATACATTATTTTGAAAAATTATTGTATTTCATAAATTATTAAAATATAGAATTTCAGAAATTTTTTTTTAAAAAATCGAATGGCAGTTCCTTAGAAAAACATAATTATGGGTAATCTGTCTGATCAATGAAACTCTACACTGGTAAATTGAAAAAATTTTTCCAAAAATGATTATCTCTTTGATATCCATGTCATAGATTTTTAGATACGGACATAAATAAATATATGTTTTGTGAGGAACTTAACATAATTTTGATTTCTTAACACAAAGGCACACACACATATATAGTAGTAGATTTCTCTTAGACAAACCAAGGCTAGACATCCCAGTTATTTAACCCATAACTAGAGAAAGAAGAAATGGATTCATACCATTCATAAGGGTATTTGTGCAAAAGTGAACACAACAACCTTGGCAAGAATTTGAATTCTGTATGCTGACTCAACTTTCTGAACCAATAACAACAGCACATCCACAGACACACACACAAACATATATATATATATGCAATGTTTTTGTTTGGTGACAAAGCAGAATATGAGTGATATACTTAAAAATAGAGAGTTAAATGATATAAGAATATATCCATGTATATGCACATTTATATATATATATATATATATATATATATATATATATATAAATGTGGGTATGTGAAATATTTGTGTGTATATGTGCATTATATTTGACAATATGTATGGTATTTAAATTATATTAATGGGATACATTGGAGAGGATATGTATATATATATATATATGCATACATTTTTTGAAATATTTTGAAGTTGGATATGTATGTGTTTGCATATTTGCCTACGTTTGTTGTGTGACTATATATATATATATATATATATATATATATATATATATATATATAATACTGAGTACTGGTACTAATAAAATAGTGCTTGATGTATAATCATGCTTTCAACCTTCACTTAAAGATTGCATTGTACATAAAACAAATTGTGCTAATGATGAGGTGCATGCTATAACTGCAGTCATTTGCATACTGGAGTTTGTGGAACTGACAAATATTCTTTTTTGTGTGTGGGCAAGAAATTGCCTGATGCTACATGCACATGTGTGTGTATACATAAGATGTCTCCAAAAATGAATTCATATATTTGTTAATAGCAGTTATAGTAATTACCTGAACGTTAAATACTTTCATGGTAAATAAATCCTTTAATGAAACTGAGACAAAAAGGCAACTGATGTTTATATTTAAAAAATGATGTTTTACTTGAGATGTAAAAAATGTTGAAGGGAAAAAAAAAAAAAAAAATCAAATGAAGAGAATTAACACACAAAACAACAAAAAATAATTTAGTCAATACATATATTTAAGAACACTAGTTCCAGGATAATAATTAATAACACCATCTCACACATTTCTTCTGATCATTTCAAATCATTTAAACAAAGCTGAAATGCAATTCTTTAACTTTATTATACACATTTATTCTTCATTATGAATGTTTAACTGACATGTAATAAGCACAGATACTATTAAGAAACAGTATCTATACATTTTATAAACATGTTGCATTCTTTTCATTTATTCTTTATTATGAATGTTTTGTTCTCAGATAATAACCACATAATACTATTAAATTGTGTAGACATTTTGTGGAGATACCCTATTTGTATATTTCTGTGTTAATGAGAAAAAACTTATTTGATTCTGTCACCAATTTAGATTTATGATTGTTGCATATATATATATATATATATATATATGTGTGTGCACAAACACTAATCATAATTCTTTGAATAAATTCATCAAGTTGAAATATATTCACAGCTGTTTTCAAGCAATGGTTTTTGTTTTGTTTTATTTTTTAATCAACTTCTAAGAAACAAAAAAAGTAACCGTTTTCGAACGGAGATGATCATCTCAGTAATTGGGGGATGAAGAAAAACTTATGACCGAGTAAAAATATTTGTTAACTTATGCTACTGAGTAGATTTATGAATAAAATAAAAGCTCTACGTTACATTCAGTCCTTGCAGGTTTTATTTTTTAAAAACTTCACTGCAAGTGAATGTAAAGAAGAAAAAAAAAAAAAAAAAAAAAAAACAGTGGATAAACACAGATGATATGGCAGCACAGAAAAATGTTTATATATATATATATATATATATATAGATATATTTGGTTGCTATTTGGTCCCAATCTTCTTCAGTAGAGAAGCAGCTTCTTCATGGGCCTGGAAAAGAAAAAGGACACAAATAAATAATCAATTAAAAAAGAAAAACAGCAATTAAATATTTGACTTGATTATTGTTTACCAGACACACAGTTCTGGCAAAAGACAACTTGAATAAAACAGTTATGGAATAAGCCTAATTGATTAAAATAGTGATGTAATTTCATCTCAATATATTGACAAGTACACCTCTGGTCTCACTGAACAAGCAGATCACCATTGAACTATTATTACTACTTTATGATTTATTCAAGTCATTGGGCCCAGTAAGTGGTAGTCAAGCCAAATATTTGTTTATAATAGATCTTGCTATACATAAGTGATTTCTCCATAAAGTTAATACACATGTTTTAAATGACAGTAAATATAATACTTGAATCTTGATATAATAAAACATTAATCAAAACATAGACAATGATCTTTTCTAAATGGCCTTTCCCTCTTAGTAAAGATAACAAGCACAACAGACATTTTGCTAGGATATAAAATACTAGAGGTGTGAGGTGGCTAAATGGTTATCACCTAAGAAAATTTGAAATTAATGAATTGAGTTTCAAATCCAGAGGAGACATTCTGAACTCCACACTAAGGGATCTTTCACTTCTCTATGAATTCTTTCCCATTGCTATAAATTTTGACAAAATACATCCTCACTGGCATCCCACAATAATGAACAAGGTAGTTGTTTCAAAAAGCTATTACTGTCATAGCCAACCATGACAGGTTCTAATCAAACTATTAAAGTATTAACTCATATGCTCAGGTATTTTTAAATATTTTCTGTTTTACTAATGTACTGGCAATGTATCTTGTGGTACCATGGGTAGGATATATTAAACAAAATGTTAAACCTTCTAGTCACTCATATAATTAAAGCATATGATACAAAGTAAAAAAGCATATATCCAAATCCAAGACCTTCTCTCTCCTGTTGGAGAAACCCCTCCTTGATTGACCTTTATCCCTTCCTATATTGGATTGTGGTATTGGGTCAGATCATTGCACCATCTTGCATTTGGCCATCTTTTAGTTCTTTTCTACTGTATTGGTGTCCACTCTGTCACTCTACCAGTTGTCTCAGAGATGAGAGATATGGCAAGCACATCTATGTTGGCTTTTTTTGATGGTCTTGATCATGTCCTTCACACCACTCTGCTGTTGAATCCAGATGTTGTTCTTCCTGTCACGTAAGGTGATTCTGAGCATGATTCTCTCCATTTTACATCGAACCACTGCAAGTGTCTCTGCAGTGGTGGTGTTGATTGCCCATGTCTCACTTCCGTAAGTCATCACCAGCAGAACATATAGATTAAACAACTTTCTCCTGGTTTTGATTGTTGATATATACAAATTTCATTAAAAACAATTCACAAGGTACAGTGGTTAAGTTTTTTTTTATTATTATTTAATTTCTCTTGTGTTCTTTTAATTTTCTTCTTTTCTGGACATAAATTATTTAGAAATTGTCCTAATGTTCTGTCTAAGCACTTTCAGCTATACTTTTATCCATTATCAAAGATGATTTTATTTTTACTTTTAACAGAATGTATGGATTGTTTTATGTATGTATCTAAAGTTATAGGAATGATTTATTTTCCAAACACTGTGAGCACATTGTGGCTGTGTTTATAGCTGATGTTATTGAGTGTTGGCTATTTCTTTTTTATTACTAATGCTTCCATTATTTTTAACCTTTTTTTTAACATGTGGAGGTGTCTATTATATTTGTATTATCAATGAGTATGTTGCAGATGGAGTTTGGTAGGTCTCCATGTGTATTTAAATGAGACCTAATTGAGCTATGGTCAGAGAGATCTAATGCAAGTCTTCTTGTTAGGCATGTTGTAGTATACCTAATATAATTGGACAATTTCTACATAATTTATATCCAGAAAAGCAGAAACTTATAAAAACACAAAAACAAATTAAATAAAAAAAGAACAAAAAAAAATGCTTAACCTCAGTACCTTGTCAGTCATTTTTAATGAAACTTGTATAAAAGAGGGTTTGCTACCCAAATATACACATTATATATAAGTATATACACAAAGTAATAAAAGAATATACAAATATTCTCCATTTCTTAGCTAAAGCTTTTAAAAGGTAACTTCCTAAACTACATTCAAAGATACATGGTCATGCAACCTGAATGTAGCAAGCAATGTTGTTGTCTGCCAATCCTATTAATCCTAGTACTTATGAAAAGTAAATTTGGAGAGAAATATACAGGAAGTCAAATTATGTGAAACTGTATACAACTGGTAAATAACACCAAACCATTTAGTGTGATCTACACAAAAGACAATTTATAGCTAACAAATAAGAAATATACAAGATTGGTTGATGTATAAAATATTCATACATGAAATGTACAATTGTAGGAGCCGGTTTTTGAGGATGATGAAATATGTCCTGATTATGAAAGCTGCCTTTTAGGAGACATTAACATGATGTCTTTATACAATGACAAACTGATGGAAAAGTGGCCAAGCCTCATGAACAATGTCCAGAGAGAGAAAGAAAAAAAAAGAAAAAAAAAAGAAGAGAGGGACTGTTCCTTTTGATACACTCATGTGAGTGATTCTCATTGGTAGCCTATGTATGTAATGTCTATTTTTTGCCACAGAAATAAGTGTGACATATAGATTTTGATTTCTACTCTCATCATAGCAAAAGTGAAATTGATTGAACAAATTTTTGAAATTTTTTAACTAAAATATGTTTTATATTTTGTTACAAGGTCAGGGTTATCGTTTGAAGTTGAAAAGGTTTGTGCATTGACAAACAATAACTAAAAATGCTGAATTAGCTGAGAAGGCAGACAAACAAGAAAGTGAAACAAAACCTTTTTGTGCAGAGAAAATTTCAAGAATAGTTCCTGAAAGAAAGTACAAATTCACGGAATGTTCTTAAGAATCTCTGTAAAAAAAAAATGAAGAAAAGATTGAATTAAAGATTGCGTGAAGTATATTGTCTAAGCCACATATGCCTATTATACAGAATGCTAATTTTAGTGTCCTTTCTTGACCTTGGCACAAAGTTAAAGAAATTGATTATGCCAGATTATGTGTTTTCTCTCTCTCTCTCTCTCTCTCTCTCTCTCTCAGAAACTGCAACTAAGGTCCATCCAGCATAGTTGCAGTAAAACCACAGGTATGCTGTGGATTGAACAAGTGTCAATAACAGGGTTTGATTTGCTGCTATTGCAGAGAGGTTTGCTTAGAAACAAGTAATAGGTGGACATTTATATTATTTACTAGTTTATCAGTGTAATCAAAAAATATTTTTGTCGTTACATTATAATTAGATATAATCAAAAACATTTTGTTTTGCATTTTCTTGATTATGTTCACTACTTCATGAATATTTAACTAAACTAAAAGTAAAAATAACAACAGAACTTCAACCTTGTCCCTAGACTAGGAATGAAAACAATTATAATAAATAAAGCTAATTAATAATATATTCTTATATTTAAATATATCTTTAAAAAATATTTAACTACAGAGCCAATTGTAATTCAAGTGTTCTTTTAACATAACATTTCTAGTATAAACATGTGGCATTTCTGGTGGATTATCAGAAGCCTCCACTATGTAAATGGGCAATTTAACCATCTGGGACAGAGAGAAAATTATCAAAAACATTTTTCACTTCAATTTGCCAAGCCAAGTTAATCACAATTTGATAAAATGATTAATAAGAAAAAAAATGATTGAAAAAGATGACAGCAGTTGAAGCCTGTCTCAACTCACTTTAGCAACTAAAAATTTTAAACTTCTAAATAAGATGTACTAGTGAATGCTAGATAATCTCATTATAGATAAAGACAAGCGGGAACAGCAATGTGGTCCTACAGAAGGATGCTGAGAACCATGGACTCAACATATGACACTTATATTTAACATCAGAATGAGAGAGCTGAAATTTCTAGGGCATATAATGAGGAAAGAGGGTATGGAAAATTTGACACTCAAGGATATATTGAAGGCTAGAGAGATAGATGAAAACTACATAACCTACATAATGAGCTTATATAAATGGTTGGCAAAATAGGGATTTGAAGAGACAGAAAAAGACAGACATTACAAAAGACAGGAAATTGTGGAGAGCCATGATCAACCATGTCCAGAAGGGACACAGCACATCAAAGAAGAAATTGTAGAAAGTAAAACAAATTTGTTATTAATTTCAAAGACAAAAAAAAGTAATCAGAAACAGTAAATTTTGATGAGTTAAAAAAGGATACATGATGATCAAATTAAACATTTTGAGTCAGAAAATATTTGGAAAGATATTCTTACCTTTTTATCATCTACCGTTCGTACTGGATGATCTTGTACTCTAGTGAGGAAATTTCGAGCATCATCATTTTTACACATACGGACATATGTCTTTCCTAACATTGCCAAATTCATACTGTAGAAATTGGGATCCACTAGAATGAAAAAGAAAAACTCGTTTATATATACATATAAATCATTTATAGTGTTGATTTTGAAAGTGAAAAGATTTTAGTTCTATATATAATAGCTGTCCACTCGTCTATTAGGGTAGCTAGCCAATCCCTATTGCAGATGCTCTTTCAGGCACATTTGTGTTTGTTCAACACCCACAAAGCCAATCTGTTTATACTGCAACTATGCTGAGCAGACCTTAGTTACAGTTTCTGGGAGAAAGTGTGTTTTCTAGTGTGATCAGCAATCTGAACATGGCCAACACACTCAAACCCTTAGTCATAATGACATGCGACTTCATGCTAGCACAGTTATCAATGGCCCCCAAAAGTTCCGTCTACCCAATTTCACTCACAAGGCTTGGGTCAACTCGCAGTACAGTTTTCATGCACTTTCCAAAGGTGACACACACTGGGATCGCTTCCTCCAAACCGATAACATCAGGAAGTCTACTTCCTGACAAACAACCATGGTGAGATATAGGCATATATTCATCATCATCAGGAAAAGGGGGAAGGAAAAGGGGAGGAGGAGAAGAAGAAGAACAACAACAACAAGCTGCTTATTTCTGAGTACACTTGTCTGTTAGGGTGGCTAGCTAATACCTGTTGCAGACATCTACTCTGGCACATTTGTGTTTCTTCAACACCCACACAACCAACTCTTGGTTTATACTGCAACTATACTGAGCAGATCATAGTTACATTTTCTGGGAGAGAACATATAATCTGGTGTGATGACAGCTTGAAAAAAAGTCATTGATTATTTGATTTTTTTTTTTTTTTTTTACAGTTTATTAACCTATTGCAGGTAAAGCCAGAAAATATTTTTAGATTGTAAGAAGTTTTTTTTTGAGATAATATAAGTTTTAGTGATACAAGTCTTATTACTTAACCCATAGCTGTGAAGAGAAGTGGTGGGTTCATACCTTTTCTCAATGGTATTTAGACATAAGTGAATATAACAAACTTAATTAGAATTGAAACTTGGCTCTCCAATTAACAATTCTGAGCCATTATATGTTACACCACCTGCACATCCAAGTGGTCATCCATCTAGGTACTTATCAGGCTCAATGTTGCTTAACTTCAGTGATCATATAGGAATTAGTGTTTCAACATGATATGGCCATAAGCCCTGAACAAGGTCAGTATGCACAAACCTCTAGTCAAAAAGACTTGTGACTTCATACGAGCAAAACTATTCATGGCTTCTAAACAGTTTTGTCTACACAATTTCACTCACAAGGCCTCAGTATGATTTTCAGACAATTTCCAATAGTGTTACATGTTGAGATCACCTCTCATAGGCTGATAATATCAAGAAATACCTTGTTAAATCAGCCATGGTGAAATTCAAACCTAGGCCTTGTAGTCAAAATGCAAATGCTCTAATCACTTAGCTACACACTGAGATACATAAATTAAAGGAAACCTGGGAAAAACTGAAATGAATACAGCAAAGCCTCAATTGTTTTAAGAGAAAGAATTTATGCTAAGTCAATAAATGCTAAATGTTTCCTTATAAGGAAACAGCTAATATTGCCATTACCACTAGTATAGTAGATTTTGGATTTAACACAATTCTTCACTGGACTATTGTGCCAAAAGAGTTTTTTTTTTTTTTGTTTTACTTTAATTTTGGCTACAAAAAATTGAAACTTTATTTTTTATGCACATTTTATTTATGTGTATTTGCCTTTAATAAAATATTATGAATTATTTTCCTTTATAATAACAAGTAGTTTGTTTTTTTTAAATTATGCCTAAAATAAATTTTATTGAGAAGAAAATGGACATTAATGATAGATTTTAGATAAAGATTTTGGAGTCACTGTTAAAAAAGACTAAGAATCACTGAACTACACTGTAAAATATATTCCCAACCATGGGTCCACTAACCAATTTTTGATCACAGAAGCACCACATATACTGTGTGTCTAGAATAATATAACCTGTCAGAACCTATGTCTCTTAAGGCTTATTTTGAATTCATAGCTGACTTTCTACATTGACTGCTTGTGCTGAACCAAGAGAGATCATTCTGCCTTATTGTTTAAATTATAACTGAAAAAAGATGGATTCATGCCCATTTCATGGGTATTAGTACAAAGGAAATGAAACAGGATTGACCACAATTTGAACATGGTTTGACAATTTTGCTTTCTGCACTGATAACAGTTACTCTATCCCCATATCTATAACAAATATGTAATACTTTTTATATAATTTAATAATTTTATATTACACATTGTTACATATTATGCTGAATTAGTTTTTGCTGTCAGTTATGTGCCATACGTGATACACACTTAGGTGATCATATATCTTTTGATACATGACTGATGAGGTAGATTTTTTCCCCGCAATAGACCAATTGTCATCCAAGACTATAGAATCTGGGCTGTCCTGCTAATCACCCATAACTGGAGGGAGAAGAAGAGGATTCATACCTCTCCCAAGGGTATTAGTACATAAGTGAATGTAAAGGATTCGATTGGAATTTGAACTCGGCTCTCTGATTCCTCAATCTGAACCACTATCCATTACTCCACTGTGCCTCCTAGTTTTTGCACAAAAGGAAATTAATATTGCTTACAAAAAAAAAAAAAAAAATTGTCTGTTATGTTACACTCACATTTAACAGGCATCCATTCATTTATTAAATCAAGGGTTTAATGTATTTACAAATTAACTGTTCAAATAAACTCAGTTAATTCAATAACATTTATATTCATTAATTTCTTCTTATAGAAATTTCTTGTAGAATTTATTTTTACTGTAATTTACATGAAATTGGAAAAGATAATAAAAATGTTTTTAGGAAAAAATATTTAATTACCAAAAATATTCAGTGAAGAATTGATATATATTCATAAAAATATCAACATGACAAAGTAAACCCACCTGTATTTTCTCATGAAAAAGTTGGTAAATTTGAAAAAAAAAAAAAAAAATCAAAACACTCATTTACATTTTTTTTTGTATTCAGACCATTGTCCTCATCTTTGTTGTTATCACAACATTTCAGCTCTTGTGACCTCCAGCCTTCCTCAGGTGTATATTGATCTGGGTAACCTACAGGAAATTCTGAACTGAACCTTTTATTTAATCTACGTATGTAGACTGTTCTCGTTCCATTGCCCATATCTAGGGATATCATCTTGTTCTTATTTAGTACTGCTCAGTTATTGCTCACCCATTTCTACTGTCATGTTTTTGATTGCTGCTGCTGAAGATTTGCTGTTGTTTGTCTTTCTCTCTTTCAATGGCCAAGACAAAGATGAGGACAATTAGCCCAAATATAAATAGTGTAAATAATGATAAATGCCTCATCCCAGAAATTCAGACAGAAAAAAAAAAACAAAAAAAAAAACAAATCAAACTTTGTTAAAGTCAGTGAACAAATAGAATGCTATTAGGTTGGTGCAAAAATAATGACGTAATAATGTCGTTTTTTGACGTTACGTCAAAAAACGACAATATTACGTCATTATTTTTGCACCAACCTAATATTTCTCAAATTACCTTTGAAAAATGAACTGCTTTTTTATCCTCTATACATAAGTCAATTTATATGTACTTATATTCCCACAATAACACATAATATGAATTTCTGAATTTTCTTATTAATCGCGCCTAAAATAACGTCCGATGTGCGTTTTGATTTATTTTATTCTCCAAAAAGACTTTTACGTAGAAAAACAAGGGGAATAACTCTAAATATTGCAATCCTCCTTTAGAGAGTTATCGAAATTACTGAGCTTAATTATTTATTTTAAAATAAGAAAATAAACAAGTTGAAAGAAGAAAGAAATCATCAAATACCTTCTTCAGCCTTCAGAAAATATTTTTCAGCCTATAACAAAATATGAAAAAACAATGTTAGTAAAAATTGAAAAAAAAAGTGTTATTTTAAAATATAAACAGCAGTATTAAAATACCATTTTAATTTTTAAAAAAGTTATCCATAGGTAAATTTTATGAAAGTAGACTGAAAATATGAATATAATAAAAACATTTTATATGATATAATACATTAAAATATTAATATGATTGTGGTGAAGGCAATCAGAGTTGTCTCCCTTCAACTATAAAAGAAATGGTCAAACTTTAGTCAAATTGCATTGAATACAGTTTCACTACAAGTTTAAACATTCATTTGTTTTTCTTTGCAATAGTATTATATAATACATAATTTTAAATATTTACTATATAATATAATGTAATATAATACAAACATTTTGGCACTACTTAAATAAACTGGTCCGCTTGTAAAAAAAAGGAAAAAAATTCCTTATGCTGCAACACTTGGCAGAACTGAAAATTATTGATTAGAAGGTCCTGTTCAGAATTGTTAATATATATGTATGCTACATTTTCTACTTGTTCCCAACTTGTTGAAGTGATTAGTATCAACAGAAGTTTGTCTACCAGAATGATCTCTAGTTGATCCCAAAATAAATCATGTGCATCATATCGTGAAAATATAGTCTGTTTTAGAATGCAGCATTCATTTTCTAAAAATTATTATTTATTTAAATAAATAATTTGTATATCAATTTACATTCAAATAATTCAAAGTAACAAATGCCAAATAAAAAAGCTGTTTCAGTTAAGCAATTTAATAATAAATTAAAAATACAAAATTAAGATAAAAAGTAGAACCAATATTATTGACAGGCATAAAATGTACAGACTTCCCTCACACAGAAACCATGAGTCCATTTATGTAAAGTAATGATTATATGTTACCTCTTCATAAGTTGATGTGGGTGGTGCTGCAAAAAGAGTTGCAGCTATCTTCTGCTGGTACCAGGGAAGATCAGCAAACATAAAGCACCTTAAAAAAAAAAAAAAAAAAAAAAAAAAAAAAAAAAAATGAAAAGAGTCAGACACAAATATAATGAGATCAGTTTTTATTTGATAAACAAAAAAGAAAATATCTATGGCATAGAACAGAGATGTTGATTGGTTAGAACAGACTAATTGCTGCCCTTCTATAGTATCTTGCAACAGTTCAGGATTCATGCAGACTTCAGGATTTATTATTTTTTCTTCCCTGTACATTGCCAAGATGTGAAAATGAATCTAGTTATTTATGATCACCAAGTTGGAATAAAACCCAACACAGGAATATTTTATTTTTTTTAAAACAGATGAGCTGTTATTCATTATATCCAGCAACAATATAACTTAACTCACTATATATCTATAAATTTTCAAATAAAAAAAAAAACTCCAAAAAATACAACAAAATTTTAACAGGATTTCTTTACTCAGAATTTCTATTTCATTCATGAATCTATCACCAAACAAATTACATGATGATGCTTTCTATGTAGAATGAGTAACTGAATTTGCATACAAATGATGTAGATATTGATGATTATATTGGATTTTATCAGCAAACACATTAATTTACTTCATGTAAAATATGACTAAAAAAAAAAAAATGCCTGAAATTATAAAAACAACAAAAATGTCTATGCTTTTTTAATGGAATTTGCTGAAAGTGAATCCAGATTTTTATAAAAATATTTGTAAGTTATTTTCAAGTATTTTCTGCATGTTTGTAAAATCTAATTTTTATTTTTTTATTTTAGGAAACCGATTTTTTATAAAAAAAAATTAAAAAAAAAACATGAAAAATTATATGTAATATAATTTGTAATTATAAAGACACAAAAGTCAGTTTTTTTTATGATCAAAACATTTAACAAATTGTTAATGGTTTTTAACTGTGCTTTTTGCCTTCAAATCTTGAATGGCACAATCTGTCACTGAGCTTGAAAATTTAAGGAGCATAGTTTAAGAGATTTTCTTTTGAGCATCCATGATAGCCTGTTTCAGCTCCTCAAGAGGGGAATATTAAATGTTGCCACTGTACACATCTCTTGTCATTATTCAAAAATTCTATGGGATTGCAGTCTAGAGACAGGGCAGACCACTTCATTAAAAATGAAAAGTGATTGTTGAGGTATAAAACAGTTGTGTTTGCAGAATAGTAACTCACAGTCTTTCTAAAAAATCAAGTGTTTTTTTTTTTCTTTCTCTTTGAGTCAAGCTGTATTTTAGTATTTCTTGTTACTTAAGTGCTGTCAAAGTTTTGTTAAGAGTACTAAGCAACATAACTCACAGCCCATAATTCTTTTTGATGTTTCTTGTAAATCACACCAAAACAAACTATGTACTAGTCAGGCCAATCAAAATTAAAATGCCTTTCATCTTTCCAGATCATATTCAGTAGGGGCACTTTGAGTATTATCCACTTCTTAGAGATGCTTATGCAAGCATACTTTTGACTTAGCTTGCAGCAGTATTACATTAAAGTTACTAATGTCAAGATATGGTGACTGATTAATTTGTTGTTTTTTTTTTGTTTTTTTACAGCTTATCAAATTTTTGTAGTTTATTGAAAATCAAAACAAATTTTTAAGATTACAAGAATAATTTTTTTTTTGTGAGTAAATAGTGTATTAACAATTTTTGGAGTTAATTTTCAGATAAAAGTCCTACTATTTAATCCATAGATGAGGGAGAAGAGGTGGATTCATACTTTTCTCAAGGGTATTTGCATGTAAATAAATCTAATGAACCCAACTGGAATTCAAACTTGGCTCTTCAATTTCTCATCCTGAGCTGTTATCTATTACACCACTTGTACATGCAAGCTTACAGCACCTGGTATTTCCAAATGGTCACTCATATAGGTACTGACCAAGGTCAACATTGCTTAACGTGACTGGATGAAAACTGGTATTTAAACATGATATTGCCATAAGCCAATGGCCAAAATATTGTAAATAGAGGATTTAAATATTGGCTGTGTCTGTCTTATTGTTTATAGATTATTTTGCACTCCTTTTGATGAATTTTCTAGAGCATCTCTTACAATTTGTTGTCTTATCCACTCAAACATGTTCATTTTCTTGCCAACTTGTAAGAATTATTTTTTTTTTATGCTGCAAACGAAGAATGTTTTGGCATTTTCAGGGAATCTTTTAAAGGAGCTCTTCAGCATTAGAAGTACAGAAAAGTATCAAATTCAAAAATGTTTTTATAATTGCTGAACACTGAAAAGTAAGCTTTAATTATAAAGCTGAACTTATTTGACTATTAATCATTGACTAAGATACTTTAGAGTTATATCTACAGTTCACTTAAACACATAATTTTCCCAGCACAAAACACCTACTTCAAAGAGAAAGGCATTATTTTCAGTGTTCTCAATTTCTGGATAGAGTGTACATTCAAGTAAAAATTGATTTTCCCTTATAGAAAAATACATTAATTAAATCAAGAAATTAAAGGAACTGATCAGATGAAAAATTAAGCAAAATTTGGCTCAATATGGACAAAAATAAAATTTGCAAAGTGAAACTCACCAATAACCTAAGGAATGCCAACAAGTTGCATCATTGGAATTTAAGTCCACTGCTTTCTGAAATGGAAAAAGGAAATCAAGCAAAATAACTATAGTTGAAAAAACAAATTGTAAAGAATACACAAACATACACACACACATTTTATTTGATTAAAGAGAAAATGAGAAAAAAATATCCTAAAGTTCTTAATGAAAACATCATTCACTAGAAAAAAAAGTGACTGAAATTTTACAATTTATGAAATCATCAATAAATATAAAAAAAGTAAAAAGGTAAACTATTTATAATTGCCATTTTTCATATATTTAAATTACACTTCCAATACAATAATAAAAAGAACATTCTCAAATAAAATCTGACTATATCCCATTAATTGTTTAGATTAATATTTTTATATATAAAGGAGAGATTGTTGTTGTTCTGATGAGAGAAAAGTGTATATTTTAAAGAGAAAAAAAATGGAGAAAATAGCTGCAAACGTTTTTGATAATTTTGTGGATTTTATTTTTTTATATACTTTATTTTGCTACACATTTCCGGTCTTGTGACCTTCATCAGATGAAGAATGTTTATTTCCACACATTATTTAAAGGAATGAATATTTACTCCTTATGTTGAATCTTTTGTGTCATCTGAATCCATTTTGGACTGGTTGAAAAATGTTCCTTTCCTTGAAGGGTCATAAAACAGTTAAATTTGGTCAGAGAAAGGGAAAAATAGGTTGCCTTTGTTATCTTTTTATGTGCCTGTGTATTTTTTCAGTCCTTTCTCTATTCCTTTGTGTGTGTGCACGCATTTTTGCCTGTATGTGTGTGTGTGTATATATATATATATATATATATATATATATATATATATATATATATATATATATATTACTTTCTCAAAAACACATATTAGACCTATCAGCCTGCCTTCTACCCTTGAAAAAAAAAAAAAAAAAACAGGGCATTTACTTCAAACCAGTAGGTATCCATTAAAAAAATGTCGGTTTTCAATCCTTATTGTATGCTCACAATTGTGACCTTATGTCAAACAGAGCTGCGTGTATTATGTGATTCATACCAGAAAATAATATGAGAAGTCTGAATTTAATGCTGCTCAGAAACCTTTGATCTAAAGTGTAGCAGAGTTGACCCAGAAGGTATCTTAATAGGATGTTAGTAGTAGCACCAATATAAAACACAAAACCAACCCAGCTAAACAAGATATACACACACAAAAAAAGACCAAATGACAGTAATATAAATGCCTGACCTGCAAGGGAGCAGGCAGAGTCTCTCATATTCTCGTGAGAAGATCAAATATTTGTTAAAGTCTCTGAAAAAACCACATACCAGAAGTACATACATTCATTGTAAATAAACTATGTTTTCATGGTGAAATGAATAAACAGTAATTTTACATATAAAATATTTAGTTTTGTCTTTATCAGACTAGCATTTTAACACCATAATGTTACATAAACTTCTTTTGCTGTCTTTTTTGCTTACAACTATGACTTTCACCTTCTGAAAATTAATGCTTTGTCCTTCTGTCTGTAAGTTTATTACTTATCTTAATAGTTCTTTCAGTTTGCCTAAATCTCCCAACAATGTAGTGTTATCTGTGTAGTGTATCTTGCTAAATATGGACAGTATCTTCAATATTTACTTACCAATATCTGCTCTCACAGTTAATGAAAGTCATTATAAAAGAAAATAATTCTTTCAAATATACAGAATATGAAAGTTACAGCAGAGAAGTTTTCTTATGCAGGAAAATATATTCATCAATTGTTAAAAATCATCAGTTTTCAAGAATTAAATCAGTTTAAATCATTCTTGAGATAAAATTACTATTGATGCATCATGGTTACCAACATAATCATTTGGGGTCTTTACAAATGATCCAATATACAAATGTTAAATTGGTTATAAAAGACAAAGAGACTTGAAAAATTAACTCACCAATAAGTGTTCTTTAATCAAATAGGCATTTGATATCCGAGTTTTCATGCCTTCATACTGACCAACCTCATCAAGTAATATTGCATACCACTGAAACAAAATTATAAAATATTTTTAAATTTCATAAAATGTATATTTATCAGTTGCAGAGTTGTTGAAAGCATTGTTAACTATCACACAAGTTAAAACCCAGTTACCGCCCCTGACATACGCATACTTTTATTTAAAAGAGACAAGTAGGTAAAAGACATGATTTTGAATGTTGATATTCACGGCAGGTACAAAAAAAATACATAAAAAGAAATACAATGTTAATACAAACCCATATTACATATTAAACTAAATTATTATATTACATTTTGTGAACTAAATTGTCAAGAACATCTTGTTCTCAAGAGACCAGCCTGAAAAGCCATCTGCGCCATGAAGACAAGTCAAATACACACTACATTTCAACAACATAACTGAAAGCAGACAGCTGAAATTACGCCAACGTCTGGAATTGGGTCTCCCTTGTCTTGCCTGTGGGTGAGTTTGTGGCAACAGATTCATCATTTACTATAACTTCCTACATAACATCCTGGAGCTAATGTCATTATTGGACTAAACTAAGGGTCTCAAACTTGCAGCCCACTTTTATTAAAAGATATACTTAATAACCACAAATGGGTGGAATATGTGCAAAATCTTGCCTGTTCCTATCTCTCATAATTCCTATCGCCCAATAACATCAAACTGGTTTGATTTAGCTTTGTGGATCCATGGGATCCTGGTTGGGAATCTGTTCCTAAAGAAGTCCATGGATCACATAGTTAGGAAATTGATGTCCTCTCCATTGCTAATATCCTGGCGATGTGCCTGTTTTTGACCCACAGCCCCTCTCCCTCAGCACAAAATGACTTTTGTGTCGCCGAGTTCGAGTCCCCGGAACAAAACTATGCTTAGTCAATATCTAAGATATATGAATATTAGTTACCTCCCCTGAATCACAGGAAATTTTGATTTTGTTTATTAAAAAGTTTTAGTTTTTGTTCTAAAATTATTATTTAATAATAAATTATTATTTAGGTAATTTAGTCAAACTTTAAAAAAAAAAAAAAAAAAAAAAAAAAAAAAAAAATCACAATTTAACTTTTAATAAATTCTTATATGTAAATTGTTGATTCCAATCCCCACGGGAAATGATTGCAAAATACTTTCCCCATCCCAATTTATTGGCAGAAGCACACAAATGCATGCTGGGATTTCTTCCTAGCTAATAAGATAGGCCACTTCTCAGTGTCATCTGACACAGTCCTGGTCTCTCTTGCCTTGAAGTCCTAACACTGTTCATCCAAATTTTCTCTTTTGTATCAACTCTAATTCTTAGTTTGTGAAATTTTTGCAATATTACTGTTAATTTGCCCTGCATATATTGTTTGCTTGCTTTATATTATTTTCTCTTGTTCTTGTCATTATAAACATTGTCAATTCTGTTTATTGGGAAGTTCTACGATTTATTTATAGTTAAACATACTACCCACTCACTCTACACTAAGATGGATACCAAACTGTAAATTATATCAATTAAAAATATCTAAAATTTGAATATTTAAGTTTAAACTGATAAAAAATGATGTACTACAAAAGATGATTTCTTTGTGTTAAAAAGAACATCATAGACACAACCTCATTTTAATTGTTTTATAATTCATTTTCTAAAATTATCAAAACAAATTCTTGCATTTCAAGCAAATATAGATAATAAAAAACATTCAATATGGTCAACATATACTGACCAAATCAATCATTTTAATAAATTTTTAGTAAAATATTTAGTTTGATTCAGTCCCTTTATACACACCAAAAGCAAAATTTGAGAATCCAGTTAGGAAAAAGAAAAAAAGAAATTAAAATTCTTACCTTATGACAGGCATAATTTGTTTCATTCAAAGTAAGGGCTCTCTTTGCATATCCAAATGATTCATACATGTAAGTCTTTCGCATCTCTTTGTTGTGTTCTCTTTTGGCTTTATCATAGGCAGCACGAGATAAACGCCACAGAAGTTCATCATTCTCACAGTTTTCATAAGGCTTCAACAGTTCATACAATTTACAAGTTTCATATGCCGTGTGCAGCTGGTCAGCTTTTTCAAATATTTCTTCCAAATTCAGAATTTTAGTATCTAAGTCAAATGAGGAAAAAAAAAAAAAAAAAACGTCTTAAAACATTTTTTTATGAATGAACACTTATTAACAAATGTAAGTTAATTAATCTCTCATAAAACATTTTGATTTACAAATTCAAATCTCACCTGTCTGGATCTTCAACAAAGTTTACATAAGCCTAAAATTTGTGTCTCCAATCTTGAATCATAAATAGCCCTACCCAACCCAATCTATACCATTAACAGTATTTACTACACTCACCCCCTCAGCTATAGTAGCAGGATATGACACATGGTCTTTTTAACAGAAGCAGCCCTTACACATGGGCCCAGAGCAAGAATTGCACACTTCTTGTAACTACTTTTATGCTGGTGTCAGTATTTCACCAACCCTTCCTCTTTAGTGCAATGAAGAAGGCATCCTTCAAAGCTTTTTCGTGGACTGTCCAAAGACAGAAACATGGCAGAGAGGTGAAGAATGGATACTGCATTTTGACACGAGCCCAAGAACAAAACAGTGTCACTAACATTTTGCGATAAGTTTTCAAAATTGGTCATAACTGAAAGTAAATATAATAATCTCTTTTATTTATATTCTAGTGATAAACAGTATGTACATTGGCTAAAATGTGTACACTGTACAAATTTTAATTTGAAATAATATCTACATAGTAAAATAACATATACATAACAGAAAATGTAATTAAAATATTAAAAAAAAAATTCTATTAATAATATTCTAGCAATATATAATAATAAACGTCTTTATTTAATATCAGATTTTAAAAAATATACACAGACTTTAAACAGAAGCAGGGGCTTACTTATAAAAGGTACTCTTCCAACCAACTCTCTAGAAAAAAAACAAAAAAACAGCACATACATCAGCTAAAAATACTAGACAGAAATCAAGAGCTTCTTTTCTTATCTGCTAACAGAATTAGTCTAGGTATGATTTGACACATAGATGACATATTAAAGTAGATTCATGACATGTAGATAACAAACCAAAGTAGTATTGATAACATTGTTTTGCTGAATGAAGAAAGTTACTAACTACAACACAACATCTACATAATAGTAACAAATCTTAACAACAGTATTTCTCCTCTGTGAAAGAAGGCATTGCAAAGTTCTTGGCCTGAATCACTTCCCAAAATCTGACCAAATATCAGAATTTGTCGGGAATAAGTCCTTAATCCAGCTGAGAACTTTTTAGTACACTTCTTGTCGTCATGTCATTGCTCATACTTGCTAGGGTAGAACGTTTGCAGACTTATGCAAAAGGATCAGAGTTTTATTTGTTAAAAAAGAAACAGACAATAGTGAAAACCTAAATGAAAAGTAGTTAACTTTATAGCTGTTCAGAGAAACAAACTTGACTTCAGTCCTGGCCTTCTAATTATACTAAGATCTGAAAGAAGACTCAGATCAATAACTTTTATCAGATACCTCAAATAAGTCCCAAATCCACAATGCAAGCAAATATATTTCAATTCATCCTAATTATAGGAATTAAGCTTACAACATTTTTTTGTAGTGGTCAAATCAATTTATAAAAATTAAAAAAAATGTTAAAGAAAAACATATACTCGAAAATGATCATCTTGAAAGGGAATTTCAGTAAACAATGAAAAAGTTAACTTATTCTCATAAGTGAATAATATAAAATATACTGAAGCTAAAAAGAAAGAATTACATAGTGGGGTTGATAACAAAATAAATCTTGTGATACCAGACTTAGGTTAAAATAAAATTACAAGATGGATTTGCACAAAAGAAAAAAAAAAAAGAAAAAAAAAAAGAGAGATGAACGGTGGAATTATAATCAAGGTAAAACTGGCCAGACAAGGGTTCCAAGACAGAGACTCAGAATTGGTTAGAAGTGACACCTACATGCTCAAAGGAAAGCCTGTGAATTATACTTATCAGTGCCGATTTCAATACAGAATTTGATTGTATGGTTCAACAACTCAATGAACATGAAATTAAGATACCTATTACTGTACTGGTTTACAGAGCCCTGAAGAGCACCAATCTTGGAGAAGACGATGAAGAATTAATAATGGTTGCTGTTATTATGACCGTAATGAAATAATGATTCAAATCAAAAAGATGATGGGTGTTAGGCCAGAGACATTTTTTTTATTACTGCTTCTCCGGCAATCAATCAAATGAAATCTGAGCCAAAAGATGTGAACTTAGCTCAATCTTTAGATGGGAAAAGATTCAATTCATTTGTCTCTGGAATCTATGATGAGCAATTTCAAAGGTTAAACATTTCTGGTAGCAGTGTGTAATTAACATATGCAGTAATTTTAAAGATACTTTGAAAGTCACTTCACTGTTTCACATCGATTTAACAATCAAAGATTCTATCAACCCAGAGTATTTGCAACAATAAGATGAAGTAAAAATATTAATAATAATAATAATAATAACAATAATAATAAAAATAAAAGAATGATTACCTGGTGTTGCTGTGTCTCTGTTTTCTGATGTCATACTTAAAGCGTGTATTGTAAGTGGTGTAAATAAAGTTCCTGCCAAATACGGACGTTTCTTTAGAATTGTTAGTGCCTTCAATAAAGAGAATAGAAAATATTAAAATATTTTTATTAAATGACATAAAAGACATGTCATAGAAACCTATAACAATTTTTTCTTAATGCACATTCAGCTATTAAAAAGTAATTACTGATAAAATTAGAATTACATACTAAGTGTATTTTTGGAGAACTCACTTAGTTCATTCCATTTTATTAGTTAAAAACTAGAAAACAAAATGGCCAATAATCATCCTATGCTTGAGGTTATCTAATAGTAATGTACTTTCAAAGGTGTACATATTGTGTGATATACTGGAATAGACATTGCACACAAATTTCACACCAGACTGTCAAAGGAAGCCAAGTGCAAGGTTGACCTGGGTTGACATCTGGCCACTAAAGGCAGAAGTACATGACCTCACACCTGCATCTGGTTTGCAGGCATGGGAATGATTTGTGATGCATGTGGTTATATAAACTACTGTTGAAAGAGTTTCAGGCAATCTCTCACTCATCACAGACAATGTAAGATCCGCATATCAGACCAAGGCTCTGGAGGTCACTTCACAATCACACTGGCTGAGAGTAACTGACAAAGTAAATTCAAGGCCAAAATGAGCAAGAGAAATTAAGAAATACTGATACCCATATTACTATAGATGACAAAAAGGTATTTGATACATGACAGCATAAAGTGTCTTAAAAATTTTAGGAAAGCTTTATCTACATGGAAAGGATAAACAAATAATCTATAACCTGTATTGGAAACAAAAAACTTGTATGCAAATAGAGGAGTTAAGAAAATAGAAATAAAAGTAAAGATTTATTATCTCACTGGGTTTATTTACCTTGTAGTTAAATGATTTTCCGAGAATTAAAGGATCTACCAAGATTTATTATAAAAACATATGCTATACATATAATACTGTGTTAATAGCAGATTCAGAAGGAAAACTGAAAGAACTATCAGATAAGAGAATCCTTAAAAAACAAGAAAAAAGATTGAACATTAATTGTAAAACAAAATACATGATTGGAAACAAAAGGGGACAACTCAAGATGAAACTTACATAGTGGGAGATGTCGATATCAAGCAGGTATGGAAATTCAACTATCTTGACAGTGAAATAACATATGATTAAAAGTGTGACACAGAAATTTGAAGGCATATAGGAATAGCAAAAGATACATTTCAGAAAATAAGTAAGGTATGGAGATAGAATTGAGACAAGTGAAATCTAATTCTATAGATGAATATTGAGAATACTATGGATAGTGCATGTGATGAATGAGGAAGTTTTGAAGACAATAAGAACTACAAAGTAAATGTTGATTACAGTGGGAAAGAAGAAGTTGCATTGTGTGTGTGTGTGTGTGTGTATATATATATATATATATATATATATATATATATATATATGTGTGTGTGTGTGTGTGAAAATATTGTAGAAAATAGGAAAGAAACTGGTTTGGTAAATAATCCAAAGTTCCTTAGTATTTTTGTTATTATTTTTAAAAAATAGTGCTCGATACGAAAGTAGAGCATAAATATAATTATTTATTTAAAAATATGATTCCAACTCGCTACATAAGAGGTCTCATGTTTCAAAGCAAGAGCCGAAAACTTCAAAATAATATTTGAATTAACTTGAGTTAAAGTAGGCTCTGTTCCATCTTCAAGTGAAATTTTTTTTTGGAATCTTATATATATATATATATATATATATATATATATATATATATATATAACCAGGAAAAAAAACTTGGTGAATTTAACACCTACAGGACACACCAAAGAGAAGAGAAGCAGAAGAAAGCAGTAAGAGGGAGAAATAAGTACCACAACAAACAGGGCTCATAGAAGAGAAATTGATGAGAGAGAGACAGATTGTCCATATTTAGAACAACGTAATCATTTCCCTCTCACTTTTTTCTTGTTAGGCTATTTAATTATCAAGAGACATTTTGGTATTTTATTTTCCTCTAAAAAACACCTAGAAATGAGATTGATATTTATATCTTTAGAGATGACCGAGACATAAATTCCATAGTTAAAGTTTATTATTTGCGATGTCAAATATGCCAAACCTCTAAAAGAATTATGATTGGGTGAGTGCAGAGAAGTATATTCTTTATTAGATGAAAACTAACATTATCACAACAAAGAGTTCTTCAAGTATCCACAACCACAATATAATTAAAAGGAGGTGATGATAAAATTAATTTATTGAAAACGTTATACTTAAAACAACTGATTTGGAAATCTACTGAGAACTAATTACAATTTTATATTTGTGGTATCATTTGAAATAACACCAATAATTTTTCAGACTAATTCTGAAACAATGAGTAATATTTATAACATCTACTATTAGGTTGGTGCAAAAATAATGACGTAATAATGTTGTTTTTTGACGTTCAAAAATACGTCAAAAAACAACATTATTACGTCATTATTTTTGCACCAACCTAATATATATCTCTCTACTTTGGATATCTACTATCATAATGACATCTGAAGATAGTCTGAGAAGTAATTAATAAAAATGCTAATCACTCAAATAACAATAATGATACTGTCTTTGTTAAATTACAAATTATTAGGTGATTGTTTTTGTTGTTAAGTGACATTAAGAAAAATAGGTTTAAGATCCCAAAAGATCATTTAATTCTATTGTTGCAAATGTTATATCAGTATGCATATTTGAATAGCTTTTCAGAACTGACATATTTTAACACAATTCTTGATTTTGGCACAATTCTCAGTTAGAAGGTTAAAAATGTCAGTCCAAATGGCATCTTAAAGAAAATTGCAAAGTGAATTCCGATATATTTTGCCATAATTTAAGTTTATTGAACATTGTTTTCATTATTTAGGTTTATTTAACATTATTATATGATTCCATTATTTAGGTTATGTTCAAAAATAGAATATCTAAATTAATGATAACAATGTATGCAAACCTGAACCACCATAGACTCACTTTTTCTGATTGCTGTGACTTTACACAAATACCAAAGAAACATCAGACATCAATTTTAAATCTCATGAAATGAATTACATTTATTGACTACCAACAAATAAGTGACTTTATTCTTTGTTAAATAAATTTTTAAAATAAAAAAAATCTTTTCAGTGCAAAAATGTGCGTGCTGATCACTTGAATGGAATGAGTAAAAGCCCCAAGAAATTTTGAAAATGGTTGACAAACAGAATTAAATGTACAAAGGCCTTTTTTTTTTTATTCAGCACTGGGGAAAATGAGAAATTAGATGAGAGGTGCTTAAGGAATCAAATCTGAATATTACCTTAATATAACTTGATATAGCCCTGTACCCACCAGCTACAAATTGAGTGAAAGTGATGACAAATAATAAATTACTTCCTCAGTCAAAATCAAAAAAATTATCTCTCAGAAGAAAAAAATGAACTTCAGATTAAGTTTTTTACATAAAGACATATACATCAAGTTGTTTTCTTAGGCAGAATTGTATGATTTGTTTACATAATGACATATTCACCAGTAGCTTTATAGAATAACTTTTGGGAAATAGATTATCAGAACTCAATCAAGTTGTTATCTGTCCATGTGAAAAAGAAACCCTTCAAAAACATAAATGGTCAGATCATTCAAACACATCATTGGTGACAAACTAAGTTTCCTATACAGAATTATGGCATACAGTTATTAGGCCGTTCTTCAGATGCCACAGAAGAGAAACAAAGGAAATATAGGAATGATACAAGAAAGGTAGGTCTTTACAGCAGCTGTAAGAAAGACAATATTAGTGCCTCAACCTTTCAAATTGGGAGAACAAGCAGAAATACAACTTTTACTCTATGATCATCATAGTTGTGAACAAGTGATTCTAAGTTCAGACGATAGTGTATTATGGTCAAGTATTAGAAGTAAGATGCTAGTTTGAAACACTTATGCAACCAACAGTGAAAATAAACTGTTCAGTTAAAATCTTAAAGCATTCCAATATTCTTTGTCATTATTTAGTCAATCTCAAAAAAATCTGTCAAATTTAGTTGTGTTTGGCACATGCTTGGTTTACACTATTTCAACCCTGAGCTTGAAACTTCTTCAGATGTTATTTAAATAAAGGCACTGCTGAACCAGTGATCAGAACAAGCAATTCATTTCCAGCATCTCACAAACATATTTTAGGAAGGTGTGCTGCAGACATTTCATACATTTTAAGAGGCTGAATGAAAAAATAAATAAATGTGTCATGAAAAGATAAATTAATGAACAAAAAAGTTATTTTTTATTGCTATCAAATTTAGACTCAAACTTCATATTTCACTAAAATAACTGCAATAACTTTAGTGCTTTTAAATATCTATGGAAATAATAAGTAGAATAGTCTTCCATATGACTTAGTATTTTATTTTTCTCATTTTTTAAAAAAAAATACTATGTCCCTTCAAGATGTCAGCAATCATGGCTTTCCACAAGTTCATTTAATTTTTAATATCTGTTAACTGCTCTCACTTCTTGAGAAAAAGTGAAGTGGTTTCTCAGTTTAGAATTCAGAGTTTCTCTTAGAATGGTTGTTATCAAGTGTATCCAATGCCAAGCAGAAAAGTGTAGTTTGGAAGTTGTTTTTTTTTTTAAGATTTCTGATGATAACTAAAGGAAAGCAAAATGTTAACTCTGGCTAACTTAAGTGATTTACTTAAAGAAATTGTTCTCTTTATTGTTTAAACTCTTAACTAATTTTTTTTAAATAAAATGTATATCTAACTTTATTTCATAAGCTTTTGTATTCATTTTTCTACTAAATGTTTTATTAATAGATGCACTTTGTTCATTAAGTTTCCCAAACCAACTGTAAAGCCTGAAAATAATGAATTTTAATCATTGTATCGGAATCAATAAAAATATTTGTGTTAAAACAAAGTTTTATCATCAAAATCTTTATATTAAGACCAAATGATTTTTTGCTTATTAAATTGTATTTTCAGAACCTTTTTAGAACGTTTGAAATTTTAGTTAAAAAAATTTTTTTTTTTCTTGCATCAGCTTTTGTCCAAAGATTAATATAGAAAATTTTAGCAACTTTTTTGTGGTGGAAAACACATTGATTTGGAAATGTTCTAAAAAAATCAAATAAATGTCAGATCTTAATGAAACTTTCAGGACTTATTCACACATGAATGAAATTATTTTAGAAATGTTTCTTTCTTTAAAAATCTTGGTAAAACCTTTTTTTTTTTTTTTTTTTTTTACTACACTATTTAAATTACATTTTTTTTTAATATTTGTTTTACTCCCACTTATTTAATTTTGAGAAATTAATGTTTGTAACTCTTTGGAAAATTTAAATCATCAATTATTTTTATATTTACTAATTATAACTGGAAAAAGCCTTACTACAATTCAGCAACCTCCAATATTTTAAAAACAATTTATTTTTTTTTGTGTGTGCATAAATGTACTGTTTTTGGGTTTGTTTGTTTTTTTGTAAATATGGATGTCTACACATAACATTATCAGAATAAAGAGTGATAACTATACAATAAATTTAAAGGTTACCTAAAATTCTATAAAACATTATTTTCCTAAATTTTTAAGATTACTGTGTAGTTAAAAATTATATATAAAAAAGTGCTCATGTTATATTCCTCAGGTAATGGATATGTCCACCCTAGAAAAAAAAACAAAAAAAAACTTGTCAGACAAGCTGTCAACACCTTATGAACTGTAAAAAAAACTATTACGTCAATGTTAAAAGAAAAAACATTTCTGCAATATTTTAAACTAAAACTAAAAGTAATATTTGTTTCAAATCAGATTAAACTTTTATTCCTCAAAATTTCAGAAAGTATTCATTTTGAAAGATTTTTTGGGGTGTGTGGCGCTAAAAATCAGCAATTTTTAACGATTTCAAAACAAAAAATTACTTCCAGCCAATTTAAATTAGGTTTGAAATACAGCGAAATTTTACTTATTCGAAATAGTAAATTTAAAAATAAAAAAAATTGGCTTGGAATAAAGAAACTAAAAGCTTCAAGAAAGAATTTTCATTTTTAAAAATTCATTAGTATCTCGTTTCTGTGGAGGTATCTATCTTTGTAAGAACATTTTCCGACCCCTTACTTTGCTCAGTTTCTGAATGGAAACTTTCACTAAAAAACCTATGCGCTTTCTTTTGGATTTCTGTTGCAACACTACGCTTGATTTTGACGTCTACCCACCTCCCCCCGCCACAGGTAACCCACAACTTGGGTTGCCTTTTTTTTTTTTTTCTGACAGTAAATTTAACATACAAAACCTCAAGAGTAGAACACGAGAGGAAGGAACTCAAAGCAGACTAGTAAAAATTAATGAATGATTTGCATTTTGCAAGAATAAGATCAACTTGCTAACTACTAGTCCACAGCAAGGCGCTCAAGAAATCAATTATCAAAATTTATCACTGGGTCAGTCAGTCGGCAAGGCAAACAGGAAGGAAGAGAAAAAGACATGCAGACAAAGCGCACTGCTTTAACCCAGTCACCTCAAAAAGCCAACCACCCATCCACTCATTTCTTCACCGACACCTACTATTGTTTCCGCGCTGTTAGGTCACTTTTTTTTATCCTACCTCCATGTAAATAAAATCGGAAAAAGAGAGTTTATTGTCGAGATTTATTGTAAATAAAATACAATTTTGGCAGAAGGCCAAAGAGAACTTATTGTCATTGAATGATTAAGAGAGAGAAAATTTGTGGCGAGATTTTCATTTTCCCCTCCACCTGCCATTCAAACAAAAATGACCTAATTACTCCCCCCACCCCATCCCAACTACGAAATTGGTCTTCTTCAAACTCAAAAGCAGCAAAAAGACTCATTTAAATGACAGGCTAGTGGTCACATTTCGTTCTTCGGGATATAAATAAGCTATATTTTTGCATTATTTGCTTGCGGAGTTCTTAGCCATAAACACGTCACATTCACGATTGCCACCTTAATATTATGAAAGGGATGAAAAGTATTTGTTACTGCTACTACTACCACTCTGACCACCATCAAAGAGGAAGAGAAAATAAAAACAGAAGAGAAAAAAGGGGAACTATAAAAAAATAGTGAGTTGGAGGAGTAAAAGAGAAATAAAAACATTTGGAAAAAAAAAAAAAGAAAAAAAAAAGAAACAGAAATTAAGAAGAATATCACCTAAAGGAATAGGAAGACTGTTGATGTGAAGGAGGGAGATCTTATTTAATGACGTCAACATGTATCTTGCTCTTCGGAAGCAAGGTGGGGCCCAGAAGGCATATTTATTTTTTAGGTTTTTTATTTATTTATTTTTTTTTTCATTAATAAGTAATTAATTCTTTTTGTTTTTGTTTTTTTAAGATAGCAAGGGACGGAAAGTTGTGGATAGCTGTGATCATCCCGAAGCACATAAATGATGATCTCTTGAAGACTAAAAGACTGCAACTATTTCGAGTTGTCATTTAGTTTGCTATAAACAAACATTTTAAAATTGGATAGCCACTTTTACACATATTGTAATCACTAAGGTTGACGCGCTCGAATTTCTAGAGTTTTTCATAAAATTAGTTATGGGGGTGTTAATAAATATAAAAAAAAAAAAAAAATTCTGCCATACTTTAATAAAAAAAACAAACATTTATAATAATTTCGATCATCTGTGAATAGTTTCTGAAAGTTTCATTAACATCTGACAATTATTTTTTATTTTTGCAAGATTTTCCAAATTAATGTGTGTGATACATAAAAAACGTGCTAAAAATTATCTTATTTACTAGCCCCTGTTGGTACAAAGAGAAACAAGTTTTTTTTAATCAAAATTTAGAATGTTCTAAAAAGAAGGAAAAATTTAAAAAACTAATTAAAAAAAAACTTTGGTCTTTCCTCTTCATAAAAACATAAGCATAGATGATAAAATTTTGTTTTCATAAAGTTTGGCGTCTTTTTCATCAGACTATGGTCTCTTTTTTTAGCGATTTCGTGGAATTACTTAACAATCAGACTGACACTGCTTTTGAAACAAAACCTTTTTCTCATAGCCAAGAACAAATGATTATAAAATGTAAATCATAAAATAAACACTTAATATATTTGTAGTTTTATGTGAAATTACCAATTCTGACTTCTTTTTTTTTAGTTTAATTAATGCATGTTTATAGGACGTGCAGGTTATCAGTATAGAAAATGGAATAGCGAAACAAAGTTCAAATTCCAACTGAGTCTGTTGTGTTCACTTCACACTGTTCTGTGGAATGGCATGAATTTATCTCCTCTCCCCTATCTTATCTATTCTATTATTTTGCAGATATATTAATTACCAGGAAAGTCTGTCAAAAGAAATTAAATAATTTCATTTTAAGGCTCCTACTTAACATTAATATCCAACTACTATGAAATAAAATCAGCCAAATCACAGTTTACTAAACACTAACTGTTAATAGTTGTTTGGTTTGGTTTGGCTTGGTTTATGGCATATCAACTTCAATGGGTTATTTAATGTAGACAAAATTTTTATTGCTCATAATATTTTTTGTTCAAAAATATATACTGGGTAATATCTTTTTGAACAAAAAAGTATTGCTGGTAATAAATTTTTTTTTTTTTTACAAAGTATTTCTGGTATTAAAACCTATTTTTACATTTACATAGTGTTTTGACCCCAGTTTGGGGGTTAACTATTTACCCATAGTTGGGACTCTAACAGGTGCTACCACCCCAGGTCAGGGTGGACCTGGGAACACCAGCAATTAAGAGGTGGTTCCACACTCCTCAAAACTTCCTGATCAAAAGCCTTGCTGTTGGACGCAATTTATCGTCTTACCCAGGATATAATTGTAACATTTTCAAAACTGTAGTCCTATCAACTGTCTAGGTTTCTGAGATAAGATATTGTAACTATTTGCAACATTTGGACTGTTGTTCTTATCTCTATTGCCTTATTCATGATTTTTCAGTCATTGTATATTCCAACCTTCTTCAGATGATATATGATGGAATTTTGAGCTGAACCTTTTTAGTCCGCAGGGGTAGATTATTCTAATTCCACATGCCATGCCTTTTTTTTTTTTTTTTAGATATCTCACTATCAGTCCATTCCCTTTAGTAACTCAACAAAAACTTGGAGAGTTGAGTTACTAAAGGAAATTAACTGATACCAAGATATCCAGAAAGAGGCATGGCATGTGGAATTAGAACAATCTACCCTCATGGACTAAATAAAGGGTCCAATTTGAAATTCCAACATATATCATCTGAAGAAGGTCATAGCATATAATGGCCAAAATGTTGTGCATATGGCAATACAGATGAAGACAACAGTCCGAACTATGTAAATTAATCTTGCCACTTAATTTTTTCAATGAGAAATTATCATTAAATGCCTTTCTATACTTATAACATTTCGGCCATTATATTCTCCAGCCTTCTTCAAGCAACTTTCATTCCTTGGACCAAACCTTTTCTTCAAATCTAATGGATAGATTGTTCTTCTGCTTTCCATAACTGAATATATTTAGTTACTTGTCTACTTGTCCATTTACTGTTTTGCTGCTTGCCTATTTCTTCTGCTGACTCAAAATACATAATTTTTCTGTTCTACCTTATCCAGAGACTGAATTCACGGCCAATATGCTTTAATCAACACTTTAATTCACTAGGTCATATATCTCTTGGACAATCCAGTGGTGTAGTTTGGAAACGTAAACCTACAAATAATCCTTTCAACTTGCATAATCAGACCTCTTTGTCTAATAATTCATTTCAATTTGCATTATGAATCTGACAACACAATATTCATCTGCATTACACATGTTGTTAAGGATACGTCCAATTATAATAAATGTTGGTAGGTTTTCTAATCATCTTAGAATTATCTTACTGTAAAAGTCAGTTAAATCTGGTGAGAAAACACATCCTTATCATCTATTTAGTAATACTCACTTTCACATCCAAGACATTTGTTCCTACTACAGATTGAAGATTATTTGCAATCTATCCTTTCCATGTAGACCAATGTTTTCTAGCATTTCAAGAAGTTCTTTGTGATGTACTTCATAGAATATCTTTGTGTAATGAATGAAACATGAGTATAAGTTATTTTGCATTAGTTTGTTCTGACCCGAATTATTATCTTATACAGAACAATATTGTTCTTACTCTATTTCTAGTTCAATTCTGTTCCAAACTTTATTCATTAGAACTGGAATTCATTTTTTTAATTTATTTATTTTGCTCAAACTGATCATTTGCTTAAACTTGCATTCATTCACACTTTCTTTGGCAATGTTATGAAAAATTATCTCCTTAGATGTTCCAGTATTTCCCCAATGTTGTATATTTTATTTATCACTCCAGTAACTTTAACAATACCAAAGTCATCTAAAGCTATCACCACCTCTATGACAACCTGATCTGGTTCTGCTGCTTTGTCTTTCATCTTAGCAACTGATGTTCTTATTAAAGTACCACAGGTCATTCCATATTTTTATGTATTTTAGGTTTCTCTAAGGAATCAATATTATCAAAATAACCAAATCTTAATCAGTTTCATTAAATTTAAGGAGGAAGAATTTATCCATTAAAATAACCCAAACAAGAAATGTACTGATAAAACTTTTAAGACTTATTATTTACAGTCAATTTAATGTTCTCATTTTTGTTGTTACAATTACAATGTTTCAGATATTGTGTTTTCCAACCTTATTCAGGTGTCTGTCAATCAGAGTAACTTTCAGGCAATTTTGAACTCAACCCTTTATTTAATCTATGGCATTGATTGTTCTTGTTATGTTGCCCATGTCCAGGCAGATCTCATTCTTTTTCAGTACTGTTCAAATCTGTACTATTAATCCCAGAGATTGAACTCACAATTACTATGCAACCAAATTCACATATCCACAGGTCAATAACTTAAACAATAATCCTAAGAGGCTTTTAAATATGTTCATAAAATAAATAGATTTTTATGTGCCATGTCTCTACAGGATGTGGGCAATCAAGGAAAGATGATTGAACACTGTAAGATATGTCAATGGCAATGTGATAACACCTGATTTTGTTAACTCTGATGTATTTTGAATGCTTTACAGTGTTCCACATTCTTTCCAGAGAGTACATCTTCCATCTATTGCTGTAGGGGCAATGTCGCTGTCAATGGTGTAGAGAACCAAGTTATTTTGCTATTACTCACCTCACCATAAATTGTGCCTGTATTGTATCGATTGACAATGGATATGGTTTACTCCAAGTTAAAACAGAGACCCAACATATTTGGTCACATGCGTTAGCAACTATTGTTATACACTCATTTTTTTTTGTATACTTCCAAGCCATTTAATAAATCTGGCAAATGGTAATATTTTATTGAGGTTGAGGGAACAATCTTTAAAGTAGTAAGCCAATCTACACACTGCATTTTCTTAATTCAAAAATACTGACATGTGTAATGGTAGTTGTTAAAATAAAGAGTTAAAAAAAAAAAAAAAAAAAGTTTAATAATGTGGCACAAAGACAAATGGAGGAAAAAGGGGGATTGTAAAGCACCAATCCCAAGAAGTGGGAATGGCTTGCTTGCTACTCTTGAGATAAAGAGAAAAACAAAGAAAAGAAAATGGAGCCTATGCTGGTATTTTTTTTTAACATATGCTCAAATACTAATCACCAAACTCTGTGGAAAAATGCAACTCATTTACCAAACCAGGACATAATTTATTGAATTAAAGAATACTGTGTATTGTGTACATATTGTACAGTTCTAAATCTGAAAGTGAAAATGTGATGCCTTCCAAGAGCTAAGCAAAATATTAAGAAACAGGAAAATATCATTAGAAACAAAGAAAAGAGTACTGGACTGTTATGTAATATCAGTCCTTCTATATGGCAGTGAATGCTGGACCATTTCTGCACAGATGAAGAAAATTGAGGTGACAGAAATGTGGTTCTGCAGAAGAATGCTATGGAGTGAATATGTGAGCAACAACAAAATTTTTAGAAAAAAATGGAAACAAAAAGGACACTTATCAGAAAGAGATATTTGAAATTTGTAGGGCATGTAATGAGGTAAAAAACTAAAAAGGGCTTGAAAAATTTGACACTCACAGTCATGAGGAAGAGAGGAAAACCGCGTTTAACTGACTTGAGTAGCTTGTGTAGATGGCTGGCAGAACAGGGTTTAGGAGTGATGACAAAAAGACAAAATTTACTAAGAGCTACAAATGAAGTGACAGGAAATTGTGGAGAGCCATGATGGTACACAGCACACACAAGAAAATCCTAAGTTACTAACTAGGATTTTCCCACCATCTTTTTTTTTATCGAACGGCTTTAAGTTTTATTTTAGTAACTTTTTTGTTTGATCTTTTTTTATGTGATAAAAATAAAATATAAAATCAAGTTTTTATCAATACACACTTAGAATAACATTTCTTAAGGATCCCACGAACCTCGGTGCAAATGAATCATGTCACTTTGTGGGCGTCAAACTTAAGGTCCGAGGTACCACGACATATCACCAGCCATCATTGGAAAGTGGAAACTTGCAGAAAAAAATCTGACTTACTGTGAAACAATACCCAACACCTTAACGGTCAGTTGCACTCTTAGTCTTAAAATATTTAAGTTTACGAAATGATTTCACGGCTTATTTTTTAAATAAGAAAAAAAAGAATAGTCGTTTTTATATTTCTTTGTGTGAAAAAAATTATCCGACCTTCTCTGCATTAGTGATCGTGCAGAAAGGATCCTAAAAAAGTAAAAACTGGGGTTAGCGTACAGGTGTGACTTTGACCCCTAAGGAGAAGTTGACAGTAGTAGTAGTAGTAGTGATTGTATTTTTTTCTTTAGTTCAGAGGACGGAAAAGAAATGAAACAATTCAGGTACAAATGGAAAAATATAGAGAAATATGTCCTTTTCAACAAGGTAGTGGTAAAAAAAAAAAAAAAAAAAAAAAAAAATCACTGATTTTCCATGTCATTTTTTCACTTATTCAAAATAAAATAGAACATGCTGTTCATTTTCAACTTTACTGAAACAAAAATTTAAAAGTTATAATTTATTTCGAAATAAAAAAAATTTATTAGTGTAATAATTTAACACCCCCTCCCTCCGCAAAGAAAATTTATGACCGAAGTTTAAAAAATATAAAAAAAAGTGCCCTCGAACGTAACGATTTCCTACCGGAAAAAGTTCTAAATATTGTGTGGGAGACGAAATTGAAAAGAAAAACAAAAATAACCATTTGGAAGTCAATGTTCTTCTTGAGCAGAAAAATTCTTCCTGGGATGTTTAATTTTCTTTTCTTATTAGCATTTTCACATTGTCTTTTTTGTGTAACTCCCAGACAAAAAAGTAAATATTTGATCTGATGCCATCACTAGTATTCGTCGTGCAAAAAAAAAAAAAAAAATTATACACACACAACCTGTCACAATATCACTGACGTCATCAAAATTATACTCTAAAAAAAATAAAAGAAACTTTATAGTTTTTACAGCACAAACAAGTGCAGTTACCAGTGAAGTTTTTTTTGAGCCTCTCTAAATAAAAAGTAAAAACTGTTTGTTTTTGTTTTTTACTGTAGTTTAGTAAGTTTTTTTTTGTTTTTTTTTTCCCTTGAAGAATGCCATTTTAATGTTGAAAACCTGAGTGTCAATTTTATTTTCTTCTGGACAAAAAAGAAAAGAGAATCATTTTTTTATCGATCTACGAGTCAGGCCACGAACAATATTAAACGGAAACATTATTGCTTTAAAATTTAAGTTTAATTAAAAAATGAAATGCGTTTTTTAAACTGTGAAGAGGGAGAAGAGTTTAAAAAGGGAAAGTTATTAAAAGCAAATAAACAAAAAAAAAAAAAAATTATTTTCAGAAAGAAATCAAATGTTTAAAAAAATTTAAGCCTTAATTGAAAGAATGAATTACGTTGAAAAGTCAAGTGGGTTATTTGGTGGAGAAAAAAAAACATCTCAAGCAATAAACTGATAAAATTTTGTTTTTAGTTTAAAACTTTAGCTTAATGAATTCACTAAGTAAATTGTAGTTGCTGAATAATAATAGTGAATAGTACGCAAAGACCAAAGAGACACGTAATTGAATTTAAAAAAAAAAAAATCACTTCTTTTATTAAGTAACTTTTAGTTTTAGTTTTATATGGCATAATTTTTGTAGTCGAACACTGAAAGAACCATATTTTTCTTACACTGCTGTCAAGAATTTTTTTTGTTTAAATCATTTTAAAAGAAAATAATACATGACACTTTTGACTCGTATCTTCAATTGTGACATGACGTACTACTGTCCATGACTCACGTAATTCATAATTCTAAGAAAAATAAATAAACAAAAAGCTGTTATTTTTTTCTTTTAATTATTTCCATGGAATACCAAGATTATAAAATTATCTTTTTTTTTTTAGCTTCGAGCTTTCTACTAGCACATAAACTGTCACAACAAAACACTTTTCTAATTTAAAAATAAGCTCCTGCAACTTTTTCCCCCTAAATTCCTACCGATTACTCACGTTTTTACGATCCAGAATATTTCCAACAAATGTGCGTATGGCGTAAACAATTCATTACAACTGAAAACAAAAGCATAGTAAATAATAAACTACAAATTATCAATGAGTAAAAAAAAAAAAAAAAAACAATCTCTTACTGGAGTGGTGTAAGTATCCACTGCCAGGTTTTCGTAAGTGGTAGTCAGTCAGTACCCGCCTCTATAAAAACGTGAGCGACTTCTTAAAAAAACTGACGGAAATTAAAAACGGTGCAATAGAAAAAGGGGGGGGGGTAGGAGACAAAACGACAGCACTAAAAAATGTAAGTTCGGGGGAGGAAGAAACTTGTTTCTTTTGTAGGAGCAGGGAATTTAATGTTGGCTGAAGTAGGGGATTTATTTATTATTATTTATTTTTTTTTTTTACTTACCCAGAAGCGAAGATCAACGTGTATCATTGATGTCCGAGAAAAAGATTAGAAAGAAAATAGATACTTATGAGAGAGAGGAGGAGGGGAAGGAATTTAGTAGGAAGAAGGAAAAAAAGATTAAAAAAAATGAGGAAAAATAAACGCGGTCAAACTTAGTTCTTATAACAAAGACAGGGGAAATGAATTTCAAGGTAACAACTGAGTACATGGGATGCTGAAAATTTCTAGGCCTAACGAAGAAGGGGTCATAAAAATGATGTTTGGTTTATTTGAACAGATTTTGGGAAGTGTGGACGAGCCGAGAACTTTACAGCATCCACCCATAGAAAGGTGGAAAATTAAAAAATAAAACTGAAATTTTTATTTAACGATAAAATTTTTAAAAAGCAAGAAAAGAAAATCCGAGGATAAGATTTAAAGAGAAAATATGGTAATTTCTAATTAAGTAAGAGGAGTTCGATTCTCACTAGGTGCTCCGAATCTGTATCATTTAGACTAAAAAAATTAATAAAGGTTAAAAAAAATCCTTTTTCTACCACAGTAAAAAAATGTGGAAATTTAGTGGTAATGCATATTTAATATAAAAAAAAAAAAAAAACGAAAGAAAATTGAATTCAAAGGAACAGACTGAATATGTGATATAGAGAAGTGAGTAGTACCGCTAAAAAGATGAGCTGAATGAGTGGGGGAATGAGGAAAACTAACGAGAAGAGATTAAATTAAAACAAGGCAATAGAGAAGAGGTGATATAAAAAAAAAAAGTAAAACAAGATCTGCGCTCATCACGAGAGAAATTTTGTTTGTGTGACATGTAAAGGTAGATTTGGTAAAGTAAAGAGTAAAGTAAAAGACGTAGATTGTAATTTGAACTGAGGATAAAAAGTGTATCGGATATCAGTACGAAATGATATTTCATTTGTGTAAGTGAGAAAAAAAAATGTACCAAGATGTATGATTTTTTTCTTTTTATTTTCTTGAATCACATTTCAATCAGAACAGCTCAAAGGAAGAAATAAAATCACAGATTCCAGAAGAGAAGAATTTCAGAAAAGGAGAGAGAGAGAGAAGAGGAAGAAGAAAGTGAAAATGAAGCAAGTCATAGAGGGAAAGAGAGAGAAGTGAAAGTACAAAAAAAAATCTTACTTCAGTCAGAGCAACCTTGTATTTTGTTAAATTCAACGATATTCATTTATAAAATTAGTACTTCTCATCAATGAAAATATTTTCTCTTGAAATGTATGCAATAAAGTTTATTAATCGTTAGAGAAATTAATTATCAGCTCTCTTAAAAACTTCAAGAAATTTGCTAATTTTTATGGTTTTTCTTTGTGCTATTTTTTGTTCTCAAACATCCGGCAACTCTGGACTGAGCTGGCCCTAGGGTTGCTGGCACCGCGGGCAAGCTGAACTTCGACGCCCTTGCAAATATATTTTTTTATTTTTTTTTTAATTTTCACAAGGAGAAAAACTGAAAAATGTGGAATAACGAATTTATTAAGCTAAATAAAAAATTAATTATCCGACCTAACACATTTTTTCTAGATTTTTTAGATCTATAAATCTTTTCGTGACACTTTTTTTTTTTTCACACAGGATCATTTTCTGTTGACAAAATAACGAAAGAATTTAATCCGTCTTGCTTAAGTCATAGACGACCGCAAGTATGATTTTATCAGCTTTAGTTTCTGTTTAAAACTTCTCTCTCCGGTGGTCATAATGGATACAGTAGGCATTTATTCTCAATGCAACCCACAGATTTGGTATGACACCCGAGTTGCCAGTACCTTGAGCCAGCCCTGACTCTCGAAATTTGAGTCAGTTATGAATGTAAGTGTTTGTGAGTGGAATTATTGACTTAAGATATATAAGACATTTCAAATCTCATGAAATTACTCTATTGAATATAATAAACATGGTGTGAAAAATATATAAAATTCTTTCTTGTTTTCCCACAACTTGTATGGTTGAATCAAGTTTTTAAACAATATTATGAATAGAAAAAAATGATTTGCATTCAAGAAGCAATTTAAAACAGAAATACAACCAGATATTCCTCTTTTTACTGAGACATTCTCACAAATCATTAGCTGTTGTGCAGTGGGTTTGATTCTCATTTAGTGCCTGACACTTGAGAGCTTGTGCCACACACTGAAGCTTAGTAAAAATACCTATTCACTTTATTTGAGAGCATTAAGTTCAAGGTTCCTAGTGAATAAATTCTACATGTTAAAATCTTTTCTCCTGGATGTGAGATGATAAATAAACATTATGAAAACACAAAAGCAGGGCAGTATTTCTAAAATAAATAAAATGTTAAGGAAAAATTACTGTAAATAATAATATTGTAATAATAGACTTTAACAAAGAAAAAATATTAAGAAACATGAAAAGAGTGCTGAACTGCTATGTAATATAAGTTCTCCTATATGGCAGTTAATACTGGACAAATTTCTCACAGATGAAGGAGAGTTGAGGGAACATGTGGTTCTACAGACGTATGCTGGGAATACCATGGACAGAACATGTAAGCAATGAGGAAGTTTTAAGGAAAATAGGAACAAATATGATATTTGTACTTAGAATCAGAAATAGAATGGTGAAATTTCTGGAAAACAATAAAGAAAAAAGGCTTGGAGAATTTGACACTTACAGGATATAATGAAGGCAAGAGAGACAGAGAGTAACACCTAACAAGCTTGTGTAGATGGAGAATAGAACAAGGACTGGGAGGGATAGTAAAGGAACAAACACTATTTAGAGCTACAAAGGACAGGAAGTTGTGAAGAGCTATGATTATATTCAGGTCCTGAAGCGACGCAGCACATAAAATAAGTAAAACAAACTTTTTAATCAGAGAAAACACTAAACCAATCACTACTTCTGAAATAATTATTTACAGCAAAAGAATACAAAACAGGTTCTTCCATTGTTTGATTGATCATTTGAAACTTGAAGTGAGAAAAATTTGGTTTTACTGAAGGATGCTGAGAATGCCATGGATGAAACGAGGAAATTTTAAGGGTAATAGGGAAGAAAGAAAACTTGTACTTAAAATCAGAAAGGCAGTCGAAATTTCTGTGGTACATAATGATGAAAAGAGGGTTTGGAGAATTTGACACTCATAGGATATTGATGACAAGAGTGAAGCTACAAGTAACGTGCCTAATGAGCCTATATAAATGGATTGTAGAACAGAGACTGGGAAGGATAGTAAAAAAAACAAAAAAACAAACATTACTTAGAGCTACAAAGGAAAGAAACTTATAGAGAGCCATAATTGCCAACATTGTGAAGTGACACAACATATAAAAAAAGAAGAATTGTTTCTATATTGCATGAAGTTCTAACACAAACTCGGGTCATTATTCAGACCATCTCCATTCTTTTCTTTTTTTATTCTGATCATACATTTTAGCAGTTGTGCTTTCTGACAACGTTAGTGTTACCTGAAGTTCCAAAATGAATTATTATGTAAGAACAGGGTTCTGGGAGGGATAATGAGATAAACATTGCTTAGATCTACAAAGGGTAGGACACTTTGGAAAGCTAAAATCACATAAGTTCTGAAGAGACATGGCACATAAAATAAGTTAAAGAACCAAATTTTTATTCAGAATGAACACTATATCTATCACTAGTTCTGAAATAATTATTTATAGCAAAGGAATACCAAACATTTTCTTCCATTATTTGATTGATCACTTGTGGGAAAGTACTTAATCTCATTTCAATAACTAATTTTAATTCTTCTTCCTATGTGTAAATATTTATATGTAAAACCTGGATATTGTAGATTTTTAGAACAGTCATGTGCAAACTGCATCCCCCAGTTTGCATGTGGTTTGCTTGGTTATTCTTAATGACATGTTTAATTTCATAAGGAAAATAGCGTTGATTAGAATTTTGTTTTGTTTTCATTCATTTACTCACACTATCTCATACGTAACTGCATACATGAACAAAGATTGAGTTTTCTTGAATTTTGTAAACTTTTGGTAAAAGTAACGTTTTCATCATTTTAAACCATTAGCGATTTTTACTAAGGACAATCATGTGTGCAAACAGCTTTTGCAAAACAAAACATTCATAATATTTTTTTTCTTTAAAGAAGAAATATTTGTTTTTATTTTCAAATAAATAAACTAGAAATAAATCACACACAGCAACATGTGTTAATCTCATTGCCATCAGTGATAATATATTAAGGCTTCAAGTTTTTAATTACAGAAAAATCTTTTCTCCAATAAAAAAAATATTTTCCCTCATTTTTAAGTTATATGCTTCTGTCTTCTTTAGTGAAAATAGCTGAGGTAACTACAATGAAAAATTAACTTGTATCTTTTTAGTAAAGTTGCTCGCCTTGTGATGAACCATAGAGCATAGATACATGCCTTGTATAGAAACAATTGGCATCTTCCTGCAAGACGTCATTAAAATATGATGCCATCAGGATTATCACTACTTCGCCTTCTTGCAACAAGGCTGACATGCAGTGCTGGATGTAAAGAAAACCCTTACATAAGTAGGGATTGTGAGGTCCCTCCCAAGCCTATAGAACAAAGATCTATGACAGTGTAAAGAATATTATACATCCTGGTTGGAGGCCACCCCCAGATTTTGAGTCTGCCAAGCCTAGAGGTAAATCCGGTACTACTGCTGTCATGGTTAAAGTAAAGGAGCTCTGAACTAAATTAAAGAATGATGTAATTAAGCAACATAATGAAAGTTTGAGTGATGGTCATTGACAAATGGTTATTCCTGTCAAGGGCAAGAAGTATAACATCAACAAAAACTTTCCTTGAACTGGTACTCCATGGTAAATTTCTTCATAAATAATTTGAAAAATCTTAGGTCAAAACTAATCCAATGGTAAATAGAAAAGATAATTTACAGGGCTGCTGAAACATTGGTTACTAAAAGAACTATTAGTAATGAATTGCATAGAAATAGTTTAAAATCCTATAAACTACAAAAAAAAAACATTTCTTGAAAAAGAAAGCACCAGAATACATGGATAATCTCTGTTTGCGAGCACTTAGAAAGCTTTAGAATTTTTGAAGGAAGTTCTTTGGTTGGATAAATGGAAATTGAACTTTTGGTCCATAACTCAGTTCATTATATACATGGCGTACTAGAATTAACCATCAATTTCAGTGAAATCAGACTTTTTTTTTTTTTTTTAAAAACTCAACTTTTATTTCTGTTCGTCGTGTTTAATATGTGTTAGAAGTTTATGAATTTTTTTAATTTTGTTTATAACTTTATAATTTTTTTCTAAATATATTTTCATTCCCTTTCAGAATCCTATTAATAATGAATACACAAGAATTCATCATTGTTGACATCTTGCTCCCTGATGGATTTCTTTGCATGGGGTTTCAGAAAAACAAATGTTTATTGCCAAAAGATCAATAGTTTAGCTGAGCTTAAAGAACACATTCGGTTAGCAATGCAGCAGATAAACTCTTGAAATGCTTCAAAATGTGCTTTACAATAAGAATAGATTTGAAATTTGCAGGGATACAGATGTAGCACATGTTGAAATTTTTAATAAAGTTTTGACGTAAGATTTATAAATGAATTTGTTTTGTATCATAATTAAGTAATAAACATTAAATTAAGATTTTTTTTAAATTTGCCTGATTTCAATGAGATAGTTAATACTGAGACACCCCATGAATTGAAAAAGAAAAAAATGGCCTATGACTGAAAAAGAAAGAAAATAATATTCTAACAGTAAAACATGGAAGCGGAAGTATCGTGTTTTGTTCATGTTTCTCTTTCAGTAGTAAATGCACACTTAATATGATTGAAGAAAGAATGAATAGATTGATTCTGGAGGTTTTATTTGTTCCATTTGGTGTAATAGAGTTTGAAGAGGGCTGGAACTTTCAATAAAATACAATATACAGTTAAAGTAACTGGAAAATACTTTTAGAAAAAAAATCAAGGTGTTTCAATGGCCAAGTCAATCTCCTGACTTGAATCCAGTTGAAAATTTATGATGAAGCTTGAAAGATTGAATACATTAGAGGAAACCCAGAAATACTAATGATTTAGAGGTTGCTTTCAAGGTACAATAGGCCAAAATGTCTAAAGAATACTGTATACACACACATACACATATATATATGTGTGTGTGTGTTTAACTGAATAATATAGACATATTGTATCAACTTATTTTTATATTGATCCTTTCCATTTGAATGAGAAAAAACTATGGTGCCTTCCTTCATGAATTTCATCTTAATATCATATATATATATATATATATATATATATATATACCTCCAAGCAGTAATTGCATATCAGGACTGGAACAAGTATGGAAGAATGAATTCAATATCATCAAATATTTTTCTCACTGTCACTTTTGCTTATTCTGCATTTTTTCTTAGTAATTGTTAATTTTGATAAGAAATATAGATCACCTATGTAACTTTAAAAGTAAATGTAAGTATTGGGAATATATTAAATACATATTTAGCAAGTATCTGAATACTTCTTTCCCTCCACCAGTGATGTGTAGATATTTGGTGATGCCTGAGGCTGACTCCTTGATTGTATTTTAAATATGTAAAAACAGATGAAACATGTAAGAAACACTTTATTCAAATATAAACTAAATTTTTATTTCACTCCTTGATTGGACACCTTCCCGATGTCTGGGGCTATTGCACCCTCTGCATGCTACTGCCTGCCACACTATTTAATCAATACAGTGAATGACAGTTATGTTATATTTCTCATGAAAAATATATAAATTGATAGTATTTCCCTTATTTATAGTTCATTTCTTTAGTAAAAATCATTTACAATGTATTTACATATTAATTTATCAAGCATATCAGTAGTATAAGAATTTCCAGTGAATTATACTTTTCTTATTTACCCTATCACAATATTATCATTAAAGTATATATTTTGATGTATTTCTTTAATAATTCTTACCAATTACATTCCTGGTTTCTCCCATTACTGTAATATAGCTTCCCTGTGCCTTTTCTATAAATATTTTCATGGTAATTGTTCAGATGAACTTTTTGTTATGGTCTCTAAATTTTATGAATTTAAGTGCAGTACTAGATTGGCAATAAGATCTCATCAGTTTACAGTTGAAATGTCAAGATGCAACCATAAATTTTATGCTAACAGTTTCTTCTCTCACACTTCTCGCTTGTGGAACTGTCTTTCAGCTCTATACTTTCCAGCTAACTTTGATCTTCAAAAATTTAAATGCAATGTCAATCATTATCTACTGTCTTCTTGATTACTCCCCTTTTGTTGCTCTCACTCCTTAATAATGTTTTTCTTTTTCTCAAATTCTCTCACATTCTCTTGTGTCTTAGTGGCTTTACTGCTTTGCTTGGAGTGAAATTATTAAAATAAATAATAATAAAATTGATCTCATTCCTTAAGTCAATCTTACAAGAAAAAAATGATACTATTTATATCATAAATATGAAAAAGTTAAAAGATTTTGCAGGAATCAGACAAACTTTAATTGGCATATTCTGGGTGGTATAAAATTTGGCCTATTTTTTTTTTCACCTGATCATTTAAAAAAAAAAATATTTTGCAAATGTATTAAAACATTCATAAAGTGATATTTTTATATCTTCTCTCATAAATTCTTATTTTTTAAGTGTCCAAATACCTTTTTTCCACTGTTATTTTTATTTATACTTTATTCTGCTTTGAATGTTTGAAAATATTTCTTACTTTAAATCAAAATATATCACATGTATACATTTAAAGTAAATGTAAGCATCAAAAAAAATATTAAGTACTGTTAATCACCCCCACCCTGACTGTAGATATGATATTAAAAAAAAGGCAAACAAACACTTAACTTAGTTAAAAGTTCACAATGATAAATAAATAATCTAATCTGAGAGACTTTAATTGTTCGACAATTCTTATGGACTGTAAAATAAACATATCTTTTTCACTGTTGAAGAAGATATTCATAATAATTCTTCAGAATTATTATGAGTATAATTCCGAGATGAAGAATTATACTGGTGATATATTTTTAACAAAATTATCAAAGATGATCACAAGTCCTGTAACCCATTAGAGTCATAGGGGCATCATATGTACTGAAGCTATAACAGTAGTGTTGTGTCTATGGTAAAATAACCTGACAGAGCCCCTACTCTTTTGCTTGATCTTTGAATTTCATTTTCATCTTTCTAGAATGGTTGTCACCTCAAGGTAATACAGCCCAGTCTGCTCTACTATTTAACCCATACCTGAGGAGAGAAGAGATGGATTCAGATCTTTTCCATGGGTATTTGTGCAAAAACAAACATAACAGCCTCAGCTGGTACTTGAACTCAGCTCTCCACCTTCTCATTCCGAATTGCTATACTGACACATCCACTAAAAAGGGGTAAAAAAAATTTTGCAGACCTGCTGTAAATGTTAAACCATTTGACATAGGATTTGAAAGGATCAAATAAATAAATAAAAATTTAAAAAAAATGTGAATAAAATAACAGAAATGTCTTTTTTCTTTTTTTAAATATTTCACATTGCATTTTTGTTCACCTTTTCTTCATTTTTGACTGCAGATTAAATACACCTCACCTATTTTGCATACATAACCTAAAAATATATCCAAATAAAATGTTATAGAAATGACATGTATGCTTAAAGCAGATTCTAGATTGTTTTAGAGTATCTGTACATAAAGCGGGAGTGATGGTCAAGTTTCTATTGTTAAGTAAAAAAAAAAAAAAAATGATCACAGATTTCATTTTAATAAAAGCTTAAAATGTATAAAAAATAATTAAATCAGTATCAGTCAGTTATGTTCCATGCGTGATACATGCTTAGGTGATCATGTATCTTTTGATACATGACTGATGAGGCAGATTTTTTTCCCACAGTAGGTTGCCATTTCTTTCTGTGGCAAACTAGTTGCCATCGAAGGCTATAGAACCTGGTCTATAGACTGTTTTTAATGTTAATAACTAAAATGCGGAGCACATGCAACTCAAAGAAAGCATAATGACATCATCAAGATACTGACATTCCCCACTACCTCAAACAAAAAGCAAGGAAAGAAACCCCCATCTGTACTGAAAAGAGCTATAATAGCTACTGGAGTTGAGAAACTTATTTTTCAGAAAAATTGTTCTAAGAGAAAGATTTTATAAATTTCAACCAACAGCAGCACTGACTGCTCAGTCAATGAATGCGAAATGTTTCCTAGGAAACGGCTAATATTACTATGTCATCCAAAATTCTTTAATTATACCAAGATTGATGTCTGCCACCAGAAATCAATAATCTCTGTAATTAAAACTCTTTCGAAACCCTACAAAAAAAAAAAAAAAAAAAAAAAATCAAAATACCCATTTCATGAAAATTAATTAACTTAATAATTACTTCATTGGATTTTATTTATTTTTTTAAAAATATAATGAAAAATACATTTGTTTACAACAGGTCACATGGTAGAGTAATGGATTGTGGCTCAGATTGAGGAATCAGAGAGCTGAGTTCAAATTCTTGTTGAGTTCATACTCACATACATGCTAATATCCTTGGAAAAGGTATGAATCCAACTCTTTCCTACCTCCCAGATATGAGTAAATAGTAGGACAGACTGGGTTTTATAACCTTGGGTGGCAACTAGTCTAAGAGAAAGATGAAAAACTGAATGCAAAACTGTCTGTAGCTCTGGTGAAGCACACATTATGCAGCTAAGGAAAGGATTATTTACATTGATTTTCTTTTTACAACAGGTATCTCTTACCTGTCAACTCATTTCAAAGATGAAGTCCTATTTCTTTATCCATAAGTGATCAAAAGCCATTTAAATTAATGAGAGTTTCAGCAGGGATAGTTGAAGTATGGGTAACTAAAAACAAAGCCTCATATTACTTCAAATAATAAAATATATTCACAAAATTAATAACACCATCATATGGAAAGCTGAAAATATCATTTTTGCCTACAGCAGAAAAATAACTATAGTACAGATTCTACTAAAATTTAACTTTAAAAAGTCTACAGTTGATGTGAAAAATTTAGCAAAACAAGATAACTGTTTTTAAACAATTAAACCTATGACAATATAATACAGAACTATGAAAAAACAGCTATTTCATACAAGCAGAGGAAATTCACCTTTCAAATGAAGATATTTCACTTAACATCTCAGAAACATTTTTTAATATATCAATTTGAAAGGAATAAAAAAAAACAAAAAAACTTGACATTATTTATGTTCCAACACCTTATAATAGCAATACAAATCATTGTTAGCTTCAAGAGCCCGAGATAAGCACTTTAGTAACAGTCAAAGCCTAAACTGGTATAGGAGGTCAAAAAGAAGGATGAAGAATCTCATGACAAATGAATATCAGGAGATATAATCAGGTGAACTTTGACCAATCAAGACAGCAAGTGAACATCTGCTGACCACTATATATATATATATATATATATATATATATATATATATATATATATATATATATATATATATGTGTGTGTGTGTCTCAGAATATATTGAGATTGAAAAGAGTCAGGTTCACAATCTGGATGGCAAAAATGTTTCAATTACAACAAATTTATTTTATAATTTATAGAAGATTATACAATAAAATATTTGAAATGTAGAGAAACTGGGAAATTTTTCTTGTTGTTGTTGTCCCTTTTTTTGGGGGGGGGGGTATTGAACCAGAGACGGAACTCTGCTCCAGTTTCTCCCACATAATTCCCCTTCTGTGACAGAAAATTACACACACATATATATGTGTGTGTGTGTGTGTGTGTGTGTGTGTGTGTGTCTCTCTCACTGGGTGTTTCATCTGAACAGGTTTATAGTTCCTCTCTCATAAAAGCAAAATATTGAGGACAAAAAGTACACAGCCACTAAAAAAAAAAAAGAAAGAAATTAATTTAACAATAAGGGTTAATTACCTTTAAGCCCACCAACCACTCCTGCTTACAGATAGATGGCTAGCAGGACTTAATGTATACTGATTTCAAAACTTTCACATGATAATTCGTATTAGCCTGAGCACATGCCCAGACTATAAGACTAGTCACACTGCTGGTTTTTAATCAAATGTTCAGCTAATCCTGAACATGATACATTAACACACCTATGTAAATTCTCCACCTTTCCCTTGTGAATATTGGCTAGTATGTCTTGGTTGACTTGTGCTTCAACTGTTAACCTATTCTATCTATATAGTTAGTGTTGCATTTTTAAATTACAGAATTAATATGATGGATAGGCAGAACATGCTTCTAGATTGGTCTCCAAATTGGTGTCTAATCTATGTTGTTACTAAAGAGACTAATACTGATTACTTTCTCATCCGTGAGGAAATTATTCAGCATTCACTTCCATATAGAAGGACCAATATTACATAACACTTTGGCACTCTTTTCTTTGTTTCTAACACATTTTTCCTGTTTCTTAATACTTTGCTTATCTTTTGTAAGCAATCTTTTGCTATTCCAATGCGTCTTCAGAATTTGGTGTCACATATTCCATCCTCTTTTAGAACATTTCCTAGATATTTAAATTTTTGTACTTGCTTGATTTTAGTGTCTCCAATTCATAATTCGCATCTTTGGTTGTTTCTTTTGCTAACAGCCATACATTCTGAATTCTTACACTTGATATTTAGTGTTGATCTAATCTGATATAATTACACCAGACAAATAGATTTTATATCTCTCTTGTGAAAAACCATAGAAAGTGGGCAGAACAGGTTAACTAATTAAAGCACAAGTCTATATTAGCTGAAGGCTATCAGTTCAATAATTATGTTGGGTAGTAAATATATATTGGCACTATTAAACAAGTTAACATTTAGTCTTCTTACATTTTCCTTGTAGAAGGAGTTCATGTAGTTTTTTTTACCAACATTAAAAGCAACAAATGATTAAGTATGAATAACTTTCTTTATATTGGGTTTGGCGGGAGGGGGAGAGAAACATGTCTATAAGGAATATTTTATTTTAAAACTTGGACAAATATTCTAAAAAAAATTATAACTTGTTTTTCTGCAAGCTCTTTGGACTATTAAACTCACACTTCTTTATTTTTTTTTTTTTTTAAATGTTTCATTTATTTATTTATTTTTGTTTTTCCTCTTACCATAATGTTTCAACTAATTCATTTTACAATTGTCTTTATTGTATATAATCCAGAAAGAAATAAAAGCAATCTTCTGGAAAAAAAAGCACCCCTCACATTCCTTAACATTTAGCCCTTTGTAGGTGACTATTTCTGTCAAGATAAATGTTATTCCTGTCAATTTTAATTTCTTGGTTGCATAGTCATATCCTTCTATGGCAACATCTAAATCAATCTTGACTAAAATTGAGAACCAGGTTACTGCAATTTCAAATATATAGAACTAATATATAAAACACCATATTTTGAGGGGATTCCATACAATAAAAGGGGAAGTAATATTTATAAATGATGCAAAGTGGTAAATGTTAAGATGAGATGACTTATAGCCATATAGTGTTGAAACAGTAGTCCTCATATGATCCCTGAAGTTAAGCAGCATCTGGCCTGGTCAGTATCGAGATGGGTGACCACTTGGGAATACTAGGTACTGTAAGTCTCAATGTATAGATGGTAGAGTGGATAATCATTCGGAATTTTTAATCTAATTCCAGTTTGGTTCATTATATTCACTTACATGCAAATACCCATGGGAAAAGTATGAACTAACTTCTTCTCCCCTCTGCTATAAGTTAATTATTAAGACTTGTATCACTAAAAAATAATTATTATCTCCAAAATATTCTCACAATCTAAAAAATAAAATATTTTCTAGCTTTAAATAACTTGCAAAGGGTTGATAAGCCATAAAAAACAAATCAATCATAAAGGTGAGACACTTGAAGAAAGTTCTAGAATGGATCAGGCACAACCAAGGCGATTCTTAACCCAGGCCTGGCAACAATGTGACTGGGGTCCATAACTGGTGGCAGACATGTGGAGACCTAAATTACTACTAAATAACAATAACTGAGAACATTTTTAGCAATGAACTTGTCAGTAATGTCCAGTAATTAATTAGCAACTATACATCATACTAGGAAGCAGCTTACAATTATAGACATTTTTAAATGATATTGTAAAAGTAATGAGTTATAGTTTGTTTATACCAATTGATTACAGAAAATATAGTTGTATAATACAATCAGAAAGCAATTTCAACATTTTACAAAATAGTGTATCAACAAAGTCTGAAAATACTTTACAAAAAAATGTGAATTTCAGAGAAACAATAATTTTGATCTTTACAAAATTTATTGTGATTTTGTATTACATGTAGAATTTGTTAAGGATTGCTTTGGGTACAACACAATGGTAAAAATAAAATAAAATTTTCCTAATAACAATAATAAATCTTCTCAATATTATAGAAAATGTTGCGGTTTTATTTAGCTTCCTAATTGTTTTCTTGTTTATTTAGTAACTACATAACACTTATTACATTCAAATTTAGTAAATAATAATTTGCAATTTGTTAATGTATGTAGTAAGTATTAGGTATATTGTTTTTGTTAGAGTGTTCTGTTTTGATTTTTACAGAGCCAGATTTACACAGAGGAAGTTAAATAGTTAAAGAATTATGAACTGACAATTCAAAATGGAGGAAGAACTAAGGAAAATTGGGACTGTGTCAGATGAAAGTTTAACAAATATTAAATAAATCCAAACAGTTTAAACAGACAGAAAAATTTTCAATTTTGACAATTTTAAATGGTTTGTTGATGAGTAAAAAATATACACAATTTGTTTTCACAAAATAAATTCTTCCAAGTAAATTTAACTTCATGGAATAATGAAAAAGAAAATGTGGACCTGGGCCACCTAGTAGTTGAGGTTAGTTAGGTTAAAGCTAATTTCACAGATCTGAGTATGATGCTTATGATGTGCGGCTTTATATTGTACATAGATAAATCAGTAAATATGTAGTCTATGATAAAAAAAATGCATTTATTTTGACATAAATAATATTTATTTTTCAACAATCTCCTTCTTTATCAATGAACTTAATTGCCAATGCTTCTCAATTATTCATCGAGATCAAACTGCAAATACTATTAAATTTTCAGATCAAAATTCATGTAACAACTGTCATATCAGGTGAGAGACTTTTGATACACTTTTGTCATGCTTACCATCAAAAATGAACAATCTATTCTCACAGGACACTAGTGAGTTTGATCTTACTGAGAACCTGTACTTGATGTCCTGTTTCATAATAAGCTAACATTACCTAACATGCATGGTGCCACAAAATAAAAAGTAGTGAAAGGGACCAAATCTAACAATCCCACAATTTTTACTCTTTTCCACTAAAAGACTGATTTGAATAAAGAAGTGCTTCAGCAAGGTGGGAGTGCCACCAACACACAAGGGGTTACAGAGGATTGAGAGCAAGAGTAAAGAGCCATATTTGCAGAAAGGATACAGAGAAAGTGAGGAAACAGTCACTGGTTCCCAGAGTTCATGAGTTCAAATGCCCTATGAGGCTGGCATCCCGCTCTCACCCCTTCACTGTCGAAACTCCTAAATGTAGCCGTCTCTTATACTCCAATAGCTTCATGTCTTGCACCTCTCGCCTGTGGAACTCCCTTCCCTATTCCAGTTTCCCTGAGAGCTATAATCTCCAACTATTCAAATGTAATGTCAATTGACATCTCCAGTTGGCTTGATATATCCACTACCCTTCTCCTCATCCTTTCTTCTATCACTCCTATCTGATCTTGCTCCAAATTTTCTGTAACCCCTTGTGTCCTAGTGGCTTCTCACCTTGCTTGGGGTGAAACACTTAAAAAAAACAAAAAAAAACAAACATTTCTGATTCTATATTTTGAATCTGTTTTTTCCATAAAGTGTGTGTGTGTGTGTGTGTGTGTGTGTGTGTATCAATTGATTGATTCATTTGCTTTTTATAGCCTATCAATCCTTTGCAAGTTATTTAAATCCAGAAAATATTTTTAGATTGTAAGAATGTTTTGGAGATAATAATGATTTACTGATACAAATCCTACTAGTTAACCTATAGCTTGGGGAGAAGTGGATTCATACATTTCCCAAGGGTATTTGTATATAAGGGGATAATGAACCTGATTGGAATTGGAACTTGGCTATCCGATTTTCAATTCCCAGTTGTTACAGTACCTAGTATTAGTTTGGTGCAAAAATAATGTCGTTTTCTCACATAGTAACATATGTGAGAAAACGATATTATTTTTGCACCAACCTAATAATTCCAAGCGGCAACACCTTATACATACTGACCAGTCTTGCTTGACATTAACTTCGGTGATCATATGAGAATCAGTGTTTCAATGTGATACGACCGTAAGGAGTGTGTGTGTGAACTGAAAAGAGAGGTTTAAAGACTAAGGACTTCATCAGACTCTCTAGAGGACAAAATGCATTACACAAAATTCTTTCCACTTTGTCATTCATTTACCTAACATTGTTCTGATATATAAAAATGTATATATCACACACACACACACACACACATATTGAGTGTGCGGATAAACAGTGAATCGGTAAATCAAGTTCAAATTCCAACCTAGTCTGTTTCGCAGTTAATGTCTCCGGGTAAGGTTCTATGAATAATTGCTTCTTTCCCAAGCTATGGATTTTTAAATAAACTAAAAAACAGGGTTCCCCAGGTGGCAGCCAGTCTAGAAGGAACACTCTAAATTCAAGACCGTGGAAAAACAACAGGAAATCACTCCACCATCTTTCGTTATAAATCCTGCCAATTAATTTAAAATAAATTTTGCTTCATTTCCAATACGCACTTTTTTCGGTTGTACAACTTTTAACTTACTTGAATAAAAATGAGACCTATAGACTTTTTTTTTATCGCATATTTAAAAGTTTTAGAAGCCAATGTTTTTTTTTTTTTTTTTTTTTTTGTTTGTTTGTTTTTTTGGAGGGGGAAAGCGGAAAATGAAGTTTTATGATTTATTCTGAATTTTGAAAACTAATGGCAGTAGTAGTGTAAAAAAAAAAAGGTAAGCAAACGATACAGAAGCCAAACAGAAGCTTAATCAATAATATAGGCTAGCATTGTCATAGATTGAAGCTAAAAAGACGACAAATTTTGTTTTCTGTTTTGTTTAGTAACTAGTTCTCAATTCCAGCAAAGCAAAGGGAAGTGCCGTGGATGAATGATCGAAACCTCATAAAACTTAGTTGACATTTAGAGAGAGAAGGTTAACTTAAAAGTTTAAAAAACAATTGTGTTGCGTAACTGAAAAAGGGTGAAAAACATTAAACAATAATAAAAAACAAAAAAATGACTCAAAGACGTGAACATTTCATAAATTTTGAAACTTGTAGTTATTAAACAATAATTTCCTTCTTTCTCTTAACAATTAGTAGTGACAATCAAACTAAACAAAGAACAAGCTCGAGTTATTTTTTTTTTTTTTTTGTGGCCACCACTCGCAAAAATGATGCGCAAAAAATTCGAACCGTTCTAGTTTCTTTTGATTGAAGACAAACAAAAAATAAATTTAAAAACCAACCTTGACTAGACGTTGAAAAGTGAGGACAGGTTTCAAATACGTCCGTGCCACATGATAATGAAATACTGGAGTAACTAAATATCGGAAACATCCTATACACACGCTCATGTTTGCGCCGCGGGTGAAGGCACTTTTACTTTTGTATCTCCTTATAAACAAGAGCTTCACGACAAAATAATCATCTGCTCTCACTCAGTAATTCCACAACCAACAGCAACATGTATTTTTTTTTTATCTTAACTCTTTCAGATAATTCCGAGGGATGAACTTTGCTATTTAAGCGAGATTAAAATTTTAAACTATATCAATATTTGAATATTAATAATAAAATTATTAGAAAGGTTAACTATAGAAACGTCCGTTTATGCGTAGGTTGGGATTATTTTTCGAAAAAAAATTTTAAAAAAACTCAAAAAAACCCTTGTGGTATTTACCACTTTAAACCTAAATCATAATGCGTCCTGTTTAGTGTTTATTTTTTCCGGATATTAAAAAATTGCTTTCTTACCCATCCTAATATTGCGTCAATCTCATGTTTTGACGTTGACGAAGAAGAGAGGGGAAGACTATCCTTAGACACATTTCCTGTTGAATTAAGAAAGAAACAAAGAAGTGAGGAATATGAGCAGTAGTGGCAGATCTACTATGAAACTTATGAAGCTTCAGGGTCCCTAATCCCAGAGGAGCCCCTGAAGCAACTTTTTTTAATGAGTGAATTTTTCAACAAAATCGTTGTTTTTTCTTTTCAAGTTTTTGTTATAAGGCCATTTTGGTGATATATCATAAGCAAAGCCAATAGGTTGAAGTACCTAATGTTGGTCTTCTTTGAATATGTTCCTCATTTCATATGACCTCAAAATTCTGCCGAGCTCAGCGAGCCCATACAGAAAACTTTGAAATTTCTAGCTGGATCCTCGCATCTATTGTTGCTAGTTGTGAAGGGACCCCTATGTCTGTTCAAGCTTCAGGGTTCCAAAAATGTAGGTCCGCCATTGAATATGCATATATGTGTATGCCTAAAGTTGATTAAAAAAGAGGTGCAGACAAAACTAAAAGGAAAGCAAACCGTATGCAAGGTATTTTTAACTTTACAAAAATGATTAATTTATTTATTGTAGAAAATTCAGAATACTTGATTAAGTACCCGGTACTGCCACAAACCCTCTTAAAAAAAAACACTGAAAAATGCATTTTAAGTAATGTTTCCTTTGAAGTTAAATTTTGGTTTTATTAGAAAGATTGTAGTGAGCCCCGATAAATAATAATAAGAAATATATATAAACAAAAAATAAAAAGAATAAAAAGAAAAATAAGGCATTTGCGATTTCCTTTAAAACCTCTTTCTCTCTCTCTCTGTAAACTTCTCTCTATACTTCTCTCTCAACTAATGAGAAGACAACCATCAAATAAAAAGATAAGAAAAGAAAGACTAAACCCGAACGAAAAACGGCGGAAGTTTGCTGAACCAGTCTCTAGCCATTTGTGTCTAAAAAATATCAAAAGACAGAGGCTCGTTGCATAACTTCCGTTATAAGAAGAAAGGCATGCTGGAAAAGAAAATCATTTTCAAAAAATTAACACAAAGAGACTTTTAAGTTTTAATGTTAGCCAAAAAACTAAGGTTCGCGCCAGTAGTCTGGGAATCTTGTCAAAAACTGATAGTCCTGAGGTAAGAGAGAAGGGACCGCCAGAGGAACCTAAACAAGAGAAGGGAACGCCAGAGGAATCACCCAGAGAAATCCGCCCTTTTTAGAGCCGAGAAAAATACAACAGATTGACGGCGACCTGGACTTTTCCCCGACTGTTACAAAGGTCCGATTTATAAAGGAAATTTCGCTAACAACCCGAACTACAAATGACTCATTCCAATAAATCAAGTAAATTACCCTTGAGTCAGTTTGTTTTAATTCCAAAGACCCCGGTAAACAACAAGAATATCCTGACAAATCTCCACAAGATAACCTTACGCTAAAATAAATCCGTATTAAAAGAAAAAAAAATTCCGTAAGTAAATTTTTAGGCATTTATTTTTAAAATATTGAAGGCTCATACGTTACTCATCGAATCACCATTAACAGACGAAAAATGTAAACTGTAAAAACAACAAATTTAAAAATTTCTATAAAATCCAGTATAATTTGTCCTATTTCACAGTCAGTATAAAAATTAAGATTTAAAGTAATGCTTACTTTTTACGAAAAACATAATGAAAATAACATTTATTTACGCACAGTAGCCTGTGATGTTATAGGTTTAAAAACAGAAAGTGTATAAATTTCACCCCGGCTTAAAAAGTGCGCGAAAAATAAAAAATAAAAATGAAAGAAATACGGAACACCAGTAATGCAATAAACAACTTATTGGTATTTATATTTAAAAATAAATTATCTTTAACCTTATAACAGAAAAATAAAAATATAATTCTTCATTCTATATGCTTTTAAACTTAGTAGAATCAATAAATATATTTTTTATATTGCATTAGAACTATAAATTAAACTATTTAAATTAAAAACTAGTGAAATCATTACTATTTTTTTTAATTTATTTTCTTGTTTGATGTCATAAAAAATTTAATTGCGCCCAATGAGGTCTTTTTTAAATTATTCTCAATTTAAGTTATTGAATTATCATACTCTTCCGATAGGGATCAGTAGTCAAAGGTGCTAATTCATGATTATTTCCCTTCTGAATATCCATATAAAAATAATAATCTAACAGTTGTTAAATGAAATAAAACAAAACATCAAATTCCTTTTAAAAAGGTTAACACTCTAAATTAAAATGTTATAAACCTTACATTTTTCGATTCTTCAAACATGTCTGTATTTAATTTAAATAAAAAAACTCTTGTTACGAACAACAAACAGGATGAATTTCAAAATCGCACTAACTAAAAAGTAAGTAATTAAAAAAAAAATTAAGTGCATCTTTTTTCTTTCTGTCTCAAGGATATAGAAGTGTATGTTATCATACGCCAGCACCATCTGACAGAAAAAATTCATTTTTTGAGTTTTATTGTATTATTTTTGGCAAGGTTCGAGTTGAAATTGTATGTTCACACTTATTGCATAGAGTTTTTACTGAAATAAATTCTTTAGATGTTTTTCTTTATATTTACTGTTTAAAAGAATTTTATGAACAATCCAAATTAAAAAGTACATACGAGATTTCAATATTAAATATTTACGGGCTCCTGAAACATTTTCTCCGGAAATAACATTGGTAGACTCAAGCAAAGTCTGAGTAAAAATAAGACACAAAACAATAAATATAAATCAAGCTACAATGAAAGTTATTAAGAAAAGGAATTACATGTGTACAGTGTACACAATTGTACTGAAAAGAAAAAGCATTAAAACTAACTATAAGAAGAATGTCCTTTTGTGTATGTGTGTGTGTGTGTGTGTGAAACAAGAGTATGTAATAGACACGTGTGTGTATATGCGTGTGTGAGAGAGTTCAGAAGTCAACAGAGGACCAATGGAACAAAACGCGCCTCAGAGGCAGCGTCTTTTACCAACATGAGACTACACCTGAAAGAAAGAGTTAAATAAAAAGGACTAAAAAGAGAGAAAATGATTCACTTTTTATAGACATAAAGAGCGCCTCCTAGTGGGCGTTTTGGCAAAGCCAAGTGGGGTAACCCAAAAGCATATGAGAAAAAGAAAACATTATTAACGAGAGAAGAATAAAAGAACAGAGATTAAGAAGACAGAAGATAACGACTGACATTTCATTGACATTTTTGAAGATCAAACTTGACTGGAAAGCAAGAAGCTGGAAGAGAGTCTCTGGGACATTATTATCATAAATAAATAAAATAAAATATAAAATAATAATAATGAATATTATAAATGAAATAAAATAAAACAAATAACATGAAAACGTTGTTTAAAATAAATTAAATGAAAAAAAAATAAAATAATAAAAATTCTCCCAGCGTGCAACAAAAACTGTTCCTGCTGGAAATACATACATCCAGCCAAAAGATGTTGAAATCAATCTCTTCGCTATGAACCCTCGGACGGACAATATGTGCCCCAAACACTCTGTGCCATTGTGTGTAATAATACGGAGTAACTTCTCCCTTTTATCACATGCAACCATGAAACCTTTGTAACCAAAAATACACACATCAGTACACAAAAAAAGATAAATAAATTGTATGTTATTAATGTACAATATAACATGCTTTTACTGTTATCTCTGTATTACCTGTGAAGTATGTTTTTATTTCCTGTGAACCCCAGGCTATTTCTGCTGCTATGATGTGAGTGACCCCACAAGTTCCACACGCGAGAAGTGCGAGGACAGAACTGTTAACATGGAACTTACGGTTATGTCTACCCATTTCAACTGTAAAATAATGATATTTGCCGCTAATCTAGTACTGCGCTAAATTCATAAAAGTCTAGTAGCAAAGAAAAAAGCTCACCAGGATAATTACCATGAAAATATTTATAGAAATGGCACAGTAAAGCTACGTTACGGCGGTTGGAAAGTGACTAAAACCGAGGTCAGGACCAATAACATTACAATCGTTGTTATCACAACCGTTGTAAATTAACTTATTATTACCCCTTAGATTGTTCCTACCCCTGTCTGATACTACACTGTATCGCAAAGAGACACCTAATTATTCCCCCTCCCCGTTAGGCGAAAGACTCCTGAAAAGACCTCCATGTTTGTACATAACGTCTGTATTTGTTTGGTATTAAAAACCTATACTAACAGTCTTCTGGTCTTACGTTCACTTTAACTCGCAGCAACAACGTTTCAGTCGTTATGCCCCCGGCCCTATCCAGGTGTATGTCGATCCGGATAACCAACAGGGAATTTCAAACTGTACTCTTTATTTAATGTATGGGATCTATTGTTCTCGTTCCACTGCTCATATCTAAGGATATCTCGTTTCAGTTCTTATTTTAGAGCTGCCCAGTTATTGCTGTATTGCATGGCCGATTAAGTATGAAGGGAAAAGAGTAGTCATCAGCAGCTGTGGAATGAAGTGAAAATACTGAACACGGAAGAACACTGAAGAGTTGGACGTCAAAAAGAATCCGTACATATGCTAGGCTACGAGAATCTCCTTAGTAGGCCCAGCATAGAAATAAGTATGATATGGGAGCTGATAATAAAGACAGACATATTACAGTAGGTCTACAACTGCAGCAGCAGCTGTAACAAAAGAGAAGCTTCAATCTGTGCAGTCAAGCATGATAAGCAGCAGTACTCACCAACAGGCAGGTTATATTTAAGACTCCAAATTCTCCATGCAGAAACAGTACGAAGTAATAGCCTAGAGGATTAAAGCGTAGGTTCGTGAATATGGTGATATATTAATTGTGCGTTCAATCCGTAGACTAAAATTGATGGAATCAAGGCGAGCAATAACTGAATAGTACTAAAATAAGAACTAGACGAGATATCACTAGGGTAGTGGAAGGGTTCAGTTCAAAATTCTTTGTAGGTTACCCGTATAGACATAAAACCTGATGAAGGCAGGAGGGCACAACAACCGAAACATTGTGAAAACAACAACAAAAATAAAGACAATATTCTGCATGTAAATAATGATAAGACTTCATCCCAGAAATTTTCAGACAAAATGACTGAATTCATCAGCTGACATTTTTTTTCTCTTAAATATTCTTTACCAAATTATACGCCTGTGCATGCTATAGCGATTTTCCAAGCGTAGCTTATTAAGGCCGAAAGTAAGGTGCGCACAGTGGGGATCGAACTCACTATTCAGTCGTAATGGTTCTAGCGAGACAAGCTTGCTAACCATTACACCGCCTCGAGGTACCCTCCTCTGCATGTTATATATCGGGAAATGCATTATGTCAAACATTAGACAAGTGATTCTCAACGTGGGTGGTGGGCACTCCTGAAGGATAGCGAACTGTCAAGTGTGCTGCAGATGTTCAATAACACTATGTTGTTCTGCATATTGTGGAGTTATCTCCGCTTACTTTCCTTAAAAAAAAGTCGATAGTGGACGCTCCTTAAGCTTATAAACAGGAAGTAACATTCTCTGTCATCATCTTTTTCCTACATCACCCATGGACGGTAAGATGTTGGTCACCACATGGAGAAATGCGGCCCACACCTGGGTACGCACACAGACGCGCGCACGCACACTAGCACATTCCTCTTCACTTTCCATTACTATTCTCCAGGACTCCTTCTACACAACTTCACACACACAAACAATTCACCAGTTTAAATGTTTTCTTCATTCATGTTCATTGTTTTGTGTACCGTTGTTTTGTTAATACATACTTATCGTTTGGTTATATATAAAGTTTTATTGTTACTTTATTCATTTATTACCAGGATTGGCATTCCAGTCCGCCATTTTTGTTGTGGGATAAATATATGAGGAGACACGTATTTCCAACTTAAACACACACCAGTAAACACCCGCAGCAATATAAATACGATATACCAAAACTACGTAGATGTCGAATTTATTTGAAAATGTTCAGATATTCCACCGAATTCCATTACAGTTCGAAACGCCTTTCTGTTACAAGAGTAATCACGACAAGCAAACAAACCGCCGCGCTAATTTATAGACAGCTGCTATTGTTAAACAAATGGACGCATTAGCAAGAACCGACTCGAAGACTCCAGCATTCTGTTAATTATCAAGACATTGGGAGTAAAGAATAAAATATTAAGAATTACTTACTTTCGTACTATGAAAATAAATTCTTCGCGATCCAGTTTGGGTTTTGCTCTGGTAACAACTCTAATGATGGGATATAAGTCATCAAACAATTCCAGGAAATTGCATACGCCACCAACATAAAATTGTATACCTGCTATGTAGACCTCACAGCAGCATACAATTGCATCAGTAGAGTATTGGGATCCGTCTAACAAGGTTTTAGTTGCTATCTGAGTGTTGGGATCCCAAACATTTAGCAACAACAACACATCTTTTAAATGAAACATATAAAAGGTTATTTTCCGGAGGAAAAGTAGAAGATCAGCTGAAATAACACATTTTCTTTTCGGAGATATACAATGGAAATAAAATGTTCAGTTTTTCTTGCAGTGACATTTGATTTATCAAGTAATTAAGTGTTCTTACTGTGATGTAAAATGTGTGAACAGACTTGCTTCATGACGGTCAGCTTAAGGCATTTGTGAGTTCGTAGACAAGGGATTAGTCGGCAGCTGCTGGTTATTTCCTTCTATTGTGTACGTGGATAAGTCCTTAATCGGTGGCTGTTGGCTCTTCCACTGTATGCCCGCGCGTGTGTACCCACGTGTAGATCAAACTGGCTTCCGAAATTGTTTTGACCCCCCCCCCGCTACATGCTTCTATTTTTATATCCGTAAGGGGAATTCGAAATTTAATTTCACATAGAGGTGTAGACTTTTTGAATGCAAGGTTTTTATTAGTCAGAAAATAATTTTATACTGGCTCGTGAAAATTGTTTTCTCGAAATTGCGGGAGTGGGGAAGGGTGTTATTGCTATTTTCTAAATGATCCAAAAGTAGCGCGTGGTAGGTCTACAACTACGTCCACCAAGTATTTTGGCGGTATTTGCCCTAGTAATTATTGTTTATCAAACAAACCTTCCGATGGAATTTTATTGGTTGGAAAATATAATTTGTATAAAGACCTCCTCTTCTCATAAAGGCCTTTCAAGCTCCGAATCCAATAAATGTATAGATCTGTTATAAGAACTATATCGGTTCACAAAGTCGTACATGACGGATGAGGACCCCAATATCGAAACACTTGTAGCGGACCCCTCGAGCGCCCCCCTATCACAAAAGGGTGATGAGGTCACAGGAGGCCTGCTAACATTTTCGAAGACGTTAAATCTGACAAGGTGAAACAGCATAGACGACAGAACGAGGATAATATAAGCTAATTTATTCTAGAAAAGTAATAAAGAAGTAAAGGTGGTCAGAACGGTAGAGATGCAGATGTTCCGGTGCAGGCATTGCTGGTCGAGGTTGGTTGTTACAGGTGATCGCTGCTGGTTATGCAAATGATCGCTGTTGGTCGTTGCAGGTGATCGTTGCAGTTGATGTTGGTCGTTGCAGATAATCGCTACTGGTCAATGTAGTTTGAGGTTGATGTTGGTCGTTGCCAGGATGCCAACTTGACGTGTTGGGAAGGAAAGAGGAGCTGGCGTTGCGATGTTGTTCGGGCATGTCAAAGGTCCAGTGCAGGCGTTGCGTGTCTGCCGGTCGAGTCCGATATTAGTAACCTCCCGTAATAATTACAAACGTAGTGTACAGGAAAGGTTATGGACGACGTGCAGGCAGCCAGTAGGGACGGAATGCCAAGAATTGGCAAGGAGCCAGAAGTAAGAGGCGAAGTAGAGAGGGAAAGCAAAGTTTCCAACTATCGTCAAGTTGGCAGACAAAAAGAAATGGGAGCGTAACTTAATACACAGCCCGGTGATCGACGTCCTGGCCACGGAGGCCAGATGCCTGTGTATCGTCCGTTTCAGTCGTCGACCCTACATTTAGCGAGAAGTCACTGTCTTGTGGTAAGGGAGACTAGCAAGAGAATTGGTAAGCTAACACAGTAAAGTCTATCTAAAAAATGAGGAGAGCTTAGCTAAAAGAAAACCAAGACCTAAAAATGCCTAGAAGTATATTACGACTAGGTTCGTAATATAACTAAACTGAAAAGGTAACTTGCTAGTGTCTACCTCGGGTTAACAGCGTGTAGGGAGCACAACCGAAAGGTCAAGGTCGAAATGACCTGTTATCTTCCGGTTTAAGGAGCCAAGGAGGAGCTAACTCCGACACACTTGAAACCTCATCTGGAGTACGATAAGGAGGAAATGGGGGCCCCGATCTATTTAATTTCTTTCTCGACTATGTTCTGCGCATATAAAAGCACAGTTGTGAAGAAATGGGTACTGATTCCTTAAACATTCTATACTATATCCTAAATGAATCTACCAAAAACAGTGATCATGCTTTCGCTCCTGAGGCCAATAGACACAGGTTGAGGAGTTTGATGATCTGCTGATGACATAGACATTCACAGTTGGGGCAAGAATGATCACAAACGAAAAATCAGCATCCTCTACAAAGAATTCCAAGGAGTAGGGCTCAACATGAACCATCCCAAAACAGAATGAATGGTCTGGAATTGCAATAAAATTATTGATGGCGCATACCCTGATTTTTATTTTTATTTTTTTTTTTTAACTGGAATTAGTAAATACTAAACACTTCAAATACATCGGCGTATGGATCAATTACAACAAATTTAATACAGAAGATAAGGAAATTGAACATAGAATAGACTGTACTCGGGTAGTTTTGCTCAATACTGTAGATTCCTACAAAACTAAAACATCAACCCAAAAACTAGCGTCATGTTTTTAAATAGTCTTGTCGGATTGAGATGTGGATGTCATATATGGCGCCAAACTCGTTCAAAGAGCACCATCCTTCGTGGAATGGCGTTAAAGAATTACAAAGAACTATGCCAGATAATAGACACCACATCAGTTGAAAATTTCAGCTGCAGAAACAACTAAAATGCATCACACATGTAAATAATAATGTCATAATAAAGATGTTGGCGTTCCACGCCACCTCAAACAAAAGGCAAGGAAGGAAGAATCCATCAATACTGGAAAGAGCGATAACTGTGAACGTGAGAAACTTATTTTTCTGAAAAAATTTTCTTTAAAAGAAAAAAAATGATAAATTTCAATCGAAAGTAGCGCTGGTTTCTCGGTTAATGAATACTGAATGTTTCCACATTTTCATATCGTAACCTAACCATTACTATTTCAGTCCCATATTTCGATGCACTCACTGACTGAATTTACTGTTATGAAAAGTTAGGAAAGGGGAGAAACATCTAGATCACGCAATTATTTATGCATACTTTAGGCATAGGAAGTTGTGAAGAGCCATAGTTGCCCACATCCTCAATTAGCACAGCATATAATAATTTATACTTGAAAGAGCAACAATAGCTACTAGACTTGAGAAACCTATTTTGCCGAGAGAAATATTTCATAAATTTCAACCGGCAACATTACTGGCTATTCGGTCAATGAATGCCAAATAATGTTTCATTATAAGGAAACGGCTAATAATATCACCACAACCATTAGTGTAGAAAAAAAATCAATGATTGTAGATTGACATTTAAAGAGAATTACATTTAACAAGTACAGGTATTTAAAATTAAAAAAAAAAAAAAAAAAAAAAAAATAGAAAAATTCGTCGTCTTGCACCAGTGCGTAGATACTTTGAAAATTCTTACATTTATTTCACTGACAACTGAGGCCACATCCCCGAAACACACGCAATAAATAGAGGGATATCTTTGGATAGATAGATAGATAGATAGATAGATAGATAGATAGATAGATAGATAGATAGATAGATAGATAGATTACCAATTTATTTATTCCAATACGATAGGGAAAAGCTAAAGCAAGAGATAGGAAGAAGAGGAAATGTATGAAGGAAGAACAAAGAAGAAGAGTAAGAAATCTAAAAAAGGAAAAAGGAAAGAGAGACAAAAAATGTTGAGTTTTATTATTATTTGGAGCTTTTTAAGTGTATTTTTTCTTTTGAAACGTCTGCCCACTTTACATAGGAATGTAACTCTAGTGATCATATGAATAATAGAGTATACAGGGTAAGAGGAATAATCACTAACCACCGCACATAAACGATTCTTTTTTACTCTCGCTTTCTTTTAGCGTTTTTTTTCGTCTTTCTTTCCTTTTCTTTCTTTCTTTCTTTCTTTCTTTCTCAAGTCGAGCTAGTATTTTGTGAATGATGCCAGTCGGAAGATTCTTTTGCTTTGTTGAATGAAACAATATAACTTGCAATTGCCCTGTTTAACCTTTAACATTTGATTTTGTTGACACAACTTATTCTTTTCTACCTTTTTTTATACCAGATAAAGTCTAATGATTTTCTTGGCACAATATGGCTCCAAAGAAAATAAATCTCCTTTGGCTGGGAACCAGATGTTCATCGTTGTCTTTCTCTGCACGATTCCCCACCTCGTTTTTTTCTCTGTCAACACCGGAACTGCGATTCGTTTCATGCAACGTCGGCCTTAAAAACGTCTATTTTTCTATTATACTAGCACAGAATAATCGATTTTATTTAACATGGTCAGATCATTTTTGTCTTATCAAATCTGACAAAATATTATTTTTTTCTTTTTTCAGCACGTTACTATTGATAAAAAGTCAGAAATCTTGTGAAAAATTTAACACGGAATATACGAGCTACCGGAAAAGTGAAAAAAATTGGTATGATACAGAATGGCTGGATATTTTAGATGGTTAATGAATGTTGAAGAACCGTTCGTATTGTTGTGGATTGTTACTTATGATGTTCGGGTAAAATAAGTCACCACATTGTTGTGGGATTTTGCCCCATTGATACATGTGTGTGGACGTTTTATAATAAATACTTCTGGAACATTTGTCCTGCAAGCAATATTGGAGAACTAATGTGAGTCCTGGTAAAAAAACCAAAAAAAAAAAAACACAAAACAATGAATTTAAAACAAACGACAACTATAGCATGTATTAACAAAAGTATTTGCATATGTACACAAATGTGATGAAAGGAAAAATTATTAAAACTCGCTATAAGAATGGGTATGTTTTTCGTGTGAGAGACTTCAAAAGTCAGCAGAGGACCAAAGAAGCGAGCGCGTCCCGCCGGCAGCGTTCTTTATCTACGTTCAACTACATCTAAAAGTTAGAGTTTAAAAAAAGAGAAAGAGAGAGAGAGAGAGAGAGAGAGAGAGAGAGAGAGAGAATGTGATCGCCTTTTTATAGTCTTCAATAACGCCCTCTAGCGCGTTTTTGGCAAAGCCAAGTGGCGTAGCTCACACTTTAATTTGTGGTTACATTTCTGAGATTGGATATGTTCACCAGAACAGATTTCGGAAAGAAGATGCTAAAGAGGTATTTCCAGCTTTTAATAAGTATGCTTGTACCACTGCACTTTCTCAGGCTAACGTTTTCCACTGGCATGACGTAGAAAGATTATATTGGATCAATTGCTAGGCATGCTTGCTAGGAATGTTGGTTCTCTGTGTTATTCTCGGCAGAATCTTTCCTAGTACATTTATAAGTCCATGCATCGAATATTGCTGTCATACCTGGTCTGGTGCTTCGGCTATGTATTTAGAGATTCTTGATAAAATACAAAGAATATGCAATATTATTGGTCCTGACCTGACAACGCAGCTTCAGTTACTTTCCCGCCCCCGTAAAGTAGCTTCCCCGTGCCTTTTCTATAAATATTTTCATGGTAATTGTTCTGATGAGATTTCCTCTTTGGTACCTAGACTTTGTGAATTTAAGCGTAGTACTAGATTGGTTGCAAGGTCTCATCATTTTACAGTTGAAATGACTAGATGTAACTGTAAGTTATATGCTAATGGTTTCTTCTTTCTCACTTCTCGCTTGTGGAACTCTTTTGCAGCCTTTTGCTTTCTATTCAACTTTCATCTTTAAAAATTTAAATGGCTATCTACTATTTTGATAATTCCTGTTCTTTTATTGATCTATTTCCTTAATAATGTTCTGTTTTTCTCTTGTTGTCTCACACTCAGTAATCCCATGCGTCTTAGTGGCTTTATTGTCGTGCTTGGAAGTGAAAGGATAAAAAAATGTATTTAAATGAGAAACCTACAGTTTACTCTGAAACGAGTGTTCATTCTTTCCCAACCATTGTCGAGAAAAGCATTATATCAAATATTAATGAGTAGGAACATGCGAGAACATTGGTTCGAAGAGCTCAATGTAAGGAATGCGAGGTGTCCCCGTTCATATGGTCTTGAGCTCCCGCGATGAAATTCCTCAGTAATGATGAACCATTCTTCACCTGGCTGGTGTTGTCTTTCATTGCGGGGTTGGTTGATTCACCAAAATTCGAACTACATCCAACAACAAGGCCTCTGATTGAGAGAGTGAAGGTCTTGAGGAGCGTAGAACCACTTCTTAATTGTTGTTATTCCCAGGGGTTGACAGCACTTGTTAGAGTCCCCGCTATGGACATATAGCGATTTTCCAAGCGTAGCTTAGATGCTGCACAAGGCCGGCAGCATGGGGCAATGAGGATTGAACTCACTATTCAGTCATAACTGATTTCGCGAGACAAGCTTGCTAACCATTACACCACGCCGAGGTGCTCAAATTGATTTGCTAAGCGTAGCGTAGATGTGGCTCAAGGCCGAAACTATGGGACACGCAGTGAGGATTGAACTCACTATTCAGTTATAACAGTTTTCGCGAGACAAGCTTGCTAACTATTACACCACGCCGAGGTGCCCAGCGTAGCTGAGATGTGGCACAAAGCCGAAAGTATGGGGCACCCAGTGAGGATCGAACTCACTATTCAGTCGTAACTGTTTTTGCGAGGCAAGCTTTGATAACCATTACACCACGCCGAGGTGCCCAGTTATAGACATATAGTGAATCCCGAACAAAAATAAAACACCATGAAAGTATAAAAATACATTTTTATAGTAAAATTACCAGCAATACGCTTTTATATAAAAAAAATGACCAACAATACCTATTTATAGTAAAATTACCAACAATACATTTTATAATAAAATGACTAACAATATATTTTATCTGTGGTTGAAGGCATACAATAGCGTTCAAAATATATAAATTTCAGTATTAAATAATCCATAGAGGTTGATCTGCCGCCAAACAAAATCAAACATCTAACCAATAATCAAAATGCATATGTTACGGTGATATGGAGGAGTCTATCAAGAGTGATTTCTTTGTGTGGTTGCATGAGAGTTTATTGAATACTGTATATGTTTATATGCTTCACAGACAGTTCTTCGCTCTGAAAGTCAGTAAGAAAACATTACACTTTTCTGTGTTTATTCGACATTGTCAGTTGTGGTTTGGACAAAAAAAGAATTTCATAAAGAGAGGTTATTATCCCCAATACCTGGTATCCTTTTTTAAGCGTCAACCCAAGATGAAATTTGTGGTATATTTGTGCAAAAAAAAATGGCGACTTACCTCGTCTGGCAAAGCGCTCCTTTTTTTTTTATTCGCTATTACCCTAAGCAAGGCAGTACAGCCACTAACAAGCAAGGGGTTACAGGGTGCGGCGAAATTAGAAACAGAAACAGTAATGAAGAGAAAGAGAAAAGAGCAATCAAGAGGACAGTAGATAGCGATTGACATTGCATGTAAATTTTTGCAAATTAAAGTTGCCTGGAAAGCATGGAACCGGAAGGGTGTTCCACAGACGAGAAGTGCGAGAAAAGAAACTGTCAGTATAGAAGTTACGGCTATATCTACCTAGCTCAACTGTAAATTGATGAGATCTCGCTGCCAGTCTAGTATTGCGCTTAAATACAGTCAAGGTACGTACCATAATGAAGAGCTCAGTTGAACAATTACCATGAAATATTTTTTTAAAAAAAAGGGCACAACCTTTTGAGGCAACCTTACGGCGGTGGGCAAGTGACTGAAGCCGAGTTGCTAGATCAGGACCAATAATATTACTGATTCTTCTTTGGATCCTATCAAGGAGCTCAAGGTAAATAGCAGGAGCACCGGACCATATATGGTAGAAATATTCTATGTGTGGACGGATAGTAGACTTATAGATATGCAAGACAGATTCTGGAGAGAAAATCGTCTCGCCCGGCACAGTGAACCGACTTCCTTAGCAGCTGACCTTGCAATGAATTCAACATAGTCTTTCCGCTTCATGTCAGCTGAGAACGTTAGCCCGAAAAGGCGCAACGAGACTGTATTGCATACTGTTTTGTGGCAAAAACGCCTCTCCACTGAACGAGGCCGGTATTGTAGATCAGCGGACATGCAAATCTGTTTCACTCTTGGCCAATTCTAAGTGGCGCAAGCACGTGGACTTATATAAGCAAAATCACAATTGAAGTAAGTCAGGGTCGTTATGGTGACGAACTTTCCGTCAAGATGTTGTGAGTGAGAGTCAGAAAGCTGCGAGTCTCGTGATGGACAGCAGGTTGATATGAGAGAGTTGACAGTGAGATATGTGTGTGCGTGTGTGAGAGAGAGAGAGAGAGAGAGAAAAACAGAGAGATAGAGAGCGAGAGAGAGCGAAATAATTTTTAAAGGAAAAGAATTAAACTATTAAAACATTTTTTTTTTTAGAAAAATACGTTTTTCAAGTTCACGAAGTGTTATTGCTCTTACCAGTATTGATGGGAGCTTTCTTCCTAAACTTTTGTTCGAACTAATGTGGAATGCCAACTTCTTGATTATGTTATTATTTTCTCTCCTGATTACGTGTACTATCCATTTTAGTTGTTGCTGCCGCTAAAAGTCTTCAAGTGGTGTGGTTTCTCTCATTTGGTACAATTGTTTGTTTGTGATTCTGTAGCACCAGTCCCCGAAGTATGGTTCGAAGTATGGACCCCCCTAAAAGCTTCCTTCGTTCGAAGCCATTTTAATCTTAGAAAGCAGTTGTGTACAACTGACAGTTTAGATATTTATGGACTTTATTATCAACTTTATTTATCTTTCTTATCAGCATTCTTGGGAAATATATTGGAGTCGTTTCCCATTGCCTTCTTCACAGATTCGAATTCAGTGATTTCCTTCTCTATAAACCCGAGTGTATTTAACCTATAGCTGATGGAGATGGGTCTAAGAAACAGATTCGTACCTTTCCTAAAGACAAATATGGCAAAGTGAACTAGCCCGGAATTTGAGCTCCATGATTCCACTTTTCATGCTGATATCCCTTACACTACCCACGCATTCTAACGTTTCTACTTTCCAGTTCTTCATTGATTAAGATATAAGTTGCACTTAATTTCAACCGGTCACTTTCTTTCCAGCTTTCCAGTAATGGAATAAAATAGAAAAAAATGAGTATTTGAATAAATTTGAACTTATAAAACTATTACAGAATCTTCAATATTATTCATTTAAAACGACCCCATGAATAATGTTATTTTTATTATTATTCATTCTCATGTCTATCAGATCCTGTCTTAATTGATAGTCAGCCCTGGTTCACCCCTGAATGCGCTGCAGCCATAGCTCACCGGAACCATTACTTCAAAATCTATCGCAAGGAACGTTTAGTATGGCCCTTACTTCTTTCAGAACCGCCCGCAATCGCTGTGAGATAGAGTCCTGGAAAACACAAAGTACAGCTACACGCGATCTGTCCAGGCCAAGGTTGAAAATAAACTGATTGGATCTCGCGAATTCTGGAAGATCATCAACAAATTTATGAACAGAGACAAAGCGGCTGTGCCCACTATTATAATTAGCCCCGAGGTCATATCGTCCTCGATAGACCAGGCGAAGCTCTTCGCCTCAATCTTTGCCTCAAACTCAACGTTAGATGACAAAGGCCACCTCTCCGCAACTTCCCACGTCTCATTGAGTACAATCTCAATAATATACTCATTTCAGCAAGAGAAGTCTCTAGACTTACCAAAAGTCACGATCCCAAAAAAGCCTCTGGCCCAGACAAAATTCTAGTAGTCGCCTTTAAGTGTATCAGCCCAGAATTATCCCCCATTCTAGCAAAGTTATTTAACCGCTACTTGAAGGAGAAATCTTTCCCAAGGACGTGGAAGGTGGAAAGCTTATGCTTGGTCTCCAAGAACGCAGGCAACCGATCCTACCCTCCCAGTATAAACCAATTAGTCCTCTCGGTATCATGAGTAAGCTTTTTGAGGCCTTAATTGTGCTACGAGCAGTATAGGTTTCGATCAACCTGATCCACTGTTGACGTCCTAATTACCATTACACACAGAATTAGCGAAAACCTTGACGACACACATACCTCAACGACCAAAACATTAGATATCTCGAAGACCTTCGACAAGGTGGGACACAGAGGTTTGCTCCCCAGCTCTGGAATCACTGACAGGTAGAACCGTGAAGATAATTATTAACGGCCAATCCTCTGAGGCCCTGGGGGTCAACGCAGGGTCCCCATGTCTCACTTCTTGGACCATCCCTCGTACTAATTTACATAAATGATCTTTCGCAGGTTTCCGGACTGCATGAATTTAAGCGAACTACTAGGTTGGCATCTCGGTCCCACCCTTTCACTGTCAAAACGGTTAAATGTTACCGTCCTTTCTACTCAAACAGATCCTTCTCTCGTACTTCCCGTCTGTGGAACTCCCTTCCCCTTACTTGCTTCCCCGATAACTATAATCTTCAAATATTCAAGTGTAATGTCAATTGACATTTTCTGACACCTTGATCTTGTTCCCCATCCTCTCCCCAAACACGCCTCTTTTACTCTTGTTCTCTACCCTCTGTAACATCTTACGTGTTAGTGGCACCCCCACCCCACCAAAAAAGACCACTCCAACCTCTTTCTCACAGGCAGGATTTGGCAAGTCTCTTACTGCTCTATCATTACTACCATGAAAAGTGTCCAGACGAACTGCATCGCCTGGTTCCCCCAGGTCAGATTTTCACGACTAGGACCCGCCATGCCACTTACATAGTAGCAAACCACCCACATTCCCTCCGTATTCCATCGGTGAGAATTAAGTTCCACTTAAACAGCTTCTTCTCGGAAATCACTGCCCTATGGAACAGACTCCTTAGAGGATGTTCCCTCGATCACTACAATCTTAATCTGTTCAAGTCTATCTTCCCCTCCTACCCATATAAACTACCCCTTATGGTAACCTTCTACTTCGAGTGGCCCCCGAGCCTTGTACAGGGTGAACCTTACTGTAAAAAAAAGACGATGAAAGTATCATTCTATAGTATTTCTTGTCGATCTCATTAAAAAGGATTTTTACGCAGTTCCTGTACCAGGCAATCACCAGTTTTTAAGGAAAAATAACTGTTCAAAATACACCAATCTTCTATGTTCTTGCGGAAAGATGACGACCCATATAGATATCGACATGCTAGATATATTAAAAAAAATTAAACTTCGAGCATTTCCCTTCTTCTGAGAATTATTTCGAATAGTAAAACGGAATGTCTTTTGTGGCGTAATTTTTTTAATATCTATAAATACTACAGATTCCTACCATCACGGTCCACACTTTCAGGATATAACTCGCCATTTCACACAGACGCTCGACATGAGGTCACATGGTTAAAAGCAAAATAAACTTTATGTATTTCCGGTCGTACGGAGTAGTTCAGGGATACGCTTACGCGAGACACGTTAATAAAGAACTGAGCTGCTCATTAAATATTTTATATTTTATTACACACACACACACACACACACACACACATATATATATATATTACAAGACTGTAACAAGAGGAAGTGGAGACGTCAGATATTGTGAACATGTCTAGTTTCCCTTAAGTTTTAGTGTGTCTGGCATGACCTACTGGTTTTTATTTATTACACATTTCTCTAACCAGTGATGTCACAGGTAGGATTTATTAGACAAACACATCAAAGTTTTCATTAACACTAAGACTTACATATATAATGATATGGTAAATTTTGGTTGTGTAGAAAAAGCTAACAATAAGCATGATTATGTGTTGCAACGATTGTGTTTACATCCAGTATATAAATGTAAGATTTCGGTTTTAACGTCGAGTTTACGGCTACTTCAACATCCCCCTCAGATTTCTTTTTTTAAGTATGCGTCCATTTTGTTTCCACTTTCCCTAAAATTTCCTCATTGATAACATATTCCATCTATGGCATTCGGAGCATCCTTTATCTAGAAACATATCTCTGTTGCCTCAAGTCTCTTCTTCTGTGAGGAAACTGTCTAGGATTCACCGCCATATAGAAAAAATCATATTACATAGCTATAAACTGGAATGGCTTGTCGGGAAACGGGAGTAAGTTCCAGATGTCGCGGCTCTAAACAGATGTGGTTCCTCACTATCTCAATCCTAAAGTCCCCACGCCATATATAAATAGGTGCGTTGGGTTTGGGTCATTTGGGATATTTGTGTTTCTTTGTTTTTGATATTTTTCGTCGCTCCCTGCTGCTACCAGCATTTAAGATCGTGAGCGTCTAGTGGGTTCGTTGTGTACTGACTAAGATTCGAAGGCCCTTCTTAAGCCGTAATTTTTTCTTTCTGTTTGCGCCATCCCTGGAAATTAAACGGTACGTATTCGCTCGTCGGAAATAATTACAAACGCCAGAGTATGATTAAAACAATTTTCTTTACTTTTTTTAATTATTATTATTATCTCTATTTCTCTCTCTTTTTCACCGCTGTAGACGATAGGACCCTTTTTCTCTCTTCTGTAACTGATTTGGAATGTAAACTGATAGTCTTGATTTCAAGCCATCCTGATGCTCTTCGTGTTATAGTTCTAATGAATATTATCGACTCGTTATTTATTTATTTTAACCTCCTACTGATCCATATTTTAACTAGAATTTTTCTTAATTTGTTAGCTTAACAATATCACTGCCGGAAGTCACAGCTTGCAACATTCCTACACCAATACAGCTTCGGACAAGACCGTCACCTTGTTACATAGTAGTTCAACACTCGCTTCTTTATTTCTTACGAAATAAGATATGGCGCTGACGCCTGACGATCTGATCCAGTGCCCACTGACGGCCAGCGACCAGTTCCAGCGCCCGTTAACGTCCGGATACTGTTCCCGAACAAACGACCTCTGTCGCCTTACCATCCACCGTTCGCAAATAAAGACACGATTTCCATCGTCTACAACTGACCATCTGCGTTTGTCATCCTTCTACTGCCATCTCCTTGCCTTTGTGTCCACCTTTTTAGTTGTACGGTCGATTGGTACTCACACCTCTCGGCCCACTGCAACAGAATAGTGATGTTAATTGTTCATACAAGTCGTCTAATGTTCACGTCTCGATAGTATAAATTCTTTCTTGGATTTCCATTAATTTATATTTTGAAAAATTATTCAGGACACACCAATGATATTGGGAATAACTGCTATATTTAAAGTTTTAATTTTTTTCTAGTAAAGTCCAGATTTTATTTTTAATATCATTTACGTTCTGGTATCACGTCATGACATTGTCATTTTTCGAAATTTTTTTTTTTTTTTTCCGTTTGGAATATTTTCTAAAAAAAAAAAAAATGAGGAAATTAAAAAATGTGTAAGTTGAGTAAAAAGAGAAATTCTTTTTATTTTCTGAAAAGCAGCTACAATGTGGGAGGAGACATACTTCCGATTTCTGTCCGGAATAAAATACTTCATCTAAAAATAAAATATTTTACGAAGTAATCACAGTTGGCTGCCTTGTCGCAAATCAGTGAAGACGATATTTTTTTTTAATTTGCAGATCGAATAGTTTTTATTATCTTTTTTTTCTTTCTTTCTTTTTACCCATCTTGTTTTTCTTATCTTCTTTCTACCATGTCTTTCTTTCTTTCTTTCTGTTCGCCTTTCTTTTTTCATTCTTCTTTTATTGAACGAAAGACCAACACGCTCAAAAAATGAAGCTGGGAGTACAAATATACGAAGCTCTATATAGCCATCATGATAACTAATCTGATAAGAGCATACTAAACGCATGCATCACAGCCAAATGTGGGCGATATGGTGGTAGATTTTGTTAAAATGGAGGTCCAGTTAGAAATACGTTCAGGTCGAGTAATCCAATCTGTTCAAACGGTCTCTGATTAAGGATGTCCCCAAGTATCTGGATGTGATTCCCAAGTCACCTTCGCTATTACAAATCTGACTTAGGTGCTTTTCTATCTTACCACAATAAAGAATAATTTATTTATTGTAATGTTAATTTTTCATACCAGTCGTATATGGTAATTTTCATTCGAGATCAGGCGACATGACATTAAGTCATCATAAAACAACAGCTATCTCCTTCATGTTTTAGCTGATTTTACTAATGTTCTCATCTCGACAGTATCAGTTCTTTCTTGTATTTTCAATTTTACTTATATTTTTATAAAATTCTTCTGAACTGTTTCAAGCCCGCCGTCATATTCATTATTTTTTTTCAATTTTCTGGCCAGGTCTAGATCTTATGATTCCCAATTTCATTTACCTTGTGAGATTACCCCATTTTGTCTGCCTTCTGACTTTCCATAAGGCTTGTGGGAAAATGAAATAAAACCAATAAATAAAATAAGAATAAAAAAAATAAATTTATTTTTCTATAATGGAAGTTATGAAGAAACCAGAAAGCGTTTCTGGTCACTTGTACAATTTTATGACTTCACTTCCAGAAAGGACATAATCTCTCTTTCTCTTTCCACTTTCCAACGAGATTATTAGGACATGTTTTCAGCAATCCTACTCATGAAGTAAAGATTCGCCCATCCCAACTCAGCGCGAGGATAACTTGAGCTCGACCATGTTTACCCGTTAGATCCTTATTTTCCATAAAGCGTTTTAGAACCAAAAGGAAAACGGACATATTCAAGAGAACTTTTAACTTTATTTCAATACAGTCAATATAAAAGGAATAAAGGTCCATAGCAGAGACTCAAGTTTTTTTGTATGCTTCGTCTATCTTCTTCGTTTATATATTGATCACACAGCTTCACCTAAAAAAATACACACAAACCCCACAATTCTGTTAACATCCATAGGCCCACAAGGTGACGTACAAAGCAGTATAAAAGGAAAGGATACAAACCTCTCACGCTTCTTTTACTCTTCCATAAAGATATGTCTCGGTTCCTCTACAGGTGACTTCTTAGTCCTCAACCACATGTTGCATACATCACAATACTTTCACTATACTGTTGCCTGTTTGAAAAGGCTTCATGCAGTATAATAATATCTCCACTACAACTTATCACATAAATATCCATCTGGCCCAACAAAATATCCCTCTTCGATAAATTGTCAACAACACTAAAAACCTTGGTAACCTAACCAGTTAGAACTGATTTACTTGAATTACAACCTTTGCACACCGGCATACTAAGCTAAGATTAGTAAATATCCATAGAGAAAAAACATTACCATCTATTAAGTTTTGACAACAAAAAGCAAGCTTAGTTTCTGCAGCAAGTAATGTCGAATCCTTTGGGAAGGAATGAAGCTCTGATGAAGATAACATTACTAAGATAATTATACTATACTACTAACTAGTATACTAAGATATCTATACTGTACTACTTGTTTTGAGATGTTATTTTTGTTTGATCTTACTAGTTTTTATATTATAAATAAAATTACAATGATTACTTTAAACTGGCAAATACCAATTAACTAAAAATTGATTTTAAATGACCACACATATAGTTGCTACACTTCCACTAAATATAAAGATACACAGTTGTAACAATTTTTACACAAACCGTCTGGCTAACATACAAAATATACTTCTCTCAAAAGAACTTTTATTAAAAACAACCAAGACAATTATACATTTAGATGATTATAACATTTTTAAAATAATAATTAAATTTTTATACTCCCCGCTGAAGAGAATATGCAATAAACAAATTTAGTTTATTCCATTTTTTTTTATAGGAACATATTTATTGAAAATGTTTTTGTTTTTTTTTACAAAAAAACATATATTTAAGAAACTTTTATACCCAAAAGGGTATATTAATTTATTAGAAGTTTTTTTTATAGGAATATATTTATTGAAACAATTTTTTTTATATGTCTGTTTCATTTGTAGCTGATGGATGAATTTAACCACTGATTCTTTCATTTTTTTACTATTAGGTTGGTGCAAAAATAATGTCGTTTTCTCACATAGAAACATATGTGAGAAAACGACATTATTTTTGCACCAACCTAATATCCTTTATTCTGTTTTAAACAAAATAATTCTTGGTTTTAATACATTCAGTAATTAACCTAGATAATACTATCTAGGCAGCAACAAAGGTATTCTTTAGGGAAATGTTCGGAAATATCTCCAAAATATTTCCAAAACACTTGATTGCTAAAAATACAGCAAGCAATTCCAAAGTTGCTAAGGTTTTGGATTTTAAAGGAGTTTCCTTTGCCTTAGCAAAACTAAAGTGGATTTTCTATTAGGTTGGTGCAAAAATAATGTCGTTTTCTCACATATGCGAGAAAACGACATTATTTTTGCACCAACCTAATACTTTGATCAACATAAGCCACAAACCAGTTAGATTTTTTGAAGGCATTGCAAAATATGTACAAGTCTGCAGGATATGTTTCACCCACAGAACATCTCAGAAATTTTAATAAATCAAGCTGAATTAAATCCTTCGATAACTAGACCAAGCATTCAGATTTTCAGCAGAAATGACAGAGTTCCAATCCATTTTCTGAAGCCATAACACATTGACAAGTATTCTACCTTTAATTGTAATAGGTAAATGTAAAGATAAAGGATTCATATATACCAGAAATTTGAGATGTTTCTTTTTGTTTTGGCATTTTCATCAACAGAACTACTAGCATCTTGTACGGTGCCCTTAGAAGGCTGTAACCTAATACCTTCTCTAACTCACAAACATGTTCAACAAAATTTCCACCTTTCATTATTTTAGCTTTCAACAGTTATTATTGCAATATTTCAAATCAAAGTTGCCTTTACTCATTTTATCTATTGATTCTTGGATACAATAGCTTTTCAGGAGAATTACTAGTTTTCTCCAAGTTAAAATGAAAATTCTTTAACATTTCAGTGTATTCAACTTCTGGATATTTTTTGATATGATGGACATCACATAATTCAATATAAATAGACAGGCAACAAAGCCCAAATTAAGTTAATGTAAAAGTAAGAAGTCAAAACAAAATCTATCCTTATCTTGTTCAGTCTTAAATGTTATAATTAGAAAAACCTTAATGTCTGATAGAAATACATATTTGTTCATATGGAGTAACAATAATTCCAACATGTTTTCTATTAAGTTTATGCTAGGGTGGGCTGCTTCATTTAATGAAGGGATCTCATTTGTCTTTCTTTTAAGTAAACAAAAATTATTTTGATAGTTGTTTGGTCCTCAGGTTTGAACATAGATCTATGAGGTATTGTTGTAACCTAGGAAGGGTTACTGAATGAGGAATAACCAAAACAGAGGTTGGAAATGAAATGGTAATGTTTATGACATCAAAAAAATATAATACTCACCAGCGGTGTGAAGTAGGTAAACCACTGCTAGTAGTATTACCCCCACTTACAATAGTATCCAATGTATTTATGAGGACTGGGATATACCCATTAGTGTCCATATGTATGGTATATAACAGGTATCTAAATGTAATCAAATTTATCAGCCAAAACATCATTCTGTACATTAATGGCTACAGCATGGTTTGAAGGGACAGATTTAATTTTTTTTCTTAACCCAAGACAATTTTACATAAAAATTACCTTTATCTTCCCTAGACTTTACATTTTTAATGGCATTATTTGATATACTATCAGTGTCAGAAACCTCAGAATTTTCATCAGTGTCAGAAACCTTAGAATTATCGTTATCAACAAAGATACTAGATATTTCATCAGTGTCAGAAATTTTCAAATCTTCAGTTTCATATCTCATCGTTATCAGGATTTTCAACACTATCAGAAATTTCAGAATTATCGTTTGTTCAAAACAATATGCTAGATCATAAAATGCTTTTAATGTATTAGAACCGTATTCGGCTTTACAAATAATTTCTTTTCTGATATCCTCCACGTCTAAATTAGAATTGATATGAATGTCAATAATCAAAAGAACATGTATTAAAAAAACAAAAAAAAAAAAACAACCTAGACAATTATACATTTAGATGATTATAACATTTTTAAAATAATAAAAATTAAATTTTTATAAGACTGAATCAGTTCAAAAATGTGTCTGGAACACTGAAACTTTTCAGCTTGTCAAAAAGACCTACATGCTAAACCCTGTCAAAGGCTTTTGAGATATTCAAAGCTACAGCCTAAGCTTCACTTTTTTATCTAGAGCATGACAGACTCTTTCCGCAATTATCATCAGTACATCAGCAGTTGACCTGGAGTAACAAAAGCCATATTGCTTGTCTGAGAAAAGGCCCTGCAATGAGGGATGATGAACTGATTCAACATTGATCAGGGCCTCTAGAAGTTTCCCAAGAAAGAGGTAGAATGCGAATAGGCCGGTAGTTGGATGGGTCAGACAGTTCATTAGAGTTCTTAAAAACTGGAACAACAGATGATGATTTCCAGCAGGCGGGAAAGCAGGAGGCAGCAAGGCATATAGTTTAGAGACAACAGGGGCCAGTTTGGAAGCACACTTCTTAATGACTATTAAAGGGATGCCATCAGGTCCACATAATTTGTGGGGATCTAAGTTAAAGATGATAGCATAAATTAATAATTATAACATCACTACTAGCCAGTATTATAAATTATTATACTGGCTAGTAAGTGATGTCATTGCTTTCAATAACCACTAAAATTATAAAACGAGAGAATTATTAATTTATTATTTTTAGAATTAGACTGATCGTTGAAGCAGAAAGAAAAGGAGACGATATGTAAAGGTTATAAACCTTAGAACGCATATACCTGTCTCTTCGGTTACTGTTACAATGTTTGTATTCCACACTGCATTTGTTCGATAAACGTATCCAGGTGGAAAGGCGTGAATACGCTGTTTTACTATACGTTACAAGAAAGATAATCACAATCGTTCAAAATACATTCTATGACTTAATTCCTACGTATTTTAAGAGTTTCGTCCCTTGAATTTTGTATTCTCTCGTCGTTTAGGTTATTATGATTTTCAAACTGTTGTTAAATAGTTTAATTCCGATTTGATGTTCGAATAATATGGCTTCATGAGAGACTAAAATGAGCATAGTTAACACCCATATTTGTTCTTTAATAACTTGATTATTTGTAAAGAGTTACATAGGAAAAATTTTTAAATTTAGAAAGTGTTACCTCCCTTCAAATACACTAAAAAATGGCTTGTGTAACACTGTTTTTATATTATCTTAAAAGCCGCTCTATCGAGTAGCATTTAAGCTAGCTCCTGCAGAGGGCTCTTGATTAGGCTTTCATCACAATAGGTAGGGAGGAATAAAAATGTGATAGGAAACAATAAACTACAGAAGAACTCAAAATTGATCACTGCATTTAATTGCATTTGTAGCGATAGGGTACCATTTATTGTTTATTCCCGACGGAATCACCAAATATGTAGCTGTTGTATTACCATTTGTTGTTGTGAACGTTGAACGACGAACGTCGCGGTCATCATTATTGTAGTGATTGAGTTACCAATATTTAACTTTGGCTAGGAAAGATGAGATTAAGGACAATGCGTGAAAGCAATGCAATTTATACTTGACGTAAATAGCACAGAAAAAACAAAACTGAACGGAATGATTTCAAAACATAACAATTTAGATTTATTAATGTTTGATGTACATGCATGCGAACTGAAAAGGTAGGACAGAGTCGTGTCCCTTTGATTAGGTATTAGTTAGTTGTACCGGAGTTCATATTAAGAAAGTTTGGAATTGTGAGTTGTAAAGTTGGTAAAAGTTCAGGAGTCATATCAGAGTTCATTAATGTTGGTAATTGTCTTTAACGTCTGGCCAGCAATGACTAAGACGGGAGTTCCTGAAGGTTACATCTTGGCACTTGGTAGCAAGGAATGAGACGTGCGAGAGAGATGCATGGAAAGAAAAACTACTCAAGGGAGTTTACACGTGTTGGGTTTATATAATGGTTGTGTACCACGTGGGAGGCTCAAACGGAGAATGCGGGAAAAACAGATTGGTCGCGTGCAAGCGGTTTGATTGGTCAGAACTGACCAATCAGCAAGCAAAATTGGAGGTTATTGACCAATGAATACTTGTTATAATTGTATGAAAGTAGGATGTTACTTACCAGATAGGAAGAGTGCATTTCCTAAAAAGGGGTAAGGCTGGTTTGTTGTGGAAGATCCCGCACATTAATATTTAAGCTTACCTTCTAAAAGATCAACGATGATTCTTCTGCCACCACTTAATTTAAAGATAATTTGATGTAGGTAGGTCCTTACTTTCTGTACAAACAATTATTTGGGTGACTTTCACTGGATTAATTTTAATTATTCCCAAATTTATTTCCAAGTTATAAAAATTGTTATTGTACAAAAAAAAGTGTCACAAAGAATCATGTAAAAAAAAAAAAAAAAAAAAAATCACCAAAAACAATTACTGTAATGAAACCAAAATTTCAGAATTATGAATCCAGCCCGGAATTTGCTCATGGAGTCGACCTGATTCCAAAATGGTATGATATGTTGGAGTAAAGTTGAAAACACAGATGATTTTATTTTGAAATACTGTAATTTTTTCATTTGAACATGAGCTATTGAAAGTTAGAGGGTTGTGTCTCTTTAATTGTTTTTATCAGTAGAAGCCAAGATGACAGAATCAAAAACAATCGCAGCAATGAAAACTTGGGAATCCAAAATTTCAGGATTGCATATCCGAATTTGGACCCAAATATTTTTAATTTACTCACAAAGTTGGCCTGATCCGAAAATGGCATGATATGTTGTGCTACGGCCTCTAGGAGTAAATTTGAAAAAGTTTGACATAGTGACACACTGACATTCATATTTATTATATAGATATATACATTACTTTGAGGTTTGCCCTGTACAAAGCACGGGGCCACTCCAGATAGAGGGTAACAGAATAAGAGGTGGTTTATATGGATAAGAGGGGAAAATAATGGTTAACCCTAGATTTGAACAGTTTAAGATTGGAGTGATTGGGGAAACATCCTCTTAGGAGTCAGTTCCACAGAGTAGTGGTTCATAGGAAGAAGCTGTTAGAGGCAAACTTACTTCTCATCAATGGAATATGAAGAGAATGCTGGTTTGTTACAAATATGAGTAGCATGGTGTGTCCTAGCCACGAAGGTTAGAACTGGCAGAACCAAGGAATGCAGTTTGTCCAAGCACTTTCCATGGAAGTAGTGATAGAACAATGAGAGGCTTGCCACATCTCATCTGTGAGAGAGAGGTTGGAGACACTTTTGAATTCTATTGAAACTGGAAAGTGAGGACTGGGCAGATCCTGACAAAATATGACAACGGTACTACATTTTAGGCTTGATCTGGTTCTTGTAAACATAAAGGATAGCATAAGGAGTCAGGTACTTACTGGAGCAGTACAAGGAACTGATCATTTTTCTTGCATTTTTAGTGATGTATGAGTTCCACTCGAAGTCAGGGGTGAGTCTAAGGCCCAATAGTCTCTCAAGGCATAGAGCCTCCCTGTGGGGACATCCATTCATCATGACTAGTGGTGGTTTTCGGTTCGATAGGTGATAATGGAATGTAACTAGTTTGATTTTTGAGGCACTGAATGTAACCAGACAGTTTTCCACCCACTGAGATGTTAGAGCTAAATCAGATGAATGATCAGCTATCAATCTCTGGTTATTGTAGAACAATGACGTTGTCAAGATAAACACTCAGTTGTGGAACAAGCTGAGAAAAAGACCCATCCACCTTGAGAAAGAGAGCTATTTATGGTGCCATGGAGCATCTCATTGTGCTCAGGTGGGATAGTCCATTGCTTGGGCTGTGATTGACTGCTGGTATAGGAGTGGAGGTATTTCTGTATAAATACCAGCTTGATTCCAGTCAGTTTGTGGGGTTTGTATTGAGTTACAACCAGCTTTATTTTTGTCTGCCAGCTGGACGCTAGCTGGGACCCTTATGCCGTAATGTATTGTTATTCTATTGTTATTCTACAGTTATCACAAGTTTTGATGTGCACCCATATATCATTGTAACATCCACATAGAAATTCACAAATGATCTGAGTATACACTTGGGTAGGTCGTTTATGTAAAGTAAAAAGGGGTTTGGTCCAAGTGACCCCTGGGGTATATCTGCATTGATTGCTAGTGCCTTCGAGAACAGGCTGTTAATATCTACCTTCAGGGAGCTACCCATTAGGAAGAACACACTTCCAGTAGTTCCATGGCTAAACAGCTTGAGCAGTAAACCTTTGTGCCAAACCTTGTCAAAGACCTTTGAAATATCTAATGCTATGGTCCTTGAGGTGTATTTGTTGTCAAGAGCCTCTATGATGATGGTAGTTAGGACATCAGCTGTGGATCAGGTTAATCAAAACCTGTACTGCTTGTAACTCAAGAGATTGTTCTTATCTCAGTGCTTCACAAACTTCTTGTTGATTATCACATTGAAGAGCTTATTAATGATACTGAGGAGGGTCTATGCTGGGAGGGTGATGAACACTCACCCGCATTCTTGAAAATGCTTGATACTTTCCATAGGCTTTGGAAGGATTTCTTCTTCAAGCAGTGGTTAAATAACTTCACTAGGATCAGAGATAATTCCAGGTTGATATTCTTAAGGACAACCACAGGAATTTTGTCTGATTTTCTTAGGGTCAATGCTTTTGATAAATCTTGAGACTTCCCAGGCTGTAATGAAAATATTACTGAGATTGTGCTCAGGAAGGCATGAGATGTTGGGAAGCGAGGGCCTTTATCATCTAATACTGAATTCAAGGCAAAGATTGAGCTGATGAGCTTCAGGTTATCTATCAAGGGAGATTCAATATCAGGGCCATTTATAATAATGGTCACAGCCATTTTGCCTCTGTTCAAGCAATTTTAAAGATGTGAGGAAAAGGTCGAGGAGGTTTGCCTGATGTTCTGTCACATCAAGGATGCAGATAGGTTCTTTGATGAACTGGGCTAGTTCATAGGTGATGGAGAAGTCTTTGCGATATCTACCTTCTTCAGTTTTATTTGAGTGAACTAATCACTCTTTGTATATGAATATTGAAGTCACTGCAGATATAAAAGCTCACTGAGAGAAATTCACTGAGAATATTATCAATCCACTCAGATATTTGATTGAAAATTACTGTCCTGAGGACAACAGAAAGTGAAAACGAATGTGGTACTATGAATAAGTGCCATGTAGAAGCACCTATATGGGAGATCACAGTCCTTGTTTTTTGCATTCCTGTCTCAAGGAATATCTATCTATCTATCTATCTATCTATCTCTCTCTCTCTATATATATATATAATAACAAATAATAATGGACTCTCCCATCGGTTTCGATATATGAGGATCTGACAGCTTATTGATTCAGTTATGAAAGTTTGTGCGATAATCTTAAGTGGCATTTAAGACCCGCTAGTGATTTACAAAGGAGGCCACATATGGAACAAGTGTGAGGATTGTGAAATGAGATCACTGTTAGATTGGCTGACCTTTTAGATCTTGCTCTTGCTTCTTGAAGATGATTCAGACAAGCAGATTGAAAATTTCTCTCTCTCTCTCTCTCTCTCTCTCTATATATATATATATATATATATATATATATATATATATATAATCATTTCACCCCGAGCAAAGTGACAATCCCGCAAAGATGTAAAGGATTACTGAGACTAAAAGAGAATAAGAAGACTTTAGTGAGGAGAAAGGACAATAAAAGAACATGTCAGATGGGGACTGGCAATACATTTAAATTTTGAAGATTGTAGATGGTAAGGAAGCAAGAAACTGGAAATTAGATCCATCGGCGAGAATTGCAAGAAAAGAAACCATTAGAATAGAACTTACAATTACATCTAGATATTTCAATAGTAAAATGGTGAGACCAAGTTGCCAATCTAGTAGTTTGCTTAAATTTATGCAGTTGTGGTATTAAGGAGGAAAGCTCATCAGAAGAATTGCCATGAAAATATTTCCCAAAAAGACAGAGGGAAGACATGTCATGGCAGTGGGAAAGTGACTGGAGTCAAGATGCCAGGTCAGGACCAATTACATTACAGACACTTCTTTGAATTTTGTCAAGAATCTCAAGATAAGTAGTAGGAGCACCAGACTAGATATTGCAGCTATATTCAACGCACAGATGAATGGTAGATTTATAAATATACAAGAGGGATTCTGACGAGAAGAGTTGTCTGACATGACACCGCTAACCAAATTTCCTAGCATTAAACCTAGCAATTGATTCAATATAGTCACTCCACTTTATGTTAGGGAGAAAGCATGAGCCCAAGTAGATGCAAATTCTTGCTCACCTGTAGTTTAACATCAGCCATGTTGATGGCAGGCAGAAGTCCTCTGGGATAATTAAATTAAAGCAGTTTCTCTAATATTTTAATTTTGAAATCATATTTATTTTTGACATATGAATTTTTGAAATTGTTTCTAAATTTTTGACTATTTTTTAATCATTCCATCTCACTTGCTATCCTCTCCCACTGCACATATGAGGCGCACCGCACCTATGAGGCGCACCGCACCTATGAGGCGCACCGCACCTATGAGGCGCGCCGCATCATTTGCGAACCACTGACCTAAGGTATAAGCTTCGGATTGGAGATATCAAGATGAAGAACATACAGAAATGTAAATATCTGGTTAGTGTTGTAAAAAGTGATGAAAATATGATGCAGAGATTTGAAGGCACATTGTAACAATGAAAGATGCCTTCTAGAGTCTAAACAAACTATCAAGAGACAAAAATTTCATTAGAAATAGAAAAAAGTGTTGAACTGCTATGTAATATCTATCGTTCAGTGAAAAATAAACAGTTCTCTCACAAATGAAGAGGAGACGTGAGACAGCAGAGATGTGTTTCTCCTGAAGAATGCTAACAATGCCATAGACATATGTAGGCAATGAGGAAGTTTTCAAGAAAGCGTGAATAAAAAATGACAATTATATGATGATTAGGAAGAGTCAGATGACAGATGGGGCACATAATGAGGAAAGAACATCTGGAGAATTTAACTCTCATAGGGCATATTGAAGACAAAAGGTGCAGAGGGAAACAAGCAAACTATATAATGAATTTATAGAGAGTCATGACCAGCCACATCTTGAAGGGACAAAACATATAAAAGAAGATATCTTCATCTCAATTGTGACTAATACAATAAGACAGCCCTAAAATGATATTGTTCTCAGCAGTCCCCTAATAATAACTAGTATTACTGATTTTTAGTAACAAAACTAGCAGCATGGCCCAGCGTTGCCCGTGCTTGATTCAAAAATCGTACAACTCATACAGCAATTGCTATCACTTGACTTAAAATATTTTTGCCCTTCCTTGCCTTTAAAGGAGTGCCCTTTGCCGTGCTGATGTTGCTACATGCCTTACTTCTTGCCTATCTCACACTGCGAATATTTTCTAAGCTCTATACTAAACATTAAATCTGTTATGAAAAAAGAACTAAACAAAATGAACACAAAATGATCAGCTTTAAAAAAGGACTCATAACTGGAAAAACCGAATGGAAAAAGAATGTTAACAACAAATACTTTTTCACACCAAACCCAGTTCTGCAGAATCAGAATCAAATGAATGAGCCAATTGGAATAAAGTGCCATGCAGATTTAAATTTTTCCCACTTGTGATGAATGCAGCTATCAATTTTTTTTGCATGCTAGCATGCTAATTAACATTTGTGTCAGTCAGCTGTTGGCTCTCACACTAGCCAATAGAATCTTCCTGCTTATTTGTGGCAGCCAGCTATAGGCTCCCACTCTGGCCAGTACAAAATGGCTGCAAACTACATGAAAACTGCCGTAGAAGCATGAAAAACTTGATTATTTCCACTATCAATGGAAGTTGGGAAATGCAAAGTGGGTCTTGGCCTTCCCGCTAACTTGGAGCATATGCATGTAAATTTTGGTGCAAATCCGTCAAAAATTGCAGCTGTGCATTTGTTACCCACACACACACACACATCCTGCCTTGTATAGATAGAGATAAATCATAGTTTTAAATATCTACCTCTTTATGTTGCAAATATAGACTAATTTAATGAAAAATTCAAATACTTACTTGCTACTTGACATAATCCACATCATACCATACATGAAAATAGACATTTTGTTCATGCAAATGTTGAAGAGGCCAAGAAATGACCTTAGATAATTCAGGAACATTCTTGAATGTATATAAAATTAGTTGTTTCCTACTAAGTAACCAGTCTTTTAAAAAAATAAAAGGAAGCACAGTTATCTCAGTTTAGGATCCTTACAAGAATACTTAAAATAAGAAAAGTGTTTCTCAGCAATTTTTCATGTGGTTTTACATTAGTTTGTGAGTTTTTAGCAAATGTACTAGCTGTTCACTAAAGGATATAATAGCTTCAAAAGAAAGATGTCATGTCTACTTTTCTTTTGGTGCCCTAAATATATGTTTATTTTACTTATTAGATGATCAAGCCTTAGTGTGAATATATATATATATATATATATATATATATATATATATATATATATATATTGTCATCCACAGACAGACTGTTTTGCTGTATCACAGCTCATTAGTGTGGCTAGACATCTGATTGCCTCAAGCCATGATCAAAATCCAACTAATTTAACACCAGTCAGAGATTTTTCCTATAAGCTCTCAGCTGAGAGGAAGGTGAATTTTAATGTATTTATTTCGACTAAACTTGCCAGTGACACAGGGTGCTTGATTCATAGAAGAGCTTTGCATTATGAGCTGTAGCAGTCACTGTTTACAAATTTGTGCTTTCTCTCTAAAGTGCTCAACCAAAATTATTTTTTCATGGACATATATATATTGTCATCCATACATATTAGTATTATTTTATTTTAGATATTAGAACAAAAACATGTTGAAATTGCTACACAATAGCTTCCAGGTTTTGGTACTACATTGTACCTCTTCAGCTGAATGGTAATATATATATATATATATATATATATATATATATACACACACAGTATGGCACAGATAAATCTGGAATTTTTATGTGGCATTGTGATATCACAGTGTAGCAAGTTTTTGAGAGCACCATTAAAAGTATTACACCTCAATAGCTGTATGGCCATTGATGCATGAGGTGCTTAATAATCAACATATCTTCAGAATACAACCCTTGAGTTGCTGTTGTGAAGCGCCTTCATGTTGCTACAAAGCCAAGGAAATCATTAAATGGTTTAAATACCCTAAAACCATTGTCTATGACCTTGTAAAGGCATATGGGGCTTCAAGGACAATTTCAGGCCAGAACACAAAATTCAATAAGAAGCACTCTGACACAATCAAGACACCGAACGTTGCTGAGGTTGTCAAAAATAGGCATTGGCAAGCAAACATATTGTTAAGGAGGATCGAATTATAAATCTTATGTGTTTAAGAAGCGCCACTTGCTCACCATACCACTAGTATCCCGACTTATGGCTCCCTCATCACCAGACTGCTATCCTCGTGACTATTTTGTGTGGGGTGTCTTGGAGAGAAAGATGAACAACAGGTCTTACAAAGAAGGCTCTCAAGGTAGCCATCATGGATGCCATGGACAGGGATGGTGTCACCAAAGACTGCTTCAGCTTCCACTTCCACCCGGAGAAAGTGGTGGCTGCTGATGGTGGCCACATCAATTAATTTTTGTACCTTATATATGCACCTAACTGTGTATAAAGTTTTACAGAAATATATTAATTTGTTATATAAAAAATGCTGCTTTTTTATTAATCATTAATTTTTTATGGATTTATCTGCACCACCCTGTATATATATATATATATATATATATATATGTATAAACACCTTGCTGAAGAACTTGCAATAGTGATATCTTGATATATCATTAACTTTGAAGTGAACTACAATTTTATTACATACAATGCTACTGCAATTTACTCTTGCACTCTCTGTCATCATCTAAGAGATGTTGAGTGACTGTTTCCATGAAGATCTTAATCTATAGCCAAGCTATCAGTTCCATCTAATGTTGCTCAACATTTATCACTACAGATTACTATTAAGATATCAGTGTTTATTTGTCCTACTTACATGTTTATCTTTGTGATGTTCATTTGTGGTAATTATCATCACCATCATACATACAAATCCTGCAACAAGCATTCATTGGTTAATCTCCTCAAAACTAGCTTGCTGATTGGTCAATTCCAACCAATCAGTTCCCCTGCATGCGATGAATGATATTTCCCGTGTTTTCGCTCAGAGTCGATCACGTGATACCCAGCCTTATATAAACAAAACACGAATAAGCTCCCTCGTCTTTTCTCTTTATTCATCTTTCTCCTTGCTGCCAAGATTTAATCTTCAAGAGCTCCTGTCTTAACCACACGGTCAGATGTTAAAGAACATTACCAACATTCACACAAGTACAAGCAGTCAGAATTTCATCCTGGAGAAATGCCAAACTAATCCACGCCAGTCAAAATCTTAACCAACTACACTTTTCCCATGCAAACTTCTCTGACTCAACAAACAACATCTTGCTCTACTAGGAACAATTGCTTACGATACTAAAGGAAAGTGAAATAACACACTGCAATAATAAGTATTCGTAAACATTCAATCAAACACCAAAAGAACTAAACGTACACAACTCATACCAGCCTTGGACAATAATTTAAACAAGCACACGCATACACACTGTTGACTGAACTACCACAAAAACATTTTTAGGCATAACCAAAAAACTTAGTTTAATTTCACACACAAACCTTAGTAACAGTTTCACACACTCTGAAACTTGGCATAAATATACTACATAATTCAACTCAACCATTCACACTTGTTCAACAATCTTTGATTCAATTGTGTATTTTTATTCTATATAAATCAATGTTATTGTTAAACCTTTATGTTGTTTTCACTTTGATTTCTTTTGAATAATTTGCCTTCAATGTTCATATTTCTTAATTTGTTATGGATGAATGTCTAAGAACACCAACATCACTACCCCTTTCAATAAAATAACCTTCTGATACCTTGAAATACATTCGCCAGTCTGAAACACATTCATAGATGGTAGTTTGGTCAAAGACATTAAGTCAGCCAATAATCCTTTGTTTGATTCATTTTCTACAGCTTATCAAACACTTTGCAAGTTATTTAAAGCTAGAAAATATTTTCAGATTTTAATAATTCTTTTGACATAATAATTTTGTGATACAAGTCTTACTAATTAACCCATAGCTGGGTGGAGAAGACGTGGATTCATATATTTCTGAAGGATATTTACATGTAAGTGAATATAACAAACCCAACTGGAATTGTCATTCAGCTCTCTGATTAACAATTCTGAGCCATTAACCATTATACTACCCACACAGCCAAGCTTACAGTACCTAGTATTACCATCTAGGTACTGGTCAGTACCCAGATGGTTGACCATCTAGGTACTGTCCCGGTTCAATATTGCTTAACTACAGTGATCATATGGGAAATAGCTGTAAACCAATAACAATATTCTTAATATTTTTCATCTTTTCTCTCCATTTATATTACAAACACCAGCATTTTCAAATAAATCCTTAAGTGTTAGTCCACTTTTCTTGTTTTAATTATTCTCAACTCTGGTCTTGAGACATTGTTTAAGCCAGTGATTTTTCTTTTTCACATCTTGCCAATGTTTTTAATTTCCTGTTTGTGTGTTCTCTGATCTGTTCAACATTTTTTGCAATTTCCAAAGTTGTGTTCCCATCATTCAATATTGTTTACAATATATCCTTTCTCTTTTGAGGCTATATCTTTCTCACGACAAATGACAATCATCACATATCTGAAATTAAAAATAAATATAAATAACTTTACTATTATATATATATATATATATATATATATATATATATATATATATATAATTATTTATTTAAAAAATTATAACATAAATATGTTATAAAATCACAACAAAAATAGCCATTTTGTTTCAACACCTCTGGTGTCTAATCAAGTGATGATGTTGAATGTGAACCTTTTAAAACCCTTTATTCTACATTCAACATCATCACTTGATAAGACACCAGAGGTGTTGAAACAAAATGGCTATTATTGTAGTGATTTTATAACATATTTATGTTATAATTTTTTAAATAAATAATTATATTTGCTCTACTCTGTACTGAGCACTCTTTTAAGAATAGTATTTGTTGGTTATTGGAATTTATTCCGTATACCCCAATCCTATACTTGTATATATATATATATATATATTATAAATAGTACCAATTTGTGACTGGTAAGGATAATTCCAAAGTGAATATTAATCCAAAGAGAACTCAATTTAAATTTAAATTACAGAGGATTATAATAATAAATCAAGAAAGAAACAAACTTATTTTCAAGTATATACATAAGAACAAATTTAAAATTCTCTAAAACTTTGTTTGGCGGATACACACTTGAAATGTTGATTCCTTTATATGGATATTAGCTTTATATGGATATTCTAAATTTATTTTTCTATATTTATCTATATATTGATTTATTTATTTATCTTTTACCTATTATTTTTCATTAAAAAATTTTTTTATTTTACTTTATTTTATGTTAATTAATTTATTTATGTTGGATATTATTATTGTTGTTATTTTTATTAGTGTTATCTTTATTCAGTCAGTTATGTGCAATGTGCGATACATGCATAGGCGATCATGTATCTTTCGATACATGACAGATGTAGATTTTTTCCCACAGTAGGTTGACATTTCATTCTGAGGTAGACCATATACCATCCAAGGCTATAGAACCTGGTCTGTCCAGCTATTTACCCATAGCTGGGGGGAGAAGAAGAGGATTCATACCTTTCCGAAGGGTATTAACATGTAAGTGAATGTGATGGGTTCGAATGGATTTAGAACTCAGCTCTCTGATTCCTCAATCTGAGCTGCTATCCATTCCTCCACCATTATGAATATGAGGACACATGGTGGAGTAATGGATAGTGGCTCGGATTGAGGAAAAGGTATGAATCCTATTCTTGTCCCCTCCAGCTATTGGTAAATAGCATTCAGTCATGTATCGAAAGATAGATGATCGCCTAAGCATGTATCATGCATGGCACATAAGGGACTGTTATCTTTTAGAATATCTAATTTGATTTTGTGAGGATTATTGCTGTCTCAAATAATAAGCTCTATCAGAAAATTTGCTGTAACCCTTTCAAGTTTGACCAAGCTTTTTCAGTACTTGAAGAATGCTTGCAAAGATCTGCCATCTAATTTTTTCAAAAACTGTTAGAAACAATGCCAAAAATTTGTAAAGTAGTAATTAAGGCAGGTGGTGGTTTTATTGATAAAAACAAAATATGATGCTGTTGTATGATAATTTTTTATAGATAACTGCTTAACTGTAGTTATTGAAATTTTATCTTTCACTTAAAAAAATACAAAAATTTCTCATTTTAAGGTGTTTTTATTTGAATGCAGGGTAGCCCTAAATATTTTGCCTGTAGTGTATATATATAAAATAATACATAAAAGGAAGTACTATTCATTTTACTAATATTTAGAAGACATTCTATTCAGCTTCTGATGTCATAGTTAAATAAGTTTGTAGATATATAATATATATGTATATGCATAAATTAAAAATGTAAAAAATAAAATAATAAATTAATGTTAAAAATTACTTTAAGAGTAGAACAAAGGAAGCATTTTAACCCAATATAAATTATACATACAATAGAAAATTTTAGACATAAAACATTGAGAACACGTTTTTGTGAATTGGTTTTGCGACAACCCTACAATTCAAATGGAAAATGAATTATGCAAATACATTTTAACTGTTTATTGACCAAAAAAACAAAAGAATTATCTTTTATTGACCAAAAAAACAAAAGAATTATCTTTTATTTCTCTGATTTAGATGTCAACTGTCTATGCAAAATAAGGAAAATTCCTTGAATCAACAGCAAATCAATTTTGTTTTATTTTTATGTTAAATTTTTTCATTCTCAAAAAGGTTCTTGGTGGAGCTTATAAATCAATGTTTATTTATGCTTATTGTAATATATTGATGAACATTGTATGGAAAAGATAAAAGTTTTGAAGGCTGTATTTGTACCAGTGAAACACATAATTGAATGAGGTTAATACAGGTAATCTAGTTATGTGAATTAAGTACATGTCAGGATTATATAGTTTTAACCAGGAAAACACATATAAAGTAACCAAGAAGCCCCAGTGGTCAGTGAGCATTAAACTTTTGAAACTGTTACAGTTTGAAACAGTTACATTTCCTGCTTTTCAAGACACAGCACTTGTAGGCACATGCAAGTGGGTGTTTCAACTATGCTATCAGAGGTGGCCAGATGATTTGAAATGTGAAAAAGTTGTAGCGATCATCATCATCATCACACATACATACATATAGATCATACGGCAAATATTCATTGGCTAATCTCCTCAAAACTAGCTTGCTGATTGGTCAATTCCGACCAATCAAATCGCCAGCATGTGAGGAATAATTTTCCCGTGAACAAGCTTTGGAGCTTGTCACGTGTGACACAGCCTTATATAAACAAAACACAAATTAGCCTCTCTCGTGTTTCTCTTCATTCATCTTTTTCCTTGCTGCCAAGATGTAATCTTCAGGAGCTCCTGTCTTAACCATGCAGTCAGATGTTAAAGATCATTGCCAACAAAACTCTTACCGACTTTCTCGCAAACCGTCAGTAGAGTCCAGCTATTACGCCTGTCTACACAAATCCACAACTTTACTCACAACGCACACACACAGATTTTTGTATCACATTACACATTCTTCCTCTCTGTGACTATGTCAAGTTCATGAACCAGAACTCACTTATTTACTCAAGACAACACACTTCTTAATTAACTGTATTCTATTCTAACACCAGACTCTATTCAACATAGAATCCTGAACATTCTTTTTCAAGAGCAATTCTTTTGAACATTCAATCTTAATCAGAATACAGTTGAAGTGAAGCAACTTTTTCTCCCTTAATTACGACACACCATTGCATGATTGTTTTGTATGTTATTGTTTCAATATATATTTTATTGTTGATGCACAAGTGGAGTCTCGTTCTTTTCTTTTTTTTAATCATTAAATGTATCATAGATAAATGCTCTTAGAACATGCAGTTACATTTGATAACCTCAACAGATAAACCCAAGCAGCATTTACAACCTTCCCTTATTCAACTTGAATCATTTATCCCTTGTTTCAGTTTTTTTTACTTCACTATATCTGAATCAATCAAGAGATATCAATTACAAAAGTTGCATTGTATTTACTATTACACTCCTGACCACTAGACAAACAGAATATCACTGACAATTCCATAACCTTTCCATAATATTATATTACATGACAAAAACAGAGATTCAGAACAAAATACACCAGTTGATATGGTATATGAAGAGAATGAAAATGATTCCATGACCTGTTTACTGGCTGTAAATGTTAAAGCAAACACAAATTATTGGCAATATTTTGTTAAAATTTCATCAGAATCATATTTAATGAAAGCAAAATAGAATATATTATTCTACGAGTTGTTAAGTCTAATTTTATCTCAATACTTTTGCCACATTCTTCTTTGCTGTTTTTATCATTATATTTTTATTATGTTCTTTGTTGACTTTATCACTGTCACTCAGTTATATGTGTCATGCTTGATACATGCTTAGGCGATCATGTATCTTTCAATACATGACTGACAAGTTAGATTTTTTCCTGCAGTAGGTTGCCATTTCATTCTGCAGTAAACCAGTTGCCATCCAAGGCTATAGAACCCAGTCTGTCTTGATATTTACCCATACATGGGGGGAGAAGAAGAGAATTCACACCTTTCCCAAGGGTATTAGCATGTAAGTGAATGTAATGGATTCAAAAGGAATTCAAACTCAGGTCTCTGATTCTTCAATCCAAGCTGTTATCCATTACTCCACCGTGCCTCGATTTTATCACTGTATTTCTGCCATGTCCTTCTTTGATATCACTATATTTTTACTATGTTCTTTTTTGATGTTTTTATCATTACATTTTACCATGTTCTTCATCCATCCTCTTTAAATTCAGTTCATCACTTAAATATTGTTTGAAATTATGAAATGACCTATTAACATAATTCCATTAGTTGTTCCAACAAGTCTTTCATATTTGCTGTCTTTATAATAGTTTTAGTCAATGCTTCTTTTTGTTCCCAGGTTCATGTCAGTTTGCTAAAGAGTGACTGAAAGTCATCAAAATTCTACAATTTGGTTAGTTTTCTGATTCTTGTATCTGATTCTTTGTATCACTTCATTTTTATGAATGCATTCTTTTAATGTCCTTGTCTTATCTCAAATTCTGAGATGGATCAATGTCATTGTTTGATGATTCCTTCAGAACCCATACTTCTTTTTTGTACCTGTTCTTTGCCTTTCCTCAGGTGTATAATTCATCTGGGATATTTTATTCTTTTATCCAGAGTGATTGCAAAAGAAGTTGACAGTTTCAAATATTCATTAAATCAAAACTTTTTATTCATAGAGAAACCCTTTAAGATTATTACAGCAACATGATATAAATGGTGCACATTTGGCATTGGCCTGATAAGGTTTTTGGCAGCACTAATGAGCATTCAACAAAATATTTGAGTATGCTATTGTAAGACTGAATTGTACAAAGAATCTGTTATTGTTATAACATGTGGAAGCATGGTGATGTAATGGATAACAGCTAAGATTTAAAATCTGAATTGGAATTCTAACTGAGTTTGTTACATTCACTTATGTGCAAATACTCTTGGGAAAGGTATGGATCTATCTCTCATCTCCCTCAGCTATGGATAAATAACAGGATAAACTGAGTCTTATAGATATATTTAATCATCAATATAATAACCATTGTTTTAATGACCATATCCCAGCTTTTAAATACTACAGATATAAAATTCTTTAGGTCTTGACCTGAAATAAAAGGATAACTCATTTTTGATCTCTTCTCTTGAAATCCATCCAAATGAGTTTGAAAATTTCTAAACAGATTGTAATTAGAAGGTGCAATATCTGGAGAATATGGCAAATGAAACATTTTTTCCTCAGTCAAGTTCTTCCAGAAAATTTCTAGACATTTGTGCAGTATGGGATCACATGTTATCATGGTGAAGGATGATCGCTTTTTTGATTGCTAAAGATGGGAGGGTTGTCTAATGCTTTAGCTGTTGGTAAACTCTGGCTGTGATCACTTATCATTTAAAAGCTCATAATAAATGATTCCCTGCATATAACCTATGTAATTTGAAAGGTTGCATGTTGTGGTGTATATTAGGTGTGTGCATGTTCACATATAATAAACAATTAAAGAAGTATAAAAAACTTGGGTTCCTACCACAAACCATTTATTCTCTTTTTTATTGAGACAGTAAGGAAAACATTTGTCAATGTCTCTTTTTGGCCTAGGAGTTAGGGTAAGTAAGTATATGCATCATATTCATGATCAAGCTCAAGTCATCCTTGCACAGAGTTGGAACAACCAAAGGAAGTTTAGTACTAACTTTATTATTAGAAGGTTTAAATATGGTTATGGGATCTCTGTTTTCTTTTTCATGGTCCAGAAGTTAGGATAAGTTTAATCATCATTACAAGTCAGTCTTGGGCTGAGATGGAACAACCAAAGAGAAAGCTTGACTTATTCATAGGTGTAGGTTTATGGAAGATATGTACAAGCTCCATGCATTAGAAAGTGGGAAGAAAGCTCAGTCATCATTAGGTTGGAGAAACTAATGTTCCTCAGTGGGTATTTAATTACAATGTGGTACTACATCTTAGAGCAAGGAGCTTGAAAAAGAGGCTCAGGAAAAAATGTTTGTCTTTTTATAGACTAAACCAGTGTCTGATAAAACCAAGTAAGGTAATCATATTTCCAGTTTCTTTACTCTTAGCATTATGGGAAATTGTATTTCTTTTTCTTTTATTTATTATCCAGTATTATTATTTTATTTATTGATTTTATTTCATTTTCCCACAAATCACAAACTCAGAAAAACTGTTGGCTGAAATCTGACTGTTGGCTTCCCACCATGACTAACCCATTGACTCTTCCACTTAATATTGTGCTAAAGGATCCACTTCTCAACTCCAGTAATGACTCTGTCCAAGAAAAAAAAAGGGACTTGAAGCTGACAGGAATACAATGATACACAATAAACAACTACATTGTTTGCAGTTCTCTGCCATCATGTAATGCAGAACCACACTATACTTTGACACTTTCCCAAGCTTTCTCATTTTGTGATGGACAATCATATAATTAATGTTGAAGTGCCTTTTGTTTGAGAAACACTGTTCTAAATGATGAAATTATAAGGTCTACATTATTATTTCTCAGAGATCCACATCACATTCCTGACATTTTGAACCCTTCCAAGTTTCCTCTCATCCTCTCTTATTTTGAATTGTCATCTAATAATTATTTTCCCCATTTATAACTTATAACTGAAATTCCGCCCCAGTTTCATCTCTGGCTAAAAGTTCTTCTCTTAGATAAGAAATTCCTCCTTGAGGAGCCATTTGTGATTTATCACTTTCTAGCCTTATTCTGGATTTATCGAAGTGAAAATTTATACTAGACATTTTCTTTTTACATCATTTTCAAACATAAAAATATTATTCTTTGAACTCACCTATTTACTTGAGTTCGTAAGGAAAAACTTGAATGTTTTATCCTACCTTTTTTTCAGGTACCATCCTGTCTCCTTTTACAATTAATTTTCCTTTCTTTGCCTTAACTGCTTATCTAACTGTGATTATACTTGTCTATCTTCTTTTCAGGTTGCTGACATGTGCTGACACCTACTGACCTACCTGAGTATTGGATTTACCTCCTTCCTCAACTATTTTTATAAGTGCTGAAATCTTGTCTTTTCCTTTTGTCTTATTCATTATTAACTTGCCGACCAACTTGTAGTAACCTAATAACCTACTTTAGAATGAACCCTTAATATCCTCATTAGTACATGTCACTTGTCAATTATGTGCATACTTAGCTTTCTTTGTTATGCCTTACCATTTACTACTTACACATATCTATAAAGTCTATCTCCCTAGCTGTAAAACTGCTTGGTGGCTGAGTAGTTACACATTTGTCATCAATATCTGAAATCAGTGCTCTTGCCTTGATAAAGCCAAAATTTCAAAAGCTGATTCTCAAAGCAAATCCTATCTCTTTGGTAGATTATTTGAGCACAATCTTTTTACTCCTTGACTTCAACAGTCAGTACATTCACATATTTGTAAAATCTGCAGATTTCTACCTAGTATGAAAATTGATTGTTCCTATCTATCAATTTATCAATCTAGCCAATTTATATATATTGTTAAAAACATTTTGTATCTATTATATTTGTTGATCTTTTTATCTAATGTATAAACAAAAATCATCAAGTATAATAGAGACAAAATGTCTATTGCCTTTAACAATAGTTGCTTAAAAGAACAATTGCTGCTCATATATATATGTATATATATATATATATATATATATATATATATATATATATATATGTGTGTGTGTGTGTATGTGTATTGTGTGGGGGGCATATTGTTGCCTTGTCGCTCAAGGTGATAGATATACCTTTGAAATCAATACTGTATTGTGACTCTCAGTTTTATGCTCTAATGCTTTAAGTAATATCATGTGGGGTCAGTCTACCTGGATTAAGGTTAAAAAATAAAATCCAAATGTCATGTCCACAAATACAACACAAAATAATGATGCAAAGAAATGATCTTTGCAGAAAAGGAAGAAGACTAAGCTAAATATGACAATAACATTTATATAGGCAAGTACATATATTTACATGTTGAATATAAATGTTCTTTGTTGTGGCCATGAAGAGACCAGTAGTTCAATGCAATTTGTTGCAAGTGAGTCTGCAAAGTTTGAAATGATATGTACACCTATATGCGTGTATGAAGCACATTCTAATGAAACATGTGCAGTTGATGGTTGATTGCGTATGATAACATTAATTTTAAAACACAGTGAACAATGAGAGCTGAGACAAGACCTACTTTCGTTGTGGTGTTTTATGAAGAAAAATCATCACTGACATATGTATTATCATGGTAATGTGTGTCTAAACTGTTTATCAAGGCATGGTTGAGCTCAATGACTGTCTTTCACCAATTGTCATTTATTTACTTTGTCATTGCAGGTCAGGTCACTGTTTTATTTCAGATTTCTCCATGACTGGCTGATGGGCCATTTTTATGGCTTATGGCAAGTCGGTGACTTGCTGACAAAATCTTATCTGAGTTTTGCATGGAAACATACTCTATAACTCAAGCCTAATTCCAGGTCATTTGAAGTTCAGTCATGTGGACATCATAGAGAGCATATCACATGGCTTATCATATCCAATCAGGTTCCAGAAACAAATTATTTAATTTTGGAGCCATGTTTGCACAAAATTGTAAAAGTTTTCATATGTAATGAATTTTGTAAGATTTATTTGTAGGCATCTCTTATTTATTCGTGCTTCACTTATTGGCCGTTAAATATAGGAGTTTATATCCTATAATCATACCACATGGTATGTGTGTGTGTGTGTGTGCATATATATATATATATGATAAAATATAGTTTTAACGTATCCTATATTTACAGGTTAAAGTGTTCAATATCAGGCCTGACACTTGCATTTAGCATGAAACAGACTGTCATCTCTGGGATTTGACATCAATGTCCACTTTATATATATATATTATTTTATATAATCTTATCATATATATATATATATATATATATATATATATATAAGCCAGAAATATCCAAAGACTGTACCTTGATTGACATGACTATATTTCATGCAATCAGTGATCTTTTTCAAACAGTACAGAGTACATATGCATCCCATTATATATATATATATATATATATATATATATATGAAAGAAATTCTATTTGATCTAAAATTTATATGTATGCTTGTCGAGCCCACATATTTTAAGTCACAGTTTTTGTATGAGATTTGGTAGATGCAAGCATCGGATGTAATATGTTGTTTGCTGGTGCTATTAAATCCAAGTAGAGTTTGATATAGTCAGGGAAATAAAATTTATATGTACGCTTGTTAAAATATGTGGGATCGACAAGCGTACATATAAATTTTAGATCAAATAGAATTTTTTTCATTTTTCTTTCATATATTCATATATATATATATATATATATATATATATATATATATTAGATTATTTAAAAATTAATATACCTTTAGAGAGGAAATATAAAATATTTAGATGAAACAAGAGTTAAATTTATCAAGAACAAGCCCAATGAGTATTCAAGTAACTGCAGCAGTAATAGTCTATAAAAGCAGCTTGCTAATCATTGCTTAACCATGTTGCTCCTTAACTTATTATGACATAAGACGACTAATGAAAATTTAATCACATCAGTAATGAGTAATTAACTATAAATCTAACTTTCTAACCACTGCTCCAATGTAATGTGAATAGTCATTTATTAAGCTTTGTCTGGTACATGGCCGCAAAACTCATGCAAATGCCTGTAAAATCAGCCTGTTACACACTGTTACAGAGATAAGCATTAAATTTAAATAATAAAAGCAAAATTATGGTTTTGAACTTCCTCTTCAAATAAATGATTTCAAAAGTAAAAATTGAATCATATCACGAAATCCTATCCCATGATCAATATCATATAACCTTCGGCTATGAACAACAGCTGGTCATCAACTCGACAGAAAGTCATTTCACCAAGGTCAATATATATCTGACAGACTATAGCTTTAGACTGTTTGGTAGTAACAGCCATATTTGTTGAACAATGACTGTTTAATATCCTATACACACAGATACAAATATTAGGCTGCAGAACATTAAGATTTCATGCCAAGTGCTGGGTTAGTGAAGGACATTATAAAAAAAAGGAAAAAAAAGCTACTGCCAGTCAAGATTGAAGATTATGTGTTGGCACCAGAATAGAAAAGAAAGCAGGGCATCTCTAGAAAAAAAAGATTATGTGTTGGCATCAGAATAGAAAAGAAGGCGGCAGGGAAGCTCTAAAAATGCTGTAAGCCCAAACAGAGAATTGGAGTCTATAATTTTGTCATTGAATTTTTATACTTTTTTCCTATTTAATAACTTATTATTGTGTATTGAGTTTGAACGAAAGTTTGTAGCATATTCTAAATGAATTTCAGAGACAATAAATATTTTTACATATATTTTTTCAGCCATCTTTTAGGTAGCTTCATGATTCCATCCTCCTAGAATTTGTCATCTTTCTGGGTGATGAACTGGTGAAAGTGATTTTTAGAAGCTTTCAAAGAATTGAAGTTCTTACCATTAAGAGAATTTTGTAGCGATCAAAATAAATGGTAATCCAAAATTGCAAAATCAGGTAAGTACTGTGGGTCTAATTAGGATATCCTGACTAAGCTGTACCAATTTCTAGCAGATCTGTAAAGAGATGTCAAGTATGGTACTGTCTTGATGAAAATAACACCCTTAGTGAAGAAAAAATATACTTGAATAAAAAGATAACAGTATATTATGAAATGGACTAAGTCCGACAATTATTTTAATATATTTTCTTTTTATACATTATTTTTATAGATACAATTATTTAAGTAAATGATTTTTTTATAATAAACAGTATTAATAAATGTAAATGTAATTAATACTGTCTGTTATAAAGAGAACATTTACTTAAATAATTGTATCTATAAAAATAACGTATAAACAAACAATATATATGTATATATATATATATATATATATATATATATGATAAAAAAATATAGTTTTAATATAATTTTAATGCAACAGTCTGTCACTACTTGGTGTTGACCTCAGTGTCCACTTTTATATTTACATAATATCATTGAGTTAAACAATGATTTAATATAAACAAACCTAATGCACTTGTATTGTGTCTTAATTATAAAAAATCCATTTTAACAAAACAGTAGAACAGATATGACATCACCTGATACTGTTTGAAATGAGAAAAATAATCACAAATTAAATAATTTTTGTTTAGTCTGACACAAGGCCATAATTACTTGCAACACATGTTATCAGTCACCCATCTAAATTCTGAATAGGTGTTATAGTACTTGAGTGATAAGATAAGAATTTTGGTAATGTTAAAACCTTTTCAAACAATCTAATAAAAAATTAATCAGAGTTGTATGTATTCATTCTTTTATTGATTTTTCTTAACCAAAACATTTATTTCAATTCTTCTTCAGATGTACAATCTATACAACAAAAAAAAAAGATATATTTTTTTGTGGTTAAAACCAGAAAATAGTATCAAACAGAAAAGTAATCTTTGCAAATATCATTATCAGACAAACCTATTCACATTAAAGTATATAAAACAGGTGATTCCATATTCATATGCATATCTCACAAGCAATTAGATGTTTCCAGTTACAGCCTCACACACATCAACAGAAACAGGGCCAAGTAATGGGGTCACCACTGTGTCCTATGTTTTGTAAAATCTATATAAAACATTTGAATAGTTTTTTTATACAAGTACACAAATATCTTTGCACCAAAAATTGAAATAGACAAAGTGGGATGCAGTACCTCACTAAAGAAAATAAACAAGTTTAGAGTACCAAGGGAATGAAGGAAGCACAGTTATTTACCCCAATTATTATGCTCTTTCCTTTCAACATCATACATTATGAGACTCACTAATTGAGTTTTTTTAATCATTTCTCACTGAGCAAAGCATCAATGCCACTGGGATGCAGGGGGTTACAGGAAGTGAAAGAGCATAAAAAGACTTTAGTGAGGAGATGTAAGGAAATGGACAATAAAGGAACAGGTTTCAAGAAGACAGAAGATGACAATTGGCATTGCATTTAAATTTTTGAAGATTGTAGGTGGCAATGAAGCAAGAAATTGGAAGAGAGTTCCATAAGCAAGAAGTGTGAAAAAATAAACTCTTAGAATAGAACATACAGTTGCATTTAGTTAGTTCAACAGCAAAATAGTGAGACCCAGTTGCCAATCTAGTAGCATGCTTAAATTTATGCAGACAAGGCACTATGGAGAACAATTCATCAGAACAATTGCCATGGAAATATTTGTAGAAAAGACAGAGGGAAGCTATGTCACATTGGTGGGAAAGTGACTGAAGTCAGGATGCCAGGTCAGAATCAGTAACATTACAGAACCTTCTTTGAATTTTGTCAAGAATTTTGAGATTAGTAGGAGCACCAGATTCAATATGGTAGCAATATTAAATGCACAGACAAACGATAGATTTAAAAATGTGCCAGAGGAATTCTGATGAGAAGAATTATCTGGCATGATACAGCAAACCAACTTTCCCAGCAGTAGACTCAGCAATTGATTCATTATAATCACTACACTTCATGTCAGTGAAAAACATGAGTGTAGCTATCCTGGAGTTTAGCATCAGTCATACTGATAGCAGGCAGAAAAGATTCTCTATGATAATTAAATGGAAGCAGTTTTGTTTTGATGGTATTAAAATTTACAAGCCATTCCTTACCCCAGTTAACCACTGATTAGAGGTTCTTTTTGAAAATTGCCAGTTCCACTTTATCAGATCTGGTGGACTTGCTACTAAGAAAGGAGTAAACATTTATATCATTTGCATATATATCTAGATAGGAACTGATGACATTGAAAAGGTCAGTGATGAAGATCAGAAACATAGTAGGTCTGAGGATAGAGTCCTGTGAGATCCTTGCATTAATATGATATGAACTAGAATCATGTTCATTCAATATGACCTTCATTACAAAATTTGTTAGGAATGATTAGATTAAGACAAATATTTGTCCAGAAACACTTAAGCTTGTGGAAAAGGCCATCATGCCAAACCTTGTTGAACGTCTTTGAGATATCTAGGGCCACAGCCTGAACTTTACTGTTCTTATCTAAAGCTTGATAGACAAATTCAGTGATGTCTATTAACACATTGGTGGTAGACTTGAAGAAACAGAAGCCATATTGCTTATCTGAAAGGAAGTCAAGTGAAGTAAGATGTTTAAACAGTTCAGCATTGATTAGAGCCTCTAATACTTTGTCAAAAATAGGTAAGAGATTAATAGAATTATAATTCAAGAGGTCATATGTTTCCTTAAAGTTCTTAAAGGCAGGAACTACAGAGAAAGCAAAGAAGTAGTCGGGCATTTATTGTAATGTTTGGAGAGAACAGGAGCTAGTTTAGGAGAACATTTTTTTAGGACAATTGTAGTAATACCTTCAAATCTGTAAGTCTACTGAGGATCTAGTTTAGAAATGATAGCAGAAATGATGTATGAAGTTACGTTCATATCACTCAGTAGAAACTCTATTCTAGGAAGAAAATGAGACACTCCAATACTCCTGTTGAGTCAAGAGTGAAGTTGGAAGAGAATTTCCAAGTACTCTGCTTTATTTGCAATAGATGACAACATTTCAAATTGATTGATGAGAGGAAGGACTGAGGATTTGCACTTGTCCAGTACACTCTTGAAAAACTGCAAATAGTTTCCAGAGCCAAATTTGTGATAGGTTATAAATAGTGTCTCATTTTATCAGCAAATAGTGCCTTTGCCTTTTTGAGGACATGCTTACATTCATTATGAGAGGTGACAAAGACACATCTGTTACAATCAGACCTGCTGCTCTGGTATAGCCAGAAGTCATTCCTGTGTGCTATAGTGGCCAAACAGGCAGGAGAGAACCAAAGAGAATGTGATTTCACTTGGTATTTCTGTGCTGGAGACCTCAGCCACACATTTCTCAACAGCATGATTAAAAATATCAATGAACAGAACTTTGTGATGGAAATCACAAAATGAGTTCCAATCAGTACATTGATTACAGTTAATAGAAGGTTCTTGTCTGATTGGTTTGGTTTGGTTTGTTTCACGGCATATCAACCTCAGTGGATTATTTAATGGCGACAAAATTTTTATTGCTGGTAATATGATTTTCTTTAAAAATCTATTTCTGGGAATATTTTTCCATGAAGAAATCTATAGCTGTTCATATTTTTTTCAAAGAATGTATAACTGTTTGTATTGCTGGTATTTTTTTTTAAAGTATTACTGATAATAATTTTTCCTTCAAAAATTATTGTTAGTAATAATTTTTTTATTAAAAATTATTTCTGGTTTTAAAACCTAGTTTTACACAAGTTTGGGTATTAACTATTTGCCCATAGCTGGGACCCTAACAGGTACTACCACCCCGGATCAGGGTGGACCTGGAAACACCAGCAATTAAGAAGTGGTTCCACGCTTCTCAAAACCTCCTGATTGCTGTTGGACGTAGTTTATAGTTTTACCCAGGATGTGGATGTAGTTTATCGTCATACTCAGGATGATCTTGTCTGATCGAAGAGTGGAAAGAGATATCTATAGACAGTACAGCATGGTTGAATTTGCCAAGTGGACAGAACTGCAGAGCACAACCTGATTCTGGAGAGGAGGTAAGGAGATCAAGTAGAGAAGTGTGTTTGTCAGAGTTAATAGGGAAACATTTGGGGAAGTCAACTAACTGAATGAGAGATTAAGCAATTGAGAAGTTCAATGTCCAGATGCCAGTAATGTCAATGGCATTAGAGTGATGAAGCCACTTGACATAATGGGCACTGAAGTTGCCGAACAGAAAGATATTTGCAGATGAATATAGCGAGAGAGACTTATCTCTACCATCAGAAATTCTATCTAGTAAGTAACAATCTTGAATTAGGGTTCATGCACATCCATGGGACACATACAAAAAAAAAAAAAGAATAAAATAAATAAATAAATAAATAAATAAAAATCAATCTCTGTCATCCAGAGACATGTATGCTGTGGAGGTATCTGAAACAATAAAACTTGTTTGGACATATTGTGTACGAAAATGTAATAATGTAAATGAAAAAAAAAAGAAATCCTAGACAAAATTTTAATTATTGTTGTGGAAACTTTGTGCACTTACCTTGGCAAAATTCTTGTGAAAAGGGAGAACTGGAGGAATTCAACTGTTATCTTGTGATGAAAATGAAACTAAATATATTATTTCATCTTCAGAGAGAATTTATAGAGATGAGTTCCAGTTGACTCCATCTGACTGAAGGGGAGTCAAAATTTGCATATGTGTTTGAAGAGAGATATATAAAATGCTAAAGGCTGTATTTTCCTACTTTTTTCTACCTTGTTCTCTCTTTCAAAGCTGACTGAATGTGTGATTGAAACTGTTAATAAATGTCCTAACTCTTTATTTTCTACTGGTATTCCTACAACGAGAATTACTTATAGGCAACATATAGTGTTTTTGTTGCAATTTAATATAAATGATTGCTACCGCAAGATTACGCTAGTTACAAGTAAGAATTCGTTACCATTTCTTTCTCTCTGCATTGATTTTTGGTTGAAATACTAATAGTTCCCATTATTGTTTTTCTACCTTCCCCTTCCCATAACAGTCAGATTTAAAATCCTGACATTATTTTCTGTCAACTACGATCTTCAAAAATTTAAATATTTATATATAGTCATCATTTTCTGTCTCTTTTAATCTTGTTCTTTTATTGTCCTTTCTTCTTAGTAACAGTTTTCTCAGTTTCTTTTGCACTCAGTAACCTATTGTAGCTTAGTGGCTTTATTACCTTGCTTGGGATGGAATGATTAAAAAAGCTTTTTTTTCCTCAACAATACATGGATCCCCCAGGGTTTGCGGCTCTAGATAATTCAATACTTAGTGTCCATTGCCACTTTTGACAGTCCTTTACATAACTATAGATTAATTCTATTTTTATTATTTCAAGTGTTATTTTTAGCAGATACCCATAGTTGAAATAGATATCTCATTTTTATTTTAAACATTGTGAATTACACTTGAAAAATCTTAATAAAAAAAATGTGCTCTTTGGCAGGGTTTGAATCTGTATCCCCCTTTGTAGGAGAAACTATTTGATCCAGCATGCATTAGACTGCTTAGCCACAGAGAGCATACAGCCCAGTAAGGATTTATTTTAAATTGTTTTCTTATTTATTTTTATGCGTTTCTTGTATCTTTATTTTAATTTTAATTTTTAAATTTTATTTTTGGTATTCTTTAAAGTTTTAAAACTTGTTTTTCATTATCTTTTGCATCTGTAATATAATCAATCCTGACCTGGCATCTTGACTTCAGTCACTTTTTCACTGATGTGACGTGGTTTCCTTCTGTCTTTTCTACAAATATTTTCATGGCAATTGATCTGATTACTTTTTTAGTGTCTTGACTGCATGAATTTAAGTGTGCTACTAGATTGGAAATTAGGTATCACTGTTTTACTATTGAACTAGCTAGATGCAACCATTAGTTGTATTTTAATAGTTTCTTTTCTTGCACTTATCACCTCTGTAACTCTCTTCCAATTTTTTGCTTCCCTGCCACCCACAGTCTTCAAAAATGTAATTTCAACACCAATAATCATCTTCTGTATTCCTGAACCAGGTTCCATTATTGTCTTTTACCTTACTAAAGTCTTCTCATTCTATTTCACTCCCTGTAAACCACTGCATCCTAGTAGCAATATCGCTTTGCTTGGGATGAAATGATTAAAAAAAGTTTATTTAAGTCAGGTTTATTTTAAAAAAATATTTATATTTGTTTACATTATTTATATTATTATATTTGATTACATCACATATAAAAATGTTACTACCTTGTGGACCTTAATGTGGAAAATATAAATATGGAAGTATGGAGGGGATATATCTTAACTTTTGTGCTCCAAAAGAAACAGTATATCAAAAGGATGTTTTTTTGTTAACACTGCTATTATTTTGTTCTACATTCATCCCCCCAGCAGTAGTTATTTACAAGATTATAAAAATATGTGAACCAAGTACAATATGATATTTATTATTTACATTTTATAAAGATTTATTATTTACCATTTTATAAAGATATATATGTGAAAAGAAATCTTTTTATTAAAAATTTTTAAAAAATTATAAAATTATCAAAATATCTAAACCATCAACAATGCAAAATTTATTATTTACAATTTTATAAATAAATATGAAAACAAGTTTTTTATTCATAATTTTATAAAAATATGGATCAACTGCTGCATGAAAGAAATGCCCGGAAAATACATTTTTTCAAAATCAAAATTTATAATTACATTGTTATCTGTTTATTTAAATTTTTCTTTTTGACAGAAACTTTTTTAGGGATAAAATTTTTTTTTTTTATATTTATTTCTTTATAAATTGATAACTGATAAGCATTATTAAGTTGGTTCACATTTTTAGGGTTCGTATTTTTAGTTAGAATCAATAAATTATATAAAATTATTTTTGTAAATAAACAATTTAATAAATAAATTTATTGAGTAATAATATTTTTGTTGTAAATTCTCAAAGAACAAAGAAAATGTATAAATCCACTTTCATGTGTCTGAGTTTTATTAAAATTTCAATGACTGCTTTTTTAAAGCAAAAAACATTGCCGAGGGAGTTAGGTATATCAAGTGAAAAACTATCAAAATCGAATCAGTGATGCCTGGGCAGAGGTGGACCCCTTTTAGCCGAGTAAAGCACTTTATCTAAGGGAAGGTAACTCTTGTTAAAAAACAAAAGCAAAAAGCTAAACTATTGCTTGGCAGTTACCATGGTCATTGCAGCATTGTGCTAACAAGAATGGATATCAAACCAAAAGAATGGAGTTGATTTGATCAAGCTGATCTTCACTTAAACAGTTGGCAGGAAGAGTTTATAGTATCTAGATAGACCATCATTCCCTGATACTTGCAGGTGAGAAACAAGGCAACTGTATATGGGATGCTGAAAATTTTTCCCAAATCTGACCAAATATCAGATTTTGTTTGCAAATTATTAACGTAGGTAACAACTGATTAAAGTGATTATAGGGCACAAAAATTCCAGCCCAATAAGGCCAGAAGGAAATACTTCTAACAACATGACTCAGACGGACAAATTTCTAACTGAACCATTAAAAAGAATCTTTAAAGTTTTCAAATGATTTTAATTCTACTTTTCAAATAATACCTTTCTTTTTTTGCAATTTCATTGCTTTGATCTTGATGTTAAATTCATTTTTCTGTTCATTACAATGTTAAATGAATTTTTTAAAATTCATCTAACATTGTAATAATTTTTTAATAAAATGAAAACCAGGATGAAAAAAAATCTGCCCAATGGTGTGTGCACATACGTGTGTGTGTGTGTGTGTGTGTGTGTATAACAATAAGTCTGTAGCTTAATGATAAAAAAACAATTTCTTTTATAGCATTTCTTACCTTGGTAATACATTGAAACCAATATTTCTCCACAGATCACAGACTCCTGGGTGGATGTTTCCTAAAACACTACAATCTTAACCTCTTGAAGTTAAGGGTCAATTGTTACCTATCTTCTTTATCCACATAATCCTCACTTCTTACTTCATATTCTTACATTTATTTCACACACCTTTTCAGTAACCCTCTACCTCGAGTGACTCTTGAGCCCTGTACTGGGTGAACACTAGTAAAAAAACAAACAAAAAGAAACAAAAGATGAAAAAAACATTATATAGTGAACATTTCAAATCAAATTTCAGCAAATAAATATGTGAAGCTGAAAACTTATTGATCCATTCCATATATATATATATATATATATATATATATATATATATATATATATACTGTAGTTGTTTTACCTTATTCTAAGAAATAATAACAAAATTAAACCCTCAATATTATGACCTTGTGCCTGACTAACCTCAGCTTTAAAATATTTGGGGTACCTCTGTGATTAACGAGGTCATCTTGCACCCATTGTCATGAATTTAATCCTCAATGGATGCCAACTTTTTGTGGCCTTGTGCCAGACTAAAATAAATTTGAATAATATACTGGGTTCTTTATTATGGAATAGTCCTAGAGACAATAATATTTGATTTTATTGGGTGCCTTCATTTTATCAACTTGTGTCAGATACACGTAGTTTTAATAAATAAATATAGATACTTCACCATGGAACAACACTAACAGGCAAGAAAATATCTTTTGATTTTGAAACAAACATTTTTTACTCTTACCTGTGAGGACCTTGGTTTTGTATCCAATGCTAAACAATGATTAGTAAATCTATTACATAAATCTGTTATCTAGAATATTATGGTGTTAGTAAAAACATATAGAGAGGAAGAGTTCTTTTTTTTTTAAGTAAAAAATGTAGATAATAAAAAAAACTGAAAGAGAAAAAGAAAATATCTTGCCGGTTGCTTGGCTAATGAGAAGCAGGGGAGATAAATCTTGGTTATTAATTTCCTGTATCTAAATTGCTTGTATAGCAATTATGATGGGGTTATTTTTATAGCCTTGCAATAATTTATCATCGACACAAGGCCAGAAAAATATACGGCTTCATTTTGCGTAATAAATTTGTGCAGAAATCTGTTTGGGTTTTATTTTGAACTTTTTTTATTTTTTCTAATCAATTAAATCTTTCTTGTTATTGATACATTGTGAAAAATTTAATATTGAGAAATGAGAATCTTCAGGAGACAAAAGTGAAACAAAAAATAAATGCAAGTATTCTGATGTTTAGAGTGAAAAATAATTGACAAGAACAATTTTTAAAATGTATCAGTTTGTTGAACTTGAAACTGCTAATTTTAGCTTGTCATTTTTACCATTTTTAATTAAAATTAATTGACATTTTATTATACAAAAATAGCCCTAGTTTTCAGTCACACTTTCATGACTACTACCAATGCATTTCTATAGTAAAATAAATTGCAATGCATTTATATATAAAAAACTAATTAGTCTTTGCCTTTCTATTGTAAAATTATTTGCAATGCTTTTATGATAAAATTCTTTAATAATTAACTCATATTACAGATATAATAGCTCTATTCTGTCAGTAACACTTGCCTTAATTCTTGACATGATAATCTCTTTATCCCTTATTTGTAATGTGTTTTTATAGTAATTTCATACCCAATGTATTCTTCTATAGACCATGTTCATTCATGATATAGTCAGTCAGACCTCTCCACAACTTCCTATCCTTTGTGGGCTTTTTGTAAGGTTTGTCTTTTCAGCATCCCTCCCAGTCCCAGCTCTGCCATTCACTTGCACAAGTTCATTAGGTCAAATGCTGATTTTCTCTACTTTTTTACATTAAATATGTTGTAGAGGACCGTGTGTCAGTGATGTGTATGTAGAAGAATACATGTGGGTAGAATTTTCTGCTAGCCAGTCCAACTATATGAGAAAGTTGGACTTTAATTAAGTCCAAAGAAAACAAACAAGACCGATAAATATATGTAAACAAATATATGTATTAACAACAAGTACAAGTTACAAGTATATGGACAGTTACATTGACAGAGTGTGTGTGGTGAGTATTATGTGTGTGTGTTGTGATGAGTGTTCGTACATACGTGTATTGTTCTTAGCGTGTTCCCAGAATTTGGGAAACACAGTATCTGTGAGAGCTCACATCTGCGAGGTGTTATAAGGCTGAACGCTTGAGGAAAAAAGAGGAAGAGGCGAAGGGTCACCCAGTATTTATAGCCAGGGGAGAGAGACCCCTGGTGAAGAGTTAAGGAGCTGAGGAGGAGCTAACTCCAACAATGTCTTGTGAGTGTCATATTTTCAAACCCTTCTTTTGTCATGATAAACACATCATGAGAAATTTCAAGTATCTCTTTTTGGTTCTAAGCATAATCATGACTTTTGTTTCCATTTTCTTTAAAACTTTGTTGCTACTCACATGTTCAGACCATTCATTGGATTCATTTCCAAACAAATAAAGAAACCTTGTCTATCGTTACCACCAGAATTTGCAGTGTTTTGTTTTTTGATTGATGGATTCGTTTTCAACCCTTTGCAGATTATTTAAAGCCAAAAAATATTTTTAGATAATAAGAATTTTTTTAGTGGAGGGTGATAATAATGGATTAGTGATACAAGTCTTACTAATTAACCCATAGCTGGGGCAAGAAGAGGTGGATTCATAAAAACGAATAAAATAAACCCAACAGGAATTGGAAGTTGGCTCCCTGATTAACAATTCTGAGCTATTATCCATTACACCAACTGCATATCCAAGCTTACAGCACCTTGTATTCCCAAGCGGTCACCCATCTAGGTACTAACCAGATGTGATGTTACATAACTTTGGTGATTGTATGGGAACCAGTGTTTCAATGTAGGCCATAAACCAGAATTTGCAGTGTGACTCTGTATAAATAATAATGACAAAGAATGAAAGTTTTGACGTATTTGTTTAATAAATTCATAAAACCACACGTTACAACTAGTTTTTAAATGATATATTATTAGTTGATTATTAAGCAAACATTTTATTTACTCCCATTAATTTTATTAGCTTTATTTTCAATATTTTTAATACTTACATTATAAGTAGAAATTCATATATATATATATATATATATATAGATAGATAGATAGATATATAGATAGATAGATAGATAGATATGTTTTGAACAATAAATAATATTAAAAGATTAAAATCTTCAGACACACTGGGTTGTATATTAATATTCTTTTGTTTTTATTATCATTTCAGTTAGATTCCTCAACTAGTTTCAGCCAACATGGCCATCATCAGGAGAAAAAAATTCTGCTTGCTAGTAGCAGTGAACTATAGAAATGAATGTCTTGATGGAGAAAAAATATATATATATATAAATATACACAGGTAAAAAATCCTTTATCCAAAATTATTGGGACCAGAAGTGTTTCTATTTGCAGGTATTTGGGTGGGGATTTTGAAATACAGAGGCTATTTAATTCATATTTAGCAGCATGGTGCAGTTTGGGAATGGAACTCAAGCATAAACACAATATCACTTTACATTTTGTAACACAGTTTATACATATACCCTGATGGTGGTTTTATATAATAACATAGCCTGAAAGTAGCTTTATATAAAATTTAATAAGTATACAGATACAGGTAATGGTGCTAGTCATGTAATGCTCACATAGATGTTTTAAGTGGTGAAATTAAGATTTCATGTAAAAATAATGTTTTGTACTTTCTGTACGTGTACAAATAATTATATAAATGCAACACCAAACACTACTTCTACATCAGGTGTGAGAAACTGGAGAGAGAGGGTATATCATTGATGGCTTCACTGTAAGTCTAAGAAGGAAATTTTCTATTTATGGCAAATTATGTCTGCTCCTGAAAAACTTTTGAATTTTGTAACTTTTTCAGATTTTGGAATAAAGGATACACAACCTGTCTATATATATATATATATATATATATATATATATATAAGGGCTGCAAAAGTAGGTATACTGTATTATACCAGTATTCACTCAGTTATGTGCCATGCATGATACACGCTTAGCCGATCATGTATCTTTCAATACATGACTGACGAAGCAGATTTTTTTTCCTACAGTAGGTTGCCATTTCTTTCTGCAGTAGACCAGTTGCCATCCAAGACTACAGAACCCACTCTGTCCTGCTATTTACTCATAGCTGGGGGGAGAAGAAGAGGATTCATACCTTTCCCAAGGATTAGCAGTTCAAGGATACATTTAAATATCAGAATTCATTTAATTCATTAAAATCATTTTCAATATTTTTATTTTCATAATTTTTATTATAATACGTTTATTGTAATTTTTATTTTTTAATAAATAATAAATGTTTTGCAGGTAAAGATAACTGTGTGAATGATCGCAGCAAACAGTTTGAACATTTGAGGGACCGATATATTTATTATTGATATGTTTATATAATCAATACAATATGTTTTCTGTGCATGCTTTCGTTTTCACTACTGTATACTTACTTTTACATAAATATATATGATTAATACAAATATAAATTTACCCCTTAGATGATTGATGTTATATTCACCACCCTGACTCCAGGGTTTTGTAGATGAACCTTTTTGTACTCATTCAGTCTGCTTGTCAGGCTTTATCAACAATTGACTGCTGATTTTCTAATTGTCATTATCTTTATATTAAGTTAAAAAAATGATTTATTTGCTTGTTATTGATGTTAGGTTGATTTTTTATTTCTTCTTTGTGTGTGTATGTGTGTGTGATGTATGTATGTACACCTGTACAGGTGTGCATATGTGCATGAGCAGAATGTGGCTATTTCTCCTTTTCATCATCTTCTCATCTTCTTGTACTCTCTCCCTATTACTTTTTCTTCTTTTTTCTTTTCTCTTTTTTGCCTTATATCCTGAAAATATAAAATAAGTTTATCCTGAAAATCTTCCCAACATCAGTTGGTTCATAATTTTATTGCAAAAACATTGACCTGATTAATTTCACATACATCTCTTTTTATTTTTATTTTCACATTGACCAAAACCAAAGAAATTTAGACAATGTAAAAATAAAAATAAAAATAAAAAGAGATGAAGATAAACAAAAATTATGTAACTGTAGAAATCCTCATAACTGTCCTCTACAAAATAAATGTCACACGGAATCATTAGTATACCAATGCAATATCTCATCTATTGAGAATCCTGAAAACATAAAAATCTATATAGGTTGCACAAGCCATGAGTTCAAAAAGAGATTCAATCAACACCAAACCTCATTTAGGATAAATAAATACAGAAATCAGACATCCCTTTCAAAATATTTCTGGCACTTAAAAGAATCCAATAAAACACCTACAGTAAAATGGAAATTAATAAGAAAAGCTAGAATATGTAGGTCATTAAATGACCCATGTCCTTTGTGCATACATGAGAAACTAAGTTTATAAAAAATAAAAATTTACTGAATCAGAGAAATGAAATAGCTATTCTTTGCTGTCATTGTCAAAAATTTTCCTTAAATAATATTTAAAAATAAGATAAAAAATGGGAGCTGGTAATATACATACTTATATTTGACGTGAAAAAATAATTTTAAATAATTTAAGTAATTCTATTACATTTACTTGTTTTAAAAAGAAATATAGTCTATTAGTAATTAAGACTAAAAATATTTTAAAATTGTAGTTAAATAAAACGTATTCTAACCCAAACACCCCTAGATAGAATCTTTAAGTATACAAGTACAAAAAAATGCTGAAAAACTTTTTTGTCATTAAAAAAACAAAAACAAAAAAACCCAGATGACATGCATTTAACGGATGTCAGAATTTGTTGAAAAATACACCCTTATCCTCCCTAAACTTAACCTTTTTTCAGATGTAACTCTTAATTGATACAACAATAGTTAATAAAAATGAACATGCTATGGCCCCTGTCTGAATGATTGGATTTCTCTGTATCCTTGGGAACAAAAAATCATGAATTTATATGTGCATTTAAAACTCAGTAAATTTAAAAATAAGTTATTCCAAAATTTGCTTGAAGATGAAACAGAACTAATGCTTTTAATTTAATTATGTAATTGAATTTGAAGTTTTTAGCTTCAGTTTTTGAAACATAGTTATTACTGTGTAGCCAAAAAACCATATTTTAAATCAGTTAATTTACAATATATATACTCTGTAAATTTACATTGAGCACTGTTTTATAAAAAATAAAAATATCAATAAGAACACCGGATTATATATCTTACTGTTCTTTCTTTATATATATATATATATATATATATATATATATATATATATATATGTAATATATAGCTAATTAGTTGTAACTACTAAAGAGAAAGTGAAAGCCTAATTAATCTTGAACTTTTAAAACCTTACATTTACACTCATCTTAATTGATGTATACAGTTTTTTTTAACAATTGTATTCATCCTTTCCCACAAATGAAATGTTGCAAGCTTCTCATTGCCCTATCGTTACTTCCATAACATGTGTTTTGATGAGTTACATCCTTAGTCCCACCACTCCTGATCTTTACAATGAGAAGCTGCAATATCATGTACACAATACTGAATCATTTCCATTCCCTTCGTATTCCTAGAGTATGAGCTAAGTTCTCAAGAACTGCGGCTTTATGGAACAGACTCCCAGCAGGATGTTTTCCCAATCACTACAATCTTGACCTCTTCGAGTCTAGAGTTAATCATTATCTCTACTGCATAGTCCCACAAACTTTACTTTTTGCCCTTTCTTATGCTCATACAACACCACACTAACCCTCAGGCTTTGTATTGGGTCAATATAAAAAAGTAGATAGACAGATATGTAAGTGCTATGTCATGGAGCAGTGGTTTGCAAATTCATCTTTCAGACCATTACAATTGGAGTAACTCTGATCCTCACTGTGTATATCTTTTTATGTGACTTTGTGCCAGACCAAATTTAACTTTGTAATTACCTACAGAGATGTTTTGCTAAAGAGTTATGGTTAACAAGCTATTCTTACACAATATTACTACTGTTAAGTTTAATTCCCACTGGTTACCACACACTTATGGTCTTCTTGTACCAAACTAAGTTAAGTATAGTAAATATCAACACTTAAATTTAGGCAAAGTTTGTTTTGTTGTGACTGAAATTATTACTAATGAATTTTGAGAAAACATGAAATATTTTTATTTTACTTGACAATTTCTGCAATTGCTTCCCTTGCACTTATCGATTAAAAACAAACAAACAACAAAAAAAAAACGTATCGTATCTATTTTTTTCTTTTCAATTCACGCCTATTTTTTAGCAGGAACGACATTACTCTTTCTGAGTTTAGTTTGAGCCAGACCGCAACAAATAGTCAAGAGGAATAATAAGCGATGATAAGGTGAGTTGATTTTTACAATGCGAAAATATATCTCCTTGCTTCTTCGTTTACGATGAACGCAAGTCACATGACTGCTCATGTGATCAGGTTCACTTACGCACCATTTTGCTATGATCGGCTCTCTTCTCGGATTTGACACTTGTTCGGACTACACGGGACTTTACAACATATTCCGGCCACACGTAAGTACAGTCTGACCATTTCTACCAAGATGACAATAAGAGTGCACGCTTCTTCCTTAGGGCGTGTCCAGCCCTGTTCGCTATTTTGTTAATGTTGTAGATATATATTTTTTTTCTTAGCAAAGACACTTGTCAGCAATTGGCGGCTGCTAGATGCAGCGCTATTGCGAATTACAAACAAGTATTTTTTTTTTTAAATAATGCAATTTTCTTAGTGTTTTGCTAAAATAGGCGGTACAGAAACACGTGAACCTGTCCTGTAACAATATACAAAAACCTTAAATTCCGACTTGTAATACATAAAATCCCACTTTCCCCTTATTGATAAATGAAAATTAAATCGGGTATTTTTTTAAAGAAACACACGATTTATTTATTTACACTGAAAGAATAATGAAAACATTTTATCTTCTTAATCTTACGTAAGCTATTTAGAATAATTAACGAACTTTAACTTTAAAGTAAAATAAAAAAGTAATCTAAATCACAATTAAAACATCTTGTCTCGGTTTACTAAAAAAATAAAAAAAATTCTGTTTTATTTGCGAAAATTGTTGAACTAGTTAATTAACTGAAATGTTGACTTGAAAACAGGTTAAGTAAGTCAGTACGTGGTTTCAAAATTATGAGTACTTTGTTAAACAAAAAAGACCGTAATAAAGTTCTCTGTTATTGAAGTTTCGTTACTATTTTAGCTTCTCATATTTAGAAAAATAAAAAAAACTAGCCAGAACGACGACACTAATAGTGATTGAATTACAATACATTTATTTTAAAATTCCTGAGCAGATTGCTTCTTTTTCGTGGTCATCTTTGATCATAATAATGATTTAATGGAGCGCAATTGTTGCTACCAACTGGCACTTGATGTAATAATAATTATTATTATTTATTACAGCTACTACTACTACTACTACTAAGACTCAAGACTCAGAGACAGACTTCTCTAGCTAGAGATCTGTTCAGTTATATATCTTTTTTTTTTTCTTGATATGACACTTTTTCAGTTAATTCTAAAAAAAATTAAAATAAAAAATGATTAAAATACGCAAATGGTAAGAAGAGTAAAAAAAGAAAAAAAACTAAAAGTTTCTATATAAACTTAATTAAAAACTGTCCATCAGTAAGTTTTACAAAAATGGAATGACAATTTATTTACCGGACCCCATCGACATTAATAATGGGGGTTGGGGAAGAAGCTATTTTCTATCACTTATTATTTTCATTTCAACTTAAGTTAAGAAGGGCTTCAGAGAAGACCCCTCTCGTGTCGATGTACACATTTAGTGTACACTGTACAGTGTACACTTTTAGTTGCTTAAGTTAAAACAAAACAAAAGGTTTTTCTTCACGACACTTAAAATTTATTTATTCAAAAGTAAAATATTAACATGTCATTGGTATAATTAATTTGGTCACATGAATGAATCGTTCAATTTATTTGCAGATGACTGGTTTCATTACTTATCTTCAAGCAAATTCCGATAATACCCAATTCCCACAACATTTAGAAAGTTAATCAGGTTTTTCTTTCAGGGTCCTCAGGTTAAGACGGTCTGACAAAAACAGTTATTGCCGGATCAAGCTAGTAACAAGTGTTTTTCGTACTATATAGTCTGCTTTTAAATTCTAAAAAGCAAACTACTCGCACTTGTTAAGCATATATCATACGAGTTGAAGTCAGCTTTTATAAATTTATATTTATAAAAAAAAAAAAAAACGTATGATAATTTTTTGCAAAAAATTGTTTCATTTTAGCGCCGATTTTTTTTTAATCAGCCAGATTAAAAAAAAATCGGCGCTAAAATGAAACACTTTCTCATGTTGCAAAAATAATTTTTTTTTTTTTAAAAAAGAAAAGAAAGAAAGAAAACTATCAAATTTTAACATTAGGATGCTTTCTTTTGCGAGGAGGGGATAACAATCTCTTGCGGTACGTACGTAGGAATCTGTTTGATATTTATTGACTTTGCTTTTTCTTTTTCATCACCCTTCTGTCGTGTACTACTCTCTAGTAAATTTTAATTTTTTTTAAACCGACGTTTTGGGGTAGCGTTGCGGCCAAAAGTACACTCCTACCCTAACGGTTATTTATCTGGTGTTCAGTGCAAAAACAGTCGATTTTTAAAAATACAACCAAAATACCTGTTTTGTACATTTTTTAATCATTATTTTTGGATTGACTACCGTTTATTGGGCCCACGGCTCTAGAGGTAGACGACGACTTTTAAACAGTTGATGGCAGATACAGAAGGAAAAGTTAGTAAAAGTAAAAGAAAGCCAGAAGAGTAAATTATTACTATTATTATTAATTATCAATCAGTTGTAAAACTGACTTTGTTTGTCAGTAACAGAAAAAGCCCAAGATGCGAACAACGAACTGGAGATGTCAAAATAAAAAAAAAGTACAGACGTTTTAAATTAAATGACGTGTTTAGTTTATTTTTTTTATTTTTTTAACTGATGGAAAACGTGACACCGAAATCCGAAGCTAAACTGAGTACTCACAGGAAAATTTCGTTAGAATAATAGCGCAGAATTGCAATATTGTAATAATATTATCAATCCTCCTAAAATGCTGGACAATTTTCTCACAGTTGAAGAGAAAACTTGAGGCAATAAGCTGTTATTCTACAGAAGGATGCTGAGAATATCATGGACGGAGCGTGTAAGCTACTAGAAAATTGTTTAGGGAAAATGGGAACAGAAATGACGCATATTTAGAATCCGAAAGAGTTGAAATTTCTTGGACATAAGGAGAGGAGTCTTGAAAAAAAAATCGACATTCGGGGGTGGATGGTTGGCTGACACTTCGACTTAAATGGATAGCAGTGGACGGAGGTGGCGAAATTATAAACATGAAATCATTTAAATACAACAAAGGATATGAAATGGAGGAATGTAGCACGTAGAACAACTTGAATAAGCCTAGAGAGAGAGAGAGACTAATGATCCAATTCCAATCTTATCTTATCAATATTTTGACAAGTACAACTTTTGCCTCATTCCCATTGAACAATCGGATTGCCAGCATAATTGAACTATTGTTCTTCATTTTAATTAGGTTGATTGAATATTTGAATAATTAAGGCGGATCAAGCACAATTATACGAGGTTATCTTATTTAAATTATTAATTGTTATTTATTAGAAATAATTCTTACTAAGAATTATTTCTTAGTCATCGTAATTATCAGCGCTGGGTATATTCCGTTTTAAACAGAAGTGAAGCCATTATTTTGATGTAAGGGTCTCAGTTAATTTAACAATTTTATTTTTTTATATGCCGCGGAAATAAAAGTGCCAACATTGTAAAATTTCATGAAATTATATAAACTTTAAGTTTTTTGGTTATTTTAACCTTTCTTGAATGGCTTCAAGCGAATGAATCCTAAAAGAGACAACTCTCCATCAGATTCAGATCTTATAGACTGGCGCTATAGAATCATCAATGTTCTGTACTGCTTTAAACAAAAAGTTAGGAAGGAAACTCCCATACTGTAAAGAAAAGAGAGATAACCGGACTTCAGAAGTCTGTTCTCTTGAAAAACGGTTTTTTTAACTTATTTTTTTTTTTTCAACCGGTAAATAACGCTAACTGTTCGGTCAGTGAAATGCCGAATGTTTCCTTATAGGAAAACGGCTAATCATACATACCATTTATTCATCTTTTAAAAATCTTAAAAAAAAGAAAATAAATAAATTAGAATTTAGTAGCTCAATCGTACGAATCATAAAAAACACTTTATCATCGAGTTTTACGTGCTTCTTCTTATTGGAATAAATACAAAGAGCCTTGGATTTTTATTGTGTACACAGCGCCGTTAATGACCTAATGACGAAACCTCCAATAATTGATAAAATTTAAAACTGCTGTTTATTTACATATGTACAACATGTAAGATTCAAAGATGTAAGTTGATATTTTCTGGTATGTCATTATTATTCACAGATTTTTAGAACAAAATAAAGTTTAAATAAACCGTAAACGTATTGATTTCGAGAAGCTGGTGTTATGCAGTTAAGTTGTCAATGAGCCTTAGTTTTGTTTTGATCTCTAGTTTGGTGTTGATTTGCTTACGGAATGGCATTTGTGAGTTGACTGATTATGACCTGTTGCAAGGTTTCGTATGTATGTTTTTCAGGTGATAAAACTTGGTTTTTGAAATTCCTCAAACTAACAGCGGTTGGTTGATTATTTTTTTCTCTCACTCTTTTTATACTGCCTAACTTGTTCTCATGTTCACAATTTTCTAATCATATTTTATGTTATTTTCGGCAGTTTTTTCCCCTTGGATTTGTGTGGGTTTTGAAGTTTTGATGACACCTTTTTTTACCCGTTAATGATTAATAACCACTTTAATTAATAAATATTGAATATGCATACAAATGTGTCTATAGCCGATTATACGTAGTAAGTAGTAGAACTCGAACTTAAGAACTACATTTCACTTGTCCACATTAGTTACGGCAAAGGTTTCGGTTTTACTTTTGTTTTTAATTTTAATTAAAGTTTGAGTCGGAAGACTTAATTGCAGCTGTAAATGTTGAAAAATCAAATTGATTTCGTATATTAGTCATAAACTCTCTTGTTTTTTACACAGAAAAATGTCAATGAAGAAATGATCCAAGACACATTTCGTTTTTATATTTTTATTTTATATTTTTATATTTTTATTGATGTTTAAACAATCATTATTTTTTCTGTGTGTTAAGTGACAAAAAAACCATGAATGCAGTAGCAGAGAAATCATTGGAGTTCAAGAAATGTATGTCAAATTCTTTTTGTTTCATAAAATATTTTGGTAAAAATTTATTAATAAAATGTGAAATAAAAATTAAAAAATAATCCTTGCTGCCGTTTTTTAAGCATATGTAGTACTCGGATATTGCAAAAATTAATTGAAAGATAAGAATATTCAATATATATTTTTTAATTTGATATCTTTTTTCTCTTTTATAAGTGTTTCTATTGATTGTTTTTATTGTTTGTTTTTTTTTTTTTTTAAACTATTATTATTGGCGTAGAGAGAATCATGTTTTCTACTCTAGACAAAAATGTCTCTTGGATCCATTGACAAACTTCTGGAAATCTATTTCATTTCATCTTTCTCGCATTTCAGAAATTTACAATCAAGCTTTCTGCTTTTTTCCCTTCAAAAGTTAAAAACCGTGTTCCTATATTTTATTGTCAAAAACAAATTCTCATTTGTCCTAATTTCAGAAAATAATAAATCTTCAGTCAATCAATATTCCTTCAACTCCTCCCTCCTGTTACAACTTGGCTTGATGCAATTTTAATATTTTATGATTTTTCGAAAAATGCTCGGACATCAAAAACAAACTTCTGCATTTTATTTTTGATAGCAACACTTTTAAAATTCATCGTAACATTTTTTTCTTATAAAATAAAAACGTGCATAAATATTAAACATCGTCCCTTTTGCTTGGGTTTATTTTTGTCGCGGACATCCCAACAAATTAAAAAAAAAAAAAAAATGTAACTGGCCATATCGACATCAATTTTTAAAGCGTTTTTTTTTATTTGTTGTCAAGAGTGAAATTCTAGATAAGTGCGCGTTTAAATTATAACGCACTTTTTGGTTTTTATTTTTACTCATTAGTGAGTGAAGAAGAGGCAATTAAAGAAAGATTTAATTAATGATTCTAATAATCTAACAGATGAAAAGTACTCATTGGAACTGGATGTCATGTTGACAGTAACATTAACAACAATTCACTTCTGAGTGAAAAAAAAAAAGATTGTGTTTTATTGAAAAAATATATATATTTGCTTTGGTTCCGATAGATTTTTTTTTCTTTTTTTTTTTTAATTACATGGTGTTGAAAAATAATAATAAAATGTCTGTCTCATTCTGTTTCATTTTTTAGACAAAATCTAAAATTTTCTTGGAACCCCATCCTTAGTCATTTTCAAGATAACATCAGTAGAATGAACCCCCGCTCGCCCCGCTCAACTGTATGCAGTGTGAAAAAACCGACGAATCTACACAGAAGAAAAAAATGATGGATGATTAGTTTGCAGAGTTTATTAGGAATCGGATTCAAAATTTTATCATTATCAAAGTACAGTGAATTTGCAATACTATTTTTTGAATTTATTTCAAAATGAAGAAAAAAAACTTTGTTGATTTTCTTGACTGAAAGCGTAGTTTCCAGACGAGCAATTTTTCAAAATGTCATAATGCAAATTTTAATGCCCTGGAGGTAAAAATAGTAGTAAAAAAAAAAAAAAAAAAAAAATCAAATAATCTAGGACTGTCCAAGAAATTTGTAGATATTTGGAAATTTTGTATGAGAACTGATTATTTATTTTTACTTTTTGAAACATGTTTGAACCTATCATTAATAAAAAAAAAAAATTAGTTAAAAAAATAAATGATAAAAATACCAAAAATCATGTATAATCCACTGAGCACACTTAAAAAAGCATTTCATTTCACAATTCATTGAAAATTAAATTCTTTTAAATTAATAGTACACAGTTGTTAGTAGTAAATATTTTTAGATTATTAATGATTTAATCAAACAAACTCAAACAGCAAAAATGATTGAATTAATTTCTAATTTGATTTTAAAAAATGCTTTAAGATGAAGGCCTAAAGTGTTATTTTCTTCCCCATATGCTCTTTTTTTCTATGTGTCGTGTCCCTTGAGGACGTGAGCAATTAGGGCTCTCCACAACCTTCTCTCTCCCGTTCCTCCATCCATCCACACAAGCTCATCAGGGAGTTGACGCACTGCCTTCTCTTACCTCTCTTGCCCTCAATATGCCTTATGACATGAGGGTCAAGTTCTCCTCCTGATTATGTGCCCATGAAATTTCACCTGTCTCTTTCTGATTCTGAGCACTATGTGTTCTTTTTGTTACCATTTTCTTTAAGACTTCTTCATTGCTTACAAGCCCATCTATTGAATTCTTAGTATCCTTCTATAGAACCACATTTCTGTTGTCTCCATTTTTCTCTTCACTTGTGGAGAGATTGTTCAGCGTTCCCTGTCATACAAGGGCATTGATATCACCTAACAACAGTTCAATACTCTTTTCTTGGTTTCTAACAAAATTTTCCTGTTTTTTACTACTTTGCTTAGCTTTCGTAAGGCATCTTTCGCTAATCCAAAGTGCGTTTGGATTTTGGTGTCATGTATTCCATTGTTTGATAAAACACTTACCAGATTTTTAAATTTCTGAATTTGTTTGATGCTGACATCGCTAATGTTTTTTGTTTTCTCTTGGTGACAACTGACAACAATACTTTCTGTTTGAGTGTTGATGGTTAGTCCTCCTTGCTTTTCTTTTATCTTCTCAGGGAATTCTTTCTAGAGGTAGAATATATCTGGGGAGAAGGCACGTCCTTGTCTCATGTCCTTTTCTATTTTCGTGTAGCTACTAAATTCATTTTCTATATCGTATAGATGTGGTTTGCTCCCAGTATAAGATTATTGTAAAAGTAACTTTTCAAATAGACCTAGTTTTCCTAACAGTTAGAATAAGATCCTTCTGCCGGACATGGTGAAATTCTATATGATAACAATAACATACCTTAAAAAGAAAGTTTCATTTTTTTTTTTTTATGCTGTATATTTTTTGTTATTATGCTATCTATACAGAATTGATTGAAATTAGATGAAAGTAATTTTTTTTTAATAAATTACATTTATCTGGAAGACCACTTTTGAAAAAAATAGAAATAAATAAAAAATAAGATCATCTTTTTAGTTTTTACGGTGTATGTTTTCCATTTGATTTTCTTTTCACAACTTTCAATATAAACAGCTACTGTTTTTACAAATCAATGACCTACTATTGGTACATTGTCATCCTTACTCAAGTTATAACTGTTATTTATTATTCTTTTGCAATGACCACAGAGAGCCAATATTTTTTTTTATTATTTTTATGAAGACTTATTGTACTATAGAATCTATACACACACAGCTGAGGCAGCTTAGCAAGCATTTAATGTAAACTTGACTTAATTCTAGTTTTGTTGGGAGTAGTAGAGTAATGGATTGTGACTCAGATTGAGGAATCAGAGTTCAAACTTCAGTCAAGTTCATTACATTTGATTCACTTATGCTTTGGGAATCGTATAAATCCAACGCTTCTACCCCCCAAGCTATGGGTAAAATACTAGGACAGACTTGGTTCTATAGCTTTGGGTGGCAATTGGTCTAGGAGAATTCAAAATTGTATGTAGCCCTGTTGAAACACTATGCCGCTAAAAGAAAGGATTGTTTGCATTGACTTGACAATCCCATCTACAGTTGACTCTTTTTTCAAGTTTCATATTGAACCTTCTGGATTTAAATATTGATTACTTTCCACTTGTGTAATTTTTTTTTTAAAAATTATCTCTTGAAGCTTTTAGAATTTTTCTTCTTGACAAGTTTCATAAATCAACCAAAAGAAAGGCACACACTCACACACACATAAAAAGATAAACTGCAAACGTTTTTGGTTGAAATGTGGATTTTTTTTTTTTTTTTTAATTTTAAAATAAATATTATATTCTATTTTCTATAATTCTGCTACATGTGTTTCTGGTTTTGCGACTTTCTTCAAGCGAAGAGCAGATATTTCCACATGTTATAAAAATGAATTTTTTAAATGGTAGTGATTAAAATGTCTTTCTTGGACGGTGATAAGCGTTTACTTTATATTGCATATAGTTCACTTGTTAATATTTCATTATTTCACGTGGCACAACGTCATAGAACCATATTATGAAGTTACGATTTGCGTCTGATATTTTGCAACCATTAAAGTAATCTTCTGTGTTAGCATAACAGAATTGACTACTATATTTGGTCATTACATTATGTGTCTATGCTGTATTTTTTTTTTTTTTTTTTTTTTTTTTTGTTAGTTTGGTTAACCGTTATGATCTATTGAGTGTTGGTTTAAATTTGTTTGCGGAGTTTTTTTGTGTAATTGTAGGTAAGAATATATAACTGTCTGTTTGGTATATTGACATTATTTTAAATTTACCTTGATTAAATATATAACTTCTTGCATTTTGTACATTTCAGTGCATAAAATGCATTTTCCCTTCACAAATGCATAAACAAATTCCAAGTGAGCCTTTATAAATTATTTATTCAGCTGTAATTCTTTCAATTTTTCTTTAACCAAATCCAGGAAATCTAATGCGGTAGGAAAATGTTTTTGGTTTCTCATGATTTTTCTTGTAACAATAAACAAGGAATATGTTAGTTTCATATAATTTCTCTTTTCTGCATACAAAAACAAATGTTTGCTTCAAGAAGAGTATACAGGAATTGTACATAAATTTTATTAGTTTTTTCACATTTGATAGCAGAAATGAAAAAATAAAAAAAATTGTCTTCAGTTCAACATTATTATTATTTGATAAATAAGAGTAAGACCTACGTCTTATTCTTGAGGATGATCAGGGAATGGTTAAATTCATAGAACTGAAGATAAAAAATATGGACAATTTTTGTTTGCTCTTGAACCGATTATTCCTTTTGTGAAAAAATAAGATAATCTGTCACACGTAACAGATATTAAACCCTCCTCTTGAATTTGTAAGGCAAAACCATCATATATCCACTTCAAGTCATGACTCTTGTGTAACTATACTGAATAATTCCTCTTTATGGTATTTTTTAAGACAATGGGAGTTACCCTCCAAGTACAGGTTATAATGCTACCAGCAGCAACAAATAATTCTTGATTTGACCTGTTGGAAAAGTGGAAACAGTCTATCATAGTGACATCACTCGTAGATTTGAATTAGTTGCTAGTCGCCAAGGTTAGAAAGCTAAGGGTCTCCTGCTATTAACCTGTTGGAGTAGAGAATTCATGACTTTTCCAAGGGCATTAGTATGAAGTTAATGCCAACTGTCTTAGCCAGAAATTGAACTTTGTTCACTGGCTCTATTTTCTGTGTCATTAACTGTTTGGTCACCTACACCTTATGTGTGTACATACATACATACATACATACATATTTTATATATATATATATATATATATATATATATATATATATATATATATATATATATAAATGATAGAAATTAAGGAGGATTTGAGATAATTAATTAATTCATCGACTCTAGAAGAAACCTCAACAGAATGCAGAAAGCACTGGACGGCCGTTTCATCCTATATTTGGGACTCATCAGCAGTGCGCATCCACTACCGAGAATTGAAACCCGAACAGTTACATTGACAGGCAAACGTCATACCAACTGTACTAACAGGCCTCTGTGACGAAGAGGTTGCGAACTAGACTCGATATTGCAGTAGTGGATGCGCACTGCTGATGAGCCCCAAATATAGGACGAAATGGCCGTACAGTGCTTTCTGCATTCTGTTGAGGTTTCTTCTAGAATCGCTGAATTACTTATATATATATATATATATATATATATATATAATATATATATATATAACTTGTTAATTGTATTTTTTTCCTGTTTAATTTTATATGAAATTTTTTTTTTTTTTTTTTTTACTAATAAATATTATTCTTTTTAAATGTCAAGTAAAAAAAAAAATCGGAATATAGCTTTTGGCCCATCTCTTTGGGTGGGGTGTAATAATTTACAACTTGACATTTCTCCAGATGGAGGAATTTTATGAGCTTATACTAACCTTAATTTAAAAAAAAAATATATAGCAGCAAGAATTTAATAAATAAACTTTTTTTTTTTTTTTTTTTTTTTCTAACAAACCAACAATAGCATAGAATTAATAAAAAAGGAAAATTTAACTTTCAGATTTCTTTTGATAAGGAAAAAAACTCATCTCCTTTCTAAAGGAGGAGGAAAGTGGGTGGGGAAGAAAGAAGATTGATTTTTCTCCTGTATTATGCAATGGCTGATCAATTATCCATTAGGACAAATGAAACATGTGAAATATTTCCCCACAGTTACAAAAAGAATTGTAAAGTAATGGGAGGATTCTATTGAATTCAGCAATCTTCAGATTTAATAGGATATTCTGAAGATGTCAATAGGATGGTGTGTTATAAATCTTTCTTTTTCTTTGTTTTTTTTTTTCTTTTAATTTAATTTTTTTTTAAGTATAATAAAACAAAAAACACTCTTTTTATGAAACAAAGCATATATAAAGTGGCTTCTTGAAAAGCAAAGTTAGAGCAAAAATTACTTTAAGTGATTTCATTTCTATATAAAATTCAAAAGAATTTTGTTGTATTTTTATGACGATTTAAATATTTTTTGTTTGCTGATATATTTGTTAAGGATAATGTAGGGGGAACATTTATAGCAATATTCAATTGTATTCATTTTCTGATTTATAAATTATTAAAGAGAAAAAAAATATCCTGATTAGGTTAGATATTGATCACTAAATACTTTGTAGGCAGCAGAAGTTTCTATGAAAATTAAATTCAAAGAGACAGCATATAAAAATAAATTTGTCCCTTTTAAGAATCACTGCATAAAATTCAATATATATATAAAAAATAAGTGAACATAGAAGTCAACACTTAGAGGCAACAGTGTTTCGTGCTAGATGTAATCGTCAGGCCACATAAGACAATTTTGATTTTATTTTAATTTGACCTGTTTTGCTGATGTCATCAGAAAAAGAAATTTTTATTTCTTGTAAAATGAAAGTCTTTTGCTGATGCTGGTTCATTACTGAACCATGTTAAAAAAAAAAAATGAAATTGTCTTGTATATTTGCGATTCTATCAGAGTCTCATCCAACTTAACTCTCTTTCACACTCTCTCTCACACATACACACACTTTTATATATGTAAATGATGACTGGTAGAGGGCCCCATAAAATTGAAGAAATAGGTATTAATAATTGATTGATGCCTTAAACAAAGACCATGTTAGAAGATGAATTTGATAGTAACAAAGTTGTCATTATTGTGTTAATTATATTGTGATTTCAAATTCAACAAGCTGAATTGCTAAGTACTCTTGTATACCAAATGAAAGTATAGGCATATTTAAAATATTTTCTTTAATCTTCCCCATTGCATGGTGCTTTTTGGTTCAGTACACTTATTATTTTTCAAATAGTTTTCTCTACAACATGATCATTTCAATCCATGGAAAACATTTATTTCAACAACCATGTTTATTTTATAAGTCGAAAATTTCCCATCAGTATGACTATTCTATATGGTACTTTTATTTGGTACAAAAGAGTACCTTAGTTTGTCTCCTAGAACATTTTTACCCAGTTCATCAGTGTCATTGTATAAAATACTTTGTTTTATAACATAAACATATGACTGTGACCTATATTGGACATGTGATAAGCATTAGTGATTATCTGTGTCTGCTTTTTGAAAGCAAAGAAGACATTACTAGGTTAAAATTAACCTATTCTTGATACAATGTTACTAGACAATAAGTAATTTTTTTTTCTGAGATTGTATGTATATTCCGGTAACTGTCAAGAAATTTCGACTGGTATGCTTGATTTTATTGAAGGAAATATTGCTTACCATTTTTATTATGTCTATTGTCCTTCAGAGCTTGCATTCCTAACTTTCTGTTTGTCTGTCTAATGAACTCTTTTGGGAGAGTGTATTATCCTTGACTAAATACAAATTGCCCAGCACAAGAAATGAACTCTTGACACCCAAAAACATAGAAAAAAATGTTTGAGAAAAGATACAAATTTATTAGAGGATTTAATATTTAACTTGGTCAGAAAATGTTCTTACAAAGTTTACTTTAGTCTTAAGTCTTTTTTTTATTCATGACCCCATTTTTCATCACAAGATTTTTCACAGCCCTAAGTTTTAACTAACTACACTGAAAATGCATCTGTTTTCACTGCACTAGTCGCAACAGTGCCACACATGTTTTATTACTGCAGTACTTTTGTGGTAATTTTCACAACCCCAGCATTTTGCTTTGCAACCCCCATTTGAAGTCGCAAACCATACATTAAGAAGCACTGGTCTAGTACATGATCAAATGGTGCTGGGGTAAATAGAGTGGGAAAGATTTGTCTACTTTGAAAATCAGCATTTTACTTGAGCTCAAACATTGACTATTAACACTAGTAGGAAATACATAACTGTCTCAACTACCAAACATGCCCATATATCATAGATATTTACTCATCATAGTCTAGCTCAAAGCTATATAGAGTAAAAAGATTGTATTGTACCAGTTTTATAAGTGGAAAGACCAGAAGAAATGCACAACTGTCTCGGCCACAAAGTATGCCCAAATATTGTAGATATTTACTAAGCTTAACTTAGTTTGATATAATACTATATAAGGCTAAGTAGGAAGATTGTTGCAAATTTTCCAAGTGGGGTGGGGACTATCTGCCTTGAAAACCAGCATTCAAAATTCTGGCTTTTATTTTTGTTTTATTTATTTTTTTTGTCATTTTACCTCAAGCAAGGTGATAATGCCACTAAGACACAGGGGTTTACAGGGAGCAAAAGAGAGTGAGAATACTTAAGTGAGGAAAGGACAATAAAAGAACAGGATTCAGAAAGATTGTGATGGCAATTGACATTGCATTTAAATTTTAGGTGGCAGGGAACCAAGAAATCTGGAGTTTCACAGGTGAGAAGTGCAAGAAAAGAAACTTGGAATAGAAGTGGTGGTTGCATCTATCTAGTTCAACAGTAAAACAGTGAGACCTGGTTGCCAATCTAGTAGCATGCTTAAATTCATGTAGTCAAAGCACTAGTGGGGAAAAAGCTCATCAGAACACTTGCCTTGAAAATATTTGTAGAGAAAGACAGAGGGAAGCCACATCATGTTGGTGAGAAAGTGACTGAAGTCAATATGCTAGGTCAGGATCAGTTACATTACCCTTCATTGACTTTAGTCAAGAATCTTGAGATATACAGCAGGAGCACCAGACCAAATATGGCAGCAATATTTAATTCACAGACAAATGGTAGATTTATGAATGTGCAAGATGGATTCTGAGAACAAATTTTCTGGCATAACATAGTGAGCCATCTTTCCTAGCAGTAAACATCACAATTGCTTCAATATAGTCATTCATATCAGTAGAAAATCTGAGCCCACGAAGGCAGTGTTGCTCTCCTGGAGTCTAGCATTAACCATGCTGATGGCAGGCAGAAAATTTGTGATTAAATGAAAGCAGTTTTGTTTATTTGTGGTCAAACACTGACCATTTGTATTAGTGGAAGATGGACAACTCTCAGTAACCTGGCAAGTGAAATTTGAGGATGGTAAAGTATGAAAGTTGAGAATATTATCTCTTTCTATATGCTAAAGGATACTTACTGCACTTCTTTTAGGTTCTTCAAAATGAGGTAGGAGTAATGAATTGCTTCTACTCTGCATTAAGTTTTGAAAACCTGACTTTGCAGCCAAGAGCTCAAAGATAAGCCAATACAGAGATAGTTTCTTCAGCTCTGAGACCTGATTCTTCTTTGATACATTCTTCCTGGACATTTGGGATAAATTTCACTGTTTTAGAATTGTTTATGAAGAGCAGAAAATGTTTAGTACAAAGTTGGTCATGAACATTTTTATCTGCTATGGAAATGTAATTAAAATAAATTTGAATATAAATGGACATTTCGGTTCATTTTAAATTTTCTACTAATGACCTCCTGTTAGTTTTAGAGCATCTACAATATGCTTCTGTTTATCTTTTAATCTTTTTACTGAATGTGTGGATGTTGTAATGGTTAGTGACTTGAAGAGAGAAATTGGTGAGTAGAGTTTGAATTCTGGCCAAATTCGTTACAGTCATCATCATCCCCTTGAATTTTGTAATTGTAGTGTGGATCCGAATACAGAAACCATATTGAATCTCCTCCACAACGGTCTGTCAACAGTAGTCATTAGCACTTTCGGCATAGTCATACTTGTTCATTATTTTACATTGTCCAACCAGTTTTTGTATTGGTGTCCTCTCCTATGTCCATCTTCAATGGTACCTTGTATGATGGACTTGCACAGGCTGCCATGCTTTGTAATGTGTCCAAACCATGTCATTTTCTCTGCTTGACAATGGTGAGAAGTGGTTCCTGTTGGCCCACATGACTTTCAACCTTTTTCTGCCCAATTTTATGTTCCCAATAGAAGATGCCAAGGAGTTTTCTCAAATACTTGGATCCTTCTTTTTGTTTCTACCAAAAGTGTTCATGTTTCACATCCATATGGGAGAATGGAGACTACCAGTGATTTGTGTAGTCTGTACTTCATTTGAAAGTTGATTTTTGCCCCTCCATATACTTGCCAATTTGGCCATCACTGCCATAGCTGCAGCAATCTGTGAGCAGATTTCTGAGCTGCTGGTACCATCTTTAGACAAGATTGCTCCCAAGTATTTAAAACTGGACACTTCCTCCAGTGAATTCTCATTCATGGAAATGTTGACACAGGTGTTACTGTTTGGGCTGTTCACCATTACTTACTGACCTCCATTCCATATGCTCCTGCTCTTTCAAAGAGTTTGTTGGTTAAGTCTTGGAGCTACCTGTTATGAGGTCAATGTCATCTGCAAAATGTATGTTACAGATGTGTATACCACCAATAGAGATTGAAGGATCATGGTCATTCAGAGTTTCTTGTATGATTCTCTCAAGAAATAGGTTGAACAATGTGGGTGAAAGTACGCATCCTTGTCTCACGCCGACTGTTGTTCGGAAGAATCCTCCCATTTGTTTTCCCAGAAGACATCTTTATATAAGGCCTGGATGACTTGGATAATTCCATTATCTACATGGAATTCCCTAAGGATTTGCCAAAGACCATCATGCCATACATGATCAAATGCTTTCTTGAAATCGACAAAGTTGTGGAACACCTACTTCTGATGTTGCAGGTGTTTCTCTACAAAGATCCTACAACTGAAGACCTGTTTCATTGTACATTACATTCACACTTGCACAAATACCCTTGGGGAAGGTCTTAAGACTTAAGGGCTTAATAGCTGAGCAACCAGTCTAAGAGAATGGAAACTGGAGAAAGGTGGGCTCTATCAGCCAATCTAGCTCTAGACATTCCATCGTTGCAATACATTCAATGCTCTTACAAACCTAATGGGTTACTGGACTTCTGAGAATATAACTGGTGTTTATAACCATTATTCAGTTATTAGTGGTATTAGGTTGGTGCAAAAATAATGTCGTTTTCTCACATATGTTACTGTGTGAGAAAACGACATTATTTTTGCACCAACCTAACAGTTTGGTGGCTTAATAATATTTTGATGTATGCTTTTTGTGAATAAATCATAGTGGTAGGCACTATATGTGAGTGCTATCTTTTTCTAAATTTGAACCAGGACTTTTCAATTCTGTTGTATTTGGACTTTAACTGTACCTAGTTTACTTGGTTACTTCATGAGTTACTAATTAATATCAGATTGTTCTATCAGATATTATGTTTGGTGTGGTGTTTGGTTGATGTTGTGTTATAGCAATAAAATCCTTTGTTCAATAAATGGTATTCTCTTTTAGAGAGAATTGCAAGTACCTACATCCAGAATGGCTACTGATTTCTACAGTGTAACAAAGTTATAATTCTATTACATAGTTCACTATGCTCCATAAATTTTGATTGCACAATCTTTCTAATTTTAATAGCCAAATTTACATTTCCAACATTTCTACATTATCAAGCAGTTTTTAATACTTAGCAAAAAGAACATTATTTAGTAGTAAACTCTAAATTTCATATTAGAATCCTTGAGTGGAAGACTAATTTATATAGCATTTTTTAAAATGAAGCTATATGGTACAAAGTTCCAAATTATCATAAATTTATTTATTAATGCTCCCACCCTCATATCTGATAATATTTTAGAGAGCTTTGGATTCATGTCTTTCACAAAAGCATGACAGTGGTTATAAAAAGAACCTGGGTTAAAATTTGAACTCTGCTGATTCCATTTTCTATGCCGGTAAGTGTTACACCCCCATCCCAGACATCTGGTGGAGTTTTTAGTTTATCAATTACCATATACATTGACCCTTAAAATTCTGAGGCTTATATTTGCCAAACGCAGCATTTTCTATCAGATTGACAGAAAGATGGTTTACAGATGGTTCATTAAGGAAATATTGCACTATACAGACACTTCTGGAAGCATTACGAGTATAATCAGTCTATAAAAGAAATATTTTATGTTTAAAAAGTCAACTTATATTTGAGAAATTGACACTCACAGGGCATATTGAAGGTAAGAGGCACAGAGAGAAACAATGAGTAACTTATTACATAAGTTTTTGAAAATGGATGACAGAACAGGAATTAGGGAGGATAGTAAGGGAACAATGCTTAGAGCTGCAAAGAATAGGAAGTTGTGGTGAGTCATGATGGAAAATGTAAACAAAAAAGATGTTTATATTTACAATCGGAAAGAAAGATGAAATTTCTGGGACACCTAATGAGAAAGGAGGGCTTGGAGAATTTAGCACTCACAGGATATACTGATGACAAGCGAGTCAGAGGAGGAACATTGTCTCGACTACCTAATGAGCTTATGTAAATGGATTGCAGAACAGGGACTAGTAAGGAGGCAAACATTAGTTCGAGCTACAAAGAAATAGGTAGTTGTAAAGAGATATCTCCCACATCTTGAAGGGACATAGCAAAGATGTTGCCATGTATTTATTGTCTAGTTGAATTGTTTTACATGGAAGTAACAATATTTTATTACATTTTCATATGATTCCAATGTTGTTCTTGTGAGATTAAAAAAAAATTACAACCTTATATCAGATTTATGATGAAGACTTATGTGACACTATTTAGCTATGGTAATTGGCTAACTAATTAACCATAGAAATTAAAACAGGAAATACTGAGAATGGAAAGAAGATATCCTGATGATATACTGTTCGATATAAAAAAGATTTTATTTTATTTTTGAAAAAGTTACTTTTCATAAAAGACAGACCCATAGAAAAGCCATATGTGAGATTTTGACAAATTGATGAGGGGTAGCAATGGATAGACGAGGTAATTTGATGAGAAGGACGGAGAAGTTATTAACACCCACTGAAGGGATTGGTATGAGGTATCAATGTGAGAGAGGAAGAGTTTAGGGGGATAGCTCTCCTCCAACCTCTCCTCACGGATGAGGTGATACCCCTCAAAATGGAAAAAAAAAAATGGGAAGTAATCATTTTTCCTTGCCTGACAACAGAGATTTCTTGTTGGAAATTGAGATTTACCGAGAACCCCAGACCACGTTTAACCCTGCACCAGTTTTTGGTTGGTACCTATATAAACAAACGTCCTTGGGCCGTTTGACAGTCAGTAAGAGTTGAGTCAGAGAGTCTGAGACAGTCAGAGCTTAAGTAGAGTGTTGCCTCGCAGAAGCTGACAGAGATTCCATGACTTCCGACTTCACCTATCCTACCAATAGCAAGTCATACTGACGAACAAAGCCAAGCCAGCACCTAAAAACTAAACCAGTTGACTCAAGATACCAAAACTTGTTTAAGAAATGTAGAAGTGTCACACTCCATAGAAAACGGGCTGGGAGAGAAACACACTTCTGTATATAACAGATGGATAAAGTTAATTTGTTATTTTTTAACATACTTGAACCTCTTGGGTTTTTATTACATTTTTTTTTCTTTATGCTTGTGCGACATCACATCTAGTCTGGACTCATCTTACAGTATGGACCAACGCCAGATTCATTTCGTCTACCTAAGATCAAAATCACAACATGGGTAGGTTAGACTTGAGATTGAAGCAGTTATTTCGGTAACCAGATGTTGGAAGTGAGCTGGGAATGACGGAGCTGGTGTCGAACTGGTTACAGCTGGTGTGAAGCTGTTAGCATTGACCGACCATCCCACTCGGTACCCTGACCAAAGGATTCTGCCATGTGGCAATGACCACCGATCAACTGGAACACAGGCTGGTGGCAGTGACTAAGAGTCAACCCCAAAACGCTGTTGGAAGAAACATTACAGTTTTGCACCGCAACTGAGTGTTGACCATGGGCTGACAGCACAGTGTCACACTTATATTAGGATTTTGTTGTGGCCTTGTTAGGACCAGAAATAAAGACATAAAGAGAGAAATTGAGTTAAAGAAATATATTAACAGAAACAGTAATACAAATGAGTGTTACAGCAAAAATGTTCAATCAGGCCATCAGAGCTGACTGCTGGAAACTTCCCTCTCCAAAGGGCAGTACCTGTTCCTATTTATAGCTAGGAGAGTCCATGTGTGTGTGTGTGTGTGTGTGTGTGTGTGTGTGGGTAAATTACCATAACAGCTTTAAAAAAAACATTCAGACTTACTTCTCTTGTTTTAAATGTAAATTTCCCCTTTATTTTGAGTTTGTGATAAAAGGTCACTATTCACCTAATATTGAAGATTGAACCTCTGATCTCTTGACAAATTGCTTGAAATGTCAACCCTCTGAGTAGAGGTTTTGACTGATTTGCCTATACCTACTATAAAGAAACCACTAGTCACAGACAAATAATCTCATCTGGCATAAGTTCACAAGAAATTATCCAGTAAAGAACAAATTCACTTGCAATGGTTTGTGAGATTAGCTTACTAACTGTTGCTTTATGACAGGCATCCTTATAAATGCATCTTATCTGTGTTAATTTATGTAGTTTAATAATTCAGTTCATAATAGTCTCTAATGTCTAATACTTAAAGCAAATAACAATTTTATCACAAGGCTATCAAAGAAAGCCAAAGAGGATTGTAGTACATGTATGTTTATGTATTCTTCTTCTATGTGCCATGTCCCTTCAAGATGTTGGTGATCATGACTCTCCACAATTTCTTGTCCTTTGTGGTTCTTAATAAATTTTCTCTCAAAAAAAAAAAGACTAAAATCTAAAAATATTTTTTGACTTTAAATAACGTGCAAACGTTGAAAACCTAAAAAAAACAAATCAATAAAAAAAACAAAAAATGGAGAACCACATTTCTGTTGTTTCAAGTTTTTTTTTTTTTTTTTTTTTTTTTTTTTTTTTAATGTGATGAGATCATCTAGCATTCTTTGCTATATAGTGGGACTGATATTGTATAACAGCTCAGTACTTTCTTTGTTTCTTATTACTTTGTTTAGCATTTTGGAAGGCATCTTTGCTATCTCGGTGCACCTTCAGATTTAAGTTTTGTTAAAACGATATTTAAATTTTTGTAGTTGTTTAATTTTGGTAACTCCAATTTTTAATTTGCATGCTGGAGTGTTCCTTTTACTGACAACCAAATATTCTATCTTCTTGCAATTGATGTTTAGTCCTTTCTTTTTGCTTTCCTTCACTATCTTCTGTAGGAGTTCTTGTAGTTTCCTTTCTATGTCTGCTATCAACACTGTGTCATCTGCATATCATGTTAAGATTGTAACTGCCAATAATGAATCTGGTAGGACTTCTAATTATCTCCGAATAATACAGTTTTACATCACTTTCTATTTTTGTATATTTGCTGAATTCAGATGGCTTGCTGCTAATATATGTTCTGGATTATTCTAATATCCTTCCCAAATATGTCAAGGTTACGTAGCATTTCCCATGTTTCTTTGACATACTGTATGCAGGCTATAGACTGACTCTTATTTTGATGGTTTTTGTATTTTGTCAAATGTGATGGTGGTTCTGTCTTTGTCTTCCTCTCTGCCTGTTTGATCATAGCAATGAACTGTTCAACAGTTCCTTACTTTTTATGAGTTTGATCTTGAATACAAACAAGAAAAAAAAATTAAGATACAATAAGAAAATTGTTATGAAAACTTGTTGTATACAATTCTGTCATTTCATTATTACAGCTGTCAAAATTCAAGATAAATGAAGTTTTTTGTAACCTTTTCTGCTTTCTTTTGCCTGTGACTCCATTTTTTTTTTCTTTTTACTCAATCTTAAAAACATTTTAGTTTGAAATCCTTTTTAGTCAGTGAATAGGATAATTGCACATTTCTTAAAAGTACCAGGTTGTTGGTATTTGAGTTGAAATAGAAGCCAGAATTTTAAATAGTGATTTATTATTTTTTTTTAATTTTTTTTTTTTTTTAAGGCTGACAAACCTTCTCGAGGTTGAAGATTACTTCATTTTGTGCTGTACTAAATTGAGTAAATGTCGGTAGAGAATTATTTTTTTAACATTTAAAACTTCATAATTTTTGGATAATCTCATGAGTATGAGTACTGTTTATTATGTGACAGAACCAAATGGTTCTATTATATGGATCAAATACAAATTTTTTAGAAATTCAAATACTTCTCGCAATTATTGATGCGATACAAATATAAATACAAGTAATTTTCTTCCAGATTCCAAAAATGCAAAAACAAATACTTCTGAAATTAGGCAAAAATAATGCTTTTCACATAAATACAAATGCTCTGAAAAAATATTTAAATAAAATTCAAATACATTTTTATTTGATCTGCCACTACCAACAATCACTGTACATGGACAAAACCCGAATTAAATGATGTCAAGACGTCTATTTGATGTCAAGACGTCTATTTGATGTCAAAACATCTTTTTCAATTCATAAAGCGAAGACAGGGTGGTTAAAAATTTGTCAATAACATCATCCACATTTATATATTCAAATTCTTCATTTTCAATGCTTAAAAAAACTAAATTACTTAAGCATTCCTTATCCATTGTGCTTCAGAGATAGTTTTTTTTTTAATTAATTTTAGTTTGCTGGTCACAGGATGCCATGGAGACAGCAACAGGCAACAGTATGCACAATGCTATTTGTGGGGAATACATCATTGCTGTAAGATATTGTGAAGTTGAAAAGGGTTTTTGATTTAACGAAGACATTGTCTTTTCTTTTTTGTATTAATATTTGGCAATCTCTAATTTTGCAACAGTGTTCTATTCTATAAAAATCATCCTCGTATGCTTCAGCAGCTACTATGCATTTTTCTACCAGGTCTTCATTCAAGTCTATAAGGCTTTCAATATCCAAGAGGAACCCAAATTGCTCATGTAACTGATTCAACCTTGTAAATCAATCTTTCAGTTCTGTACTTAATCTGTCTAGTACTGCTTTTAAGGTAACATCCATTTCTTCTCCCACATTTAGAGTCTCATCTTTTGTCTCCATTGCAGCCATTCTCTTTTTACGATGCGCCCTTCTCTGTTGACCAATGTCGATATCTCCCAAGTATTTTTCCTCATCTTTTGAAGTTGAATTTTTACAGAGAGGATCCCACTCACTCATAACAGATTGTTGCAGATTTGAATGTCAGCTCAAGCTTCACTAAAGTTCATTCTAGGGCGCCAAAGTCTCTTCTGTACTTGGACAATGAAAGTCAGGTGTCATCCATGGACGGCAACATAGAAAGCTGAAAGTTTGCATGTTGTGCAGCAAGCAGCTAGGGTCGCTTCTTGTGTTTACTGATACTGAAGTGTTATTTGCCAATTTATGTCATCCAACTTTGGTTTTACAATGTGAATAGCATCATGCCTAGCATTCCATCTTGTATTGGGGGACACTTTACAGCTGTCTCTACTGTTTCCTTCAATTTCTCCCACCACATTGTTGAGCTGGAGAAAAAAATTGTACAATAAATCAATAACTCCAAAAAATGATATAGAAAATGCCTGTTCTGATGCTGCATGCACTCCTATGAGGTTCAAAGAATGGGTTTGGGTTTCTCTGTGATATGTTTCTAGACACTGGAAATTTTCCCAGATACTGTTACAGCAGTGTCATAGTCTATTCACAACAGTCATTCAAATCCAGACCATCTTGTTCCAATTTTGAGGTATTGTTGAGCATAATTCCATAGTATCTGCTTCTTTTGACTCTTTGCAGGATAGACTGACATACATCATTGCCCAGTAGCTCATTGCCAGATAAAAATTTTACAGAATGTGGATGTGACTTGACACAATCCAAGTGATGCTTCAACAGATGGTCGTACTTGCTAAGTAACTTAATGAGTGCGAGAAAATTACCAAGATTATTATTTGATGCAGTGACTTCTCAGTGTCCACAAAATGCCAGATGTTGAGTCACCAAAAATTTGATACAATCCACAAAGCGCATGAACAGATCCTTCCACAATTGCTTTTGTTCCTGCATATGCTTCAGTATTATTCTATTAATCTTAGACCCTTTTGATATGTGCCTCTCAAAGTCTTTTCATACAAGAAATGATGCCCAGTGATGAATGTCCTATTCATGTTCTGGCATTCTTTCATTGCATTTTTCCATTTTTGAAATCCACAAGATTTCTCAATATTATGCTTTGGTTGACTGGGGCTGTTGAAAACGAACAGCAAAAACAATACACTGCATCATTTTTAATAGTGTACAACAACCTATTACACAAAATCGTAAACCCATCCTGAAGTTTTCTTTAAAGCCAGTACTTTGTGAAGCTGTGGTTGACATGTTTTGTGCTCTATTCACTTCTCATTGCTTCTTCGACATGTTGGCTCTGAATAACTTCCTTATCTTTTGTAACCTTGAAAGTGCTGTCTTTGTTCTGAAAAGCTTTAGCACCCATCTTTACCATTTGTGCATGTTCATCACACTGGCAGCTAAACAAAGATGAAGGCTGTTTGGAAGCATCCAATAAAGCCATTTGCTTTGCCTTCAATGGTAGAGGCAGTTGTGCTAAAGGAGTTGTCAGTGCTGGCAGCACTGGTGAAGATGATGATTGCTCCACTGACCCTGGTGCAGTGTCTGTGTAGACAGAGCAAGGGGCAAGAACAGGTGCAGAAACATGATTATCCCCATATCCATCTGAACATGGCATTTTTAGAAATGTCTATATAATTTGACTGGATTTCTGTAGATCATTGCATTCTCTTATCCTACAATTTTTCCTTCTGCACTAGATTCTTTCATTTGTTGACTGTCACTCCATTCTTAAAATTTCTGCCTGAAATAAAAAGGAAATAAAAGTGTAGCTGCCCTTTCAGTTATATAAAGATTGTAAGGCTAGTTTGTCTCAAGCAGGTGTTAATTTTCAACCAAATGGCAGCACCACGGAACCTTAGCACAACAATGCCATAACACCACCATGAAGACTGAAATAAACAAAAGGTTTCAATATCAGAATCTATCCTAACTTAACAGCTGAATACATAGATACATTGCAGTAAAGCATTTTTCCCTATATTCTCAGTGGGAGTGCATGGCTTTCTGTAATAAACTTCAAAGACCTTCATTGAGTTTCTTGCTGCAATAATATTATTATTGCAGCAAACGCTACAAAAAACACTCTGCAAAGCTTTTGCTATCGCTAATGACAAACAAAATTTTGCCATAAAATTTGTGAATCTTTTCACATCAAAACCCTGTATATGGGAATATACAGCATATTATATCTGACATGGAGTTACAATATGTCTAAATCTTTTATTCATTGAAATGCTATGATCTACCAATTGAGGCAAGGAGAAAAATTACCTTTATCATTTTACAAAGAAACACTGGTTTTACCATCCCTGGAATACATCTTAAAACATTAGTTTTTTTTTTTTTTTTTTCAATCTGGCCTCAACCAAGGGAAAACATAATTAAACAACACTTTTTGTTATTTTCTTTAACACTTATCTTTTTTTTTTCACGTCTTGGCTGGTATGCACTTGTGTCTGTACTGCACATAATCAATGAACTACTGAGTGCCATTGCCAAAATGATTAATAATTTTGGATATTCTGTTAATAAGATAAGTATCTGCAGCCAGTCACAAAAAGGATATTAAAGTAAAAAAAATTTTAGGACCTCTTTCACCACTTTTTGAATTAATTTCCTAACATTTTCACTGATAAATATGTTAAAACTTGACCTATCCTAACCTAACTTGGTCTTAATCATCACCATCATCATCATCATTTGACCGTAATTGGGGTCATCGGGTCAATGTGAATGATCCTTCCTTTAGCTGTATAGTATGTGCTACTTGATCTTACTTGGTCTTAATTTTTCACCACATCTAAATAAGTTTGGTCAGATTGAGTCTAGTCTAGGCCAGATTTTTACAAAATTATTTTTTTTATAAAAAATATCGGAAGTGGAACATTTCACTTGCAATTCACTCCCAGCCCTGGAAATAATCTTGCCACTCACTGAGCAATTTTTGTACCCCATGATGCTCTGCCCCAGGGTGTCTTCTCCTCCCTGTTCTCTACATGTTCTGCCACTGTATGCATACACCATCCATTTTTCACATAAATTTAATAAGGGTGAATATTATACACATACTCAAACCTTAAACTTTGTGGCTGTCAATGCAATGTTTTACCACTCTAATTAGAATAAATTTAAAAGTTGTATTTTTGGTTAGGTATTAAATATCTAATCCTAAATAATACTAAAACTTAATAACTATTTTATGGGAATGAAATGTTAGCCATGTTAATTCATGAAGACTAGATGAGGTGACATTGGATTGGAGATCAGATACTATCAGCTTGATATCCATTTTCAGATATGTTCTGAATTATTATGGTTTACTGTTGCTAGAGTGTACTAACAAAGATTATCTATTATGCAAACTCTTACATGTACATAAGTTTTATTTAAGCATAAATTGACAATGGACTATCTTACAAGAAGCGTACACTCTTCTAGAAATGTGATGTGATGCATAGTTTTTTTTCTTTTGTGAAGTATTATAATGGTATTTGTTACATAGATATGGACTAAACTTAGCTTAGTTTGGCATAAAATAAAAGATACTAAGCTAAGCTTAGTCTGAAATAATTTGAGCACCTAGTGAGGACCAAATTTGCTAAATGAATAAATTGGTCAATAAGCTCTATTTACTGAGCAGGGACCAATACAGTAAAAATGGTACTCACTTTCATTTGTTATATAGACAAATAATACTGCTATATAATATATATTTTGTACATTTATATTAGCAGTGACCATTTTTTTCCTTTTTAGATGTTTGATTTAAAAAAAAATGACTGTATTAAAATTAATTTCTCCAAGTTCCTATCAATAAACTTAATACAATTAGCAAACAAAATTCTGATTGGATTTTAATTTATATAAATAAAAATAACTTTTGCTACCTTTTTGCTATCTGTTGGTCACTTATATTCATTATCTTTGAGAGGGTGCTGAAAAATTCTTGGCCCAATCCACTCTCAAAAATTTCACCAGATATCAGATTTTTTTTAATTCTTTCTTGGTTAGGCTGAAATTTTTTCAGCACCCTCTCATATTATCTGTAATCATCCATTTGAGTTTATCAAAATCTCAATAATTGAAATTTACTCTTATCTGATATTTATATGGATAAAGTGTGTGAGAACAAAGTTCAAATTTTCTCTCTCTTCATAAGAGAGATGTTTGTTTCCTTTTTATAGTGGATTAGATGTGCTGCCAAAGTGAAAATTCTACAAAGGAGATTAGATAAAATTTGTTTCTTAGCAGGTTGAATCCACCAATCTGGTTTTGTCACTTGAGATCTTGTCACAAGAGCATTTGAGTTACAACAACCATTTTTTGCATTTAATATTCTTTGATATTATCTCCCCAATTATAAATTGCTTTGAAAGTGGGAATCATGATATGATTGGCCAACCAATACCATATGTGATAATATATAAAGCCAGTTTTATTTTTTTCTTCAAAAAAATGGTCCTTTCAATTTCACATACATATGAAGCTGAGGTACTCTTGCTTCTTGAATAAATAGGAGTTATGCTTATTAGCTTTTAAAAATGAAGAGACCCCATCCATGTACTTTATTAAAGCCCCATTTATTAAAATTCAATGATAGCAATGAATATTGGGAAAAACATTTATTGGTTTTGATTGTATAAATCTCACTATTTATCAAATGTTTGGAAATTAAATTTAATATTCACCATTTATTTGAGAGGCAAGAGTAGTCCCACCCAGACACTGTAGACTATCAATATTTGTATCTTGCCCAACTTCATATATGTTTTGTATGCTATCAAATGATACTTATATTTAAATGTAGATTAAGGAGCCGTCTTATATACCATCAAATGTATTATTTTTCAAATGAGAATAAGGATAATATAGAATTTAAAGTATTGAGTTATGTAAGATTTTCTTCTTATTGGTTGGGTATCTGCCAATGAGGATGGATGGAAAAAATCAGCAGTCCTGGAATCAAACACTAAAGGAGCTGAACACTGGATCATGACAGGCAGGGCACGTACAAGACTTCTATATGGGAACACCACACGGTAACGCAAACAGAAATCATTGGTAACACCTGATGATCTTATTATATGGTCAACAGAGCAACCTGCCAGACTTCCTCTTCAGAAAATATGCCTGCTTTTATGGAAACTTCAATGGTTGGCTAGTGAAGAAATCATTTGAACAGCTAACATTGTCCTGACTATATCATGGGGAAAAGCTGTTAGATACTTTCTTTTTTTTTTTTTTTTAATCAGATGTTCCAGGATTCATACCAACTCTGTTCTGGCATGGCAGCTATGTGTTGTCTTTCTGCAAAGACAGCACACTAAACATCATCTCTTTGACCAACTGGTGGGTACTATTATCTGTAGCCATTAGCCTCTCCATTTGCAATTTGTTTCCACTATAGATAAATTTGTTCATTTTTTATTTATTTTTTAATTAATTTATATTTTTATTTATTTAATCCTATTATTCATTAACAACTTTAACAAATATATAATAATAACATCTCATTTATTGTTCATGACTTGTGTCAACATTTCACTAGCTTGTCAATGTCTTGATTCAATTTGAGCCATGTTTTAAACTTCGTCGTTGAATGAAATGCCTTGCAGACTATTGGAAAGCAACTGAAAAAGGTGATTATCTCAAGGTGCTAAATCAGTAGAATATGGTAGGTGTGATAGAACATCCTAACCAAAATCTTGAATATGATTTTTGTTAAAATTAGCAAAGTGAGGGCATGCATTGTCAAAAATATTAATTTTTGTCTATTTGGCACTACATCGTATATCAGAAAAGAGAAAAATTCAATTAAATTTCAAAAGCAATAAGCAAAACTTGTAGAGAAAGAAAAGAGCTACAAAAAACTATGAATAAAATATTTTGTGTATTAATCCATATAAAATGAACAAACTGATAGCCCATTAATTGATGATTTGGCAAAATGGACTTGATAAATTCTGTTAATGATGCAATAATCATTATTTAAGGTTATCAGCATAACCTGTGTCATTCTAAGATTTACCAAAGAGACTTCCCAAATAAAACCATAAAGAATTATAGGTACTTGGAGAGAAAAGAAAAATAATACCAAGAAGCATGTGTTTGAAGAAATGTCTTTGTGATGTTTTGTTTTTTGTTTTTTAGATATGTGGGCTTAACTTTAACTGCATATTGTTTTTCCTTTTTAAGTGTTTTCAAACATTTTTAGGAAGATTATATTTATCAACCAAATTCTTGTATTTAACAAGTTTTCTGATGTAAATATTACAATTTTGATAAGCCTAGTTTGAAATATAATCTTCCTGTCATGGATGAAAAAAGGTTAAGCTTGTTGAAAATTGTTAAAGAATTGTCATTTTTTTTTTTTTTTTTTTTTTCTGCGTTCAATTCTATTTCTTTAAAAATGGTTTGTATAGATAAATTGTTTTAGATCTCATCTTTTTTCTTAGATGTGTTCCAATCAAGTCACCATCCGGGGTACGTACAATTCTTCTCAATTCTGGATGCCATGTGGATCACCTTCTTCTTTCATTTTCCCTTTTATTTTCATTTATTTTTAGCAATGTAAATATTTAAATGAATTTAAATAAGCTTCTTGTCTTTTGTACCTTCATTTGTTACAAAATAATCTTGAATTTCCAAACATCTGTTCATGTTATTCTGCCAAATGGTAAACGGTATCTAAACCTATGGAATGTTAAGGCTAATTTGAGGAATTGTAATTTTTTGTTCTATATTTGACAGAACCTTCATTTATTTAAGGGCATGAAAAATGATTTCTGTTATATATATATATATATATAATAGAAATGTTTCTCTCTTACTAAAAGTAATAATAAATTTTTTTCTTTTTCAAGCTACAGTACCTATGTTAAAACATTTTGGTCTTTTCATAAAATGTAAATGAATAATTCATATATTCTCTTTAACTAAATACCAATAAACATTAAAGAAATAAATTATAAAATAGCATTATGAAGAATATTAAGTTAAAATGTTATTAAATTTATAAATTGTTAAATTAATGATTTATTCTACTCACATGTAGAAAAATGTTTTATACAGTGTTGCAGAAATACCTCCCACATAATGGTAAGACATTAGCTTGATGAAAACACCATTGCCACTAATGTCTTACCATTATGTGGGAGATATTTCTGCCACATCCTGTACCATTGATTTTGAGGTTATATATGAGCAAATGCTTGAAGAAATCCAGCAATTCAATTTTCCAACCACTAAACTGAAAATCCTATCTGGAATTTGAAAAAGAGTAACACTGACAATTTTTAGTTTCTAGTTAAAATAAAACTTTTAAAAATATTTTAATGTACAAGGATGATTTTAAAAGCTGTGATTTTTTTAAAATGAACATTTCATGAGACATGAAACAATTTTATTAGAAACAAGTTTTTTTGTGCCCCTGGATATATAAGGTGAAATTAAACTGGGAATATTGTATTTTCAAACTAATATCTTTCAAAATTTTCTTGATAAATATTGATAATGGAACCAAGTTATATGAACCCCTTTTTTCAATTATTTTTATATCACTATTTGATTTTTCTTTCTACAAGCCAGTTTATCTCAAATGAATCCTTAACATGTATTGTTCACATTACATTTATTACTCCATTTTAACCATGAAAAATATTCTCTAAAAACAATTTAGCTTAATTTTATTAATATTTACTAAGTTTGGATGCACAAGCATTTATCACTGATACAAGTGACAGATAGGCAACTAATTCATCAAGCAAATCTAAATTTACCCGAGACTTTTATCTGATTTTATTGGGTTATTTAATGTTATCAGCATTTTGATCATTTTATTACTGACTTATTGTTGCCAATGGTTAACCAAAGAAACAATATACACTTTTTTTTTCCAGTTTTCAAAATGGAATTGTATTTGATAGAAGACTCTAAGGAATGAATTTCAGATTTTAAGAAGCAATCTCTGTATATGCATTTTCATAGGCTTGCTTGGTGCATGAAATATTTGTACATTTCCCACTGTGTGTTCAAATCCAGAAAAGCTAGTATTTTGAATGCTGATTTTCAAAACAGGCTTGATCTTCTCAGTTGCAAAATTAAAAAAAATTCCCTCACTATTAACACTTAGCAATTTGATTCAATTGGTCATTTAATTTCCAAATTAAAAAGATAAAAGGAAAAAAAAATGTATAAAATGAAACTGAAAGTCTAAATTGAACATATACCTGATGATGGATGATGGCTGAAGGAGATATTGTAATGACAAAATTAAACACAGTAATCTGAAGAATATATATGGAATAATTAAAATCTCAGAATTTACTTTTTATATTTATGTCTTTCATTTTGTCTTTTTTATTTATTTGTCCTTCAGTCATCACTATTCAGAGTTTTGTCCAGTCAATAAGGCTCAGTATTTTGAGCATCATTTGGATCTCACGTTCACTCAAGATCTCAAGTAGAACTCATAGATAGAATCTATTGCTAGAGATGCCAGAAAAAGGGTCAGCTCATTCTTTTGCTTCAGGAATTATCTGTCTCTTTTTACCATGCTTTATCTTTACAAGAGTCAGATTAGACCCAAAACAGAGTATTGCTGCTGTATCAAGGTTAGAGCTGCTCAATCCTCACTTTCCAGCCTTGCATATTCTTGTGGAGGCAGTTGAACACTTCCTTTCATGAATCTTGCTAAAACAATGAGCTAACTCAAAGATTTTTGGTATTTATGAAGTGTTGTATCATTGTTACTTTTGAGCCTATTTCAAACTATTGTCCCTGTTTCTGTTTTTATAACCAACTGCCACCCAAATATGAATATAATTTGATAACCAGAGGCAAAAATAAAAACAAATTATTCAATAATTATTTCATCTAATTCTAATCTAAAAAAAAAAAAAAAAAAAAAACATTATTTTATACCAATGACTCTATCATTTTATCACACAATCTGTTTTCCCTACAATCTGGATGGTAAGGCTTCTCTTCTTGATCTATGTTTTACCTCCATCCCCAAGTCCTGTAGCACTACACAGCTCTGCCCTCTTGGCAACTCCGATCATGCTGTAGTGTCTGTCAACATCTCCTTCAACTCCACCTCCTGCAAAGAACCTCCTACCACTAGAACATTGTTCTGCTATCAATGAGCAGACTAGGACTCGTTCCGGGATTTCATTCACGACATCCCCTGGGACGTTGTCTTCACGCTCCCTGTTCAAGAATGTGCTTCCAAGGTCTCCTCTTGGTTTAAAACTGGAATCGAGGCTTTCATCCCCTCAAGGAAATATAAGGTCAAATCACGCTCATCCCCCTGGTTCTCCACTGCTTGCTCAGCTGCCATTGCCCATAGGAATCACTTTTTCCACCTTTATTGTAGTGACATGTCTGATTGCAATAGACGTTTCTTTGTCTTTGCCCATAACAAGTGTAAGTGTGTCCTCAATGAAGCAAAGTCTCTGTATGCTGCTCAAATGAAAGAACGTATTGCATCTCGCAAATTCGGCTCCAAGGATTATTGGCGCCTCAGCAAGTGCGTACTTAACAATAGCAAACCCTCTACACCTCCTTTGTTCAACCAGTTTGAGGTTCTGACCTCTTCTGCCGACAAGGCTGAATACTTTGCTCGGAAATTCTCATTCAATTCAATGCTCGACTCTTTCAGTGTACCCACACCTGATTTCCCCCTTTGAACTGAGGCTCAATTGAGTGACTTGCTCATAACAACGTCATTGGTTCTGGGCATCAGCTCAAAATTAGATCCCCACAAGGCTAGTGGTGGAGATGGGATACCAGCCATTGTCCTGAAGAAATGTGTGCCTGAACTGGCCCCTGCCCTCTCCAAATTATATAACTACTGCCTCAATGAATCTTGTTTTCCACCCTGTTGGAAGTCCTCTTCCATTGTTCTTGTCTTTAAGAACTCTGAAGACCCTTCTGACCCTTCTAATTACCATCCTATCAGTCTCCTACCACTCTTCGGTAAAGTCTTTGAAACTTTAATCAACGCCGAAGTGGTTATGCACCTTACATCTCATAATCTGCTCTCCGACAGGCAATATGGTTTCTGCTTTGCCTGTTCTACAGCTGATGTGCTTACAGCCATAACTGAAATTGTTTACCAAGCACTTCATAATAACAGAGAAGCTTGTGCTGTGGCTCTTGATATCTCCAAAGTGTTTGATAGGGTTTGGCATGCCGGCCTTCTTCGCAAGCTTCTGGGTTATGGAATTACAGGTTGATTGTTTGACTTAATACAATCATTTCTGTCAAACTGTACATTGAAGGTTGTTCTCAATGGATTCTCCTCCAGCTTCTATCCCATTAATGTATGTGTTCCCCAAGGCTCTATCCTAGGCCCTACTTTGTTCCTTATCTTCATTAACGATCTTCCTGATGTCATAGGGACCCAAGTAGGCATCGATGTGGACAACACTACTATTTACTCCTGCCACAAAAACAAATCTAGTGTCGCCGAAAAAACTAACCTGGCCATTTGTCTTGAAAAGACCTCCAATAAGTTGTGGACTGGGACAGCAATTGGCTAGTTAACTTTAATACCTCAAAAACAAAACTGCTGTCTATTACTCACCAGAGAGTACCATCCCTGCTTCCCATTAGAATGTCTGACGCTCAACTCTGCGAGAGTACCTCTTTGTGACTGCTTGGTTTCACATTGTCCGCTGATCTGAGATGAAACGAATACATTGAGTCAATAGCTTCATCCACCACTAGGAAAGTTGGCTCCATATGCCGCACCAGGAAATTTTTCTCGCTGGAGTCGATCATTTGAATCAACCATTCACCCTTGCATGGAGTATTGCTGCCATATATGGTCTGGGGCCCCTTCTAATTGTCTCGTAGTCCTTGATAAAATCCAAAGACGGATATGCAATGTAATTGACCCTGATCTGGCATCTCATCTGCAGCCACTCTCTCACAGATGTGCTGTTGCCTCCCTCTGTCTTTTTTTTTTTTTTACAAATTATTTCACGGTAACTGCTTCGATGAGGTGCTTTAGCTGGTTACCAGACTTCATGAATTTAAGTGCTCAACTAGGCTGGCATCTCGCTCTCACCCTTTCACTGTCGAAACTGTTAAATGTAGCCGTCTCTTCTACTCCAATAGCTTCATGTCTCGCACCTCTCGCCTGTGGAACTCCCTCTACTTTTCCTGTTTCCCTGATAGCTATAATCTCCAACTATTCAAATGTAATGTCAATCAACGTCTCCAGATGCTCTGATCTATCCCCTAACCATCTCTTCATCATTTCCTCTATCACTCCTAATTGCTCTGGCTCCAACTCTGTAACCCCTTGCATGCTAGTGGTTTCCCGCCTTGCTTGGGATTGAATGCTTAAAAAAAAATGTAAAACTTGTATGTTACTAATACAATATGAACATTTGTTCATGTAAACTTTTCTGAAGATAATTAGTTATACACTTATTGAGCACTTTAGTATCCAGTCAACATTGCAATAAGTAAATTGAGGAAAAGTGTTTTTTTTTTTTTTTTTTTAGTTCCAGTTCTTTTAAACATGTCTCAAGAAAATGTTGACTGAAACTCACTTTTGTCACATGAGAAAGAAGAAAAAAAAAAAGTAGTTTCAAGTTTATTAATGACGGTCATGTTATATTTAAGAGATAAAAGACAATTGTAATGATTTGTATAACAAAATCTTGAAAAATGCTTAACAAAACCTGTGTCCAATGCAGCAAAGAAAATTAGCATGTTTCATGTTTCAAAGATTTAAAACTTAATCTGCACCTCAAAAGTCATATTGTTTACAAGGTCTCCATCTAAGTAGAAAAAAATCACTTTGATATGAGGTCATCTGGGTTCCTGCATATGACTTCAGTTATAGAATGAATTGTATAAAGTAATATTTATTAGGTTGGTGCAAAAATAATGTCGTTTTCTCGCATATGTTACTATGTGAGAAAACGACATTATTTTTGCACCAACCTAATAGTTGAATAATGAAAAATAATTTATTTCTGTTTTAGAAGTAGCAGATAAACAATTAAGATAAGAAAGCAAGCAAATATTGACTGTAAGAAGACAGTACATGGGTGTCAGCAAAAGAGACAACTCAAGATATCAGTTACATATTGGGGACATTAAAATCAAGCAAGTACAGAATTTTAACTGAAGTAACAGATGATGGAAAATGTGATTCAGATCCAAAAATGCATTGGAATAGCAGCAGATATCTTCTAGAAACAAGGCAAAACATTAAGAGATAAGAAAATTACAATGCAAATCTTCAAGATAAGATTTAATTAGAAACAAAGAAAAGTTTGTTGAACTGTTAAGTAATATTTCCTATATGATAGTCACTGTTGGGAATTGATAGATGTGGCTCTATCAATGAATGCCGGGTTTGTCATGGACTGAACCTATGAGCAACAAGGAAGTTTTAAGCAAAATAGGAACTAAGAGAACACTTGTACTTACAATGAAACAGTTGAAATTTGTGGGACGCATAATTGAGAAAGAGGGCTCAGAAAATTTAACACTCACAGGGCATTGAAACATAAAGAAGCAGCAGTTAAACCTGACTTATGAGTTTGTATGGATGGATAGTAAACAGTTACTTAGAGCAACAAAAGACAGAAAGTTGTATTGCCTATATCCTGAAGGGACATGGCACATGAAAGAATAATTTCTTTGTAAGCAACAATATCCATCACTAGAAGTGCTGACTTTCAGCCATTGTTATCCCTCCTTAGCACTTTCCTCTTCTAATAGATTGCCTGTCACAATAATGTAAAATTAATTTGAAATGTCAAAATGACATCAGATAAAAAGGATATTGAACATGTAATGAATCCCTAACAGTTGTTATTTGCACAGTGTTACAGTTATTTATTCTGGCTATTTTCAGTTGTTTACTGTGTTTAGCCAATAATTAAACATTGTGAGAAACAACATATTCCTTACATGGATACAATGTGTTAGTGAAATTGAGAAAACTTAAAATTAAAAATGGCTGCATTATCTATTTATGGATGAGCACATCTACTTAGGATTAAAACATGTGCATTCTGTGTAGAATCAAAATGTTGGTTCCCAGTACTCCTGCCTAGGAGCAAAGTGTAGTAACTATGCACCCTATTAAGTTTTATGAACACACACACACACACACATATATATTTATTTATTTATTTTTTTTTTGTTTTAAACACATTGTGGATTTTATACTCCAAAACAGTGATTCTCAAACAGTGCAGTGGAAGATAGCAGGTGAGGCAGACTGATTGAAATATAGATTTTTGAAATAGTTTTAAAAAATTCATATGCCAAAAATAAATGATTCAGAATGAAAATTTTATCATGGATTATTTGTAATTGCATGCATGAGTCCCAGTATAAATAAATAGTTATAAATAATTATTGACCGATTTTATCATTGTGATATTTTTGCATTATATCAAGTATGAAGAATATAATAACTAGGGTCTGCAAATTGGAGGAGAGTTATCAATGATAATGTTCTTACTTTGAATCCCGGTTATTTTCCTTTACCCCTTGGTCTGTTTTTTATTTGGTGAGGGACAAGAGAAAATGTTTGGGAACCACTGCTACAAAGTGTTTGTGTGAGTGATAAGATAGATAACTTAGAGCTGCATCTTGGAGGACAATGTTCTTGATGCAATGAGATGCACACTCCATTACCATTTTATAATATTTCATATAAAAATAGACATCATGGAGACAGCATGATATTCTAAAAATGTGCAACAGTTTTATGAATATTACAGAATTTTCTAAGTTTCATGTAATTAGAAATTATAACTATGTGTGTGTGTGTGGTTTACAAAGATAATGTCTTGAACAAACATTGAAAACTGTATAATTATAATAGTGAAGTTCTTCTTTAATGTGCTGTGTCCCTTCAGGATATAGCTGATCATGGCCCTCCACATCTTCTTGTTCATTGTAGTTCTTAATAAGTTTTGTCTTTTTTTTGTTATTTCTCCCAAAGCCTGTTCTACAATCCATTTACTCAATCTCATCAAGTCTGTTTCTCACTGCTTTCTTCTATCCCTTAATCTGTCCTGTGAATATCAAGTATTCCAAGCCTTCCTTCCTCATTATGCACTCCAGAAATTTAAAAAGTTACAAAACCAAAATTAATATATAATGTTCTAAAATTAGTTTTAGAAGTCACTCCTCCATTGATCTGTTGTGAGCTGTTGGATTTTTCATATGGATCAGAATGCACATAATAGCATTCTAAAATTCATCTTTGCTGATAATTTGCTGTCTGCCACTGTAAACCTTCCTCTTTGAACTCACACTGATCCATCATTATTGATATCTAAGCAGTTGTGGTGATCTCTGTCAATAGCCATCTAGCCTTTGCTCCAACTCTCTGGCCTATCAAGAGTAACATCATATTTATTGGTAAAAGGATAGATGAAAAATAAGTTTTCATGTATTCTGTTGCCTATTTCATTTGGTTATCTTTTAAAGGAGGCCTACTTATCAGTTTCATATTTTACCACTTACAAGACAAGATCTTATGCTTTTTGACACAAAAGATATGGCTTGACAAAAACAGATCATTTTTTTTTTTTTTTTTTTTTTTTTTTTTTTTTAACCTCTCTATTGATATTGGATTGGCAAGATTGTCCTCAACTTGCCCTCATCAGACCTGTATTGGAATTGTTCAAGATGAACTTCTCAATTCAGTGGTACCTGTTGATCATTTTTATTGTGTCTAGCCTTATTTTATTTTTTGCAAACTCTGAAGTCATTAAACATTTCTCTTTATCCATTAAATCAGCCTGACAACTTCCTTTAGCAATGCAACTATTAATTTGAGACTTTGAAATTTTAGACATTTCATTCAAGTGGTTTTCATCATTCAACAAATAAAACTTCAGATTCCAATAAGTCTTTATTTTTATATATCAATAAAACAGGAAATGGTTAATAATTTGAGACAGTGTTGTGCTTCCTGGTAGAATAAGTTGTTTTACCTGTTTTTCCTCACCTCATAATTGATGTATAATGAAAAGGAGAAATGATATTGTTACTCAGTCGCTGAAGCAGCAGCTGTATAATCAGTCTTTTCTCACTTTAAAAAATGTGCATTTAGTGAAAGCATTTTTAGGAGATGCAACATGTTACCTGATAAGAGTTTGTTGTTTAAATTTATTGACAAATAACAAATCGGTAACACCTTTTAATTATCTGAAAAATTTTTTTTAACTTTTTTTTTTAAGTACCTTGAAGCTTCTTTGGTGGCTTGAATAGATGAGTGAGTTTTTGTTAATCTATTCCATGTTGGATCTTGATGTTTGGAATACATTAAGTAAGTGCTTGTTGTCTTACATGGCACTGGTTTCTATTTTCTATTTCTGAATGAATCTTGTAAGAGTTTAAATCAGCAACTGATGCTATCATGGAATAGCAGAAGAAATTGATCAGCAAAGAAATAAAGTGAAAAATGGCCACCATTTTTACCATCAAATAATATGAATAAACATTATTTATGGGAAAATGTTTCTACCTAGTGCTATTTTTTTTAAATATTTAATTTTTCTTGATTTTTATTATTTTTTTCTAAGGAGAATGTTACAAAAAGTTTTGGGTGGATGATAAATTATGTTTGATTCAACTCCTGAAAATAGAAAGTAAAGTGTTTTATGTATACAGTGGATTATTTGAAGTGACTAAAGCTGGAAATGAAAAAGACTGAAAGTTGATCCTCACCCTTTTATTTCTTCTCCTTCAGCTTCTCACAGTTGTTTACTATTACAACTCTGATGCTACTACTAACAAAACCATTATCTACTTTTGCTTTTACACACACACACACACACACACACAATTTGTAATATTTATAGGCGATAACTGTTCAATATCAGGGATAGTGTTTAGAGAGATAGTGTGGACATTAGTCATCAACAATGCATGATGACTGACAGTGTTATGCCTCAATATGATCTTCAAACCAGCAGATCACATTGAGGTATGAAATTGACAAACTGCAGTGTTGATTTTTTATGTCCACACTGCTTATCATGTTGGTATATATTTTTCTTTTACTCTAAACGTTTGGAGTAGATGTCCGGCTTTTTTTTTTTTTTTTTTTTAAATTCTTTTTTTTTTAAATATTATTGCCCATGTCCTGAACGAACATGGAACATAGAAAAAGTTAATTGTGTCTACTGGTCTGGACATTTGAGAGACTTAATAAAGTAAATGTGCTCTACAGGAGGGTCCAAATTTGCATCCTCTTTGGTAGGAGAAACCACTGTCTGATCCTGTATACTTTAGATTGCTCTGCAACTAATATATATATATATATCAATAAATTTTGTGTATATATATTAGAATTAATGAAACCACAAGAAACAGAAGGCTTGGCCTAAGCCACGAGAGAAAAATTAAAACTATTAAAAAAGCAGCCTTAATATTTTTTTTTTTTTTTTTTTTTTTTCTATGAATGTGAATTCTTAATGTTAAACCATTTTCTTAGAACCAGAATGTATGTTTCATGTTCAATTATTTGTGCAGTTTTTCTTTATCATTGAGAGTGCAAAACATTTAAGTGGTCATCTGCTATGTTTCTAGAACTTGGAGAGAGGCTGCCATAAATGTCTCTATTGGAAATAATATTTATTATAATCACTGTATATTTTAATAAAAAAAAAATAAAAAAAAAGGCTGTAAAAATAATAAACTGATATAACTCTACATGATTTTTGTATGAAACTCAAAATGCTGTCTATAATTTAAGTTGACTGGAGACGCAAGTAGAAAGATTGTATTAATTCAATATCTCAAGTAAGGAAACTTGGTTGAAAATCAGCATTCAAATATTTTCCCATTTTGATTTAAATGCTTGCAATAAGCACCAATAGAAAATATTCAACTATCTCAATGACAAAGCAGGTTTTAAAATAACTTTCTTTTCACATTTTTTTTTTTTTTTTTTTTTTTTTTTTTCATTTTCTATCATGTGTTGTTTTTTTTTCGGATTCTTGGGTCACATTCCTCAACTTGCAATCTCACATTTCCTCTGTTACTCCTCCATTTTGAATTCTCATCTCGAACTTTTTTCACCATTATGTTTCTGACTTATACATATAACTGAAGTTCCTCCTCTGACAAAAAATCCCCCATCTGAGAGTCAAGTGCCTCTCATTTGAGAATCACTAGTTTATTTAAATTTGTGTAAAACCCAAAACAAAAGTCTAACTAAATCAAAAAACCTTTCTAATACTTATCACATATTACCAAATACTATATAGTTCCTGCAAATGGTTTATTAATTACAAACTTTGAAATTGGTGTAAATTATATAATTTATATTAAAAAGAAATGTCAGTGTTCATTAGAAAAAGAAAATTAAAAATACCCCCCACCAAATCATTTTTTGTCATTTTGAGATGAGCTATTATCATTCCAAGAGTTTTTGGCACTACTGAATTTACTTTTGCATTTCTGAAGCCTTCTTCTGGTATAAATGCACAATGAAGAGTTTTGTTGATGAGAAGAAAAAATATATTAACCAGATTGGCTTATTCCCAACGATGTGAACCATCCATGCTTGCAACTAAAAATATAATCACGCAAAGAGTGAATTAAATGTTCCAAACAACATTTGGTTTGGAAAAACAATATTATCTAAAAAAGTTTACTTTCTTTTAATATATATATATATATTATTATTATTTTTTTTTTCTTTAAGAATGTCTTTAAATTGAAGCTTCCAGTTGTTCAACTGAATTTAGGAATTGTTGGCTACTGTTATTGTTCCCGAATCTCAAAGTACCTGTCTTGTGGCTAAGATACTTACAGACCCATAATGCACCATTGACCAGCATATACAAATAGTCAAGCCAAAACATGGCCTGAAGATTGCATTCAAGCATGAAACATTGTTGTCATTCCATATTGACTTCAGTGTCCACTTATATAATTTATTTTAAATGTTAATATCAAATATCTGAAACTTATTTTCAGTCTTATAGAAAATCTTATTTTCTTTTGAGGACAATCATTTATGTTATGTTTGATATAGATAAAGTTTTTAAAGAGCATTTAGTTTTGTAACTTTATTTGGTGTGGGTTTTTTTTTTTTCCATTTCATATATGTTGGCATCTAGTCATCCAAGCCACTCCTGACAATGAACTTGAAGGAAAAAGTAGGTACCAAAATTTATTGACCAAAAGCCATTTTTCTTTTCTTTTTTTAAAAATTGTATTCATTTAGAATTGTGGACAGCTAAAATTTCAGTTAGAAAACAAAGAGTTTTGTTCACCACTCTGTTCAATCACATGGTCACGTTTTTTTTTTTGTTTTTTTGTTGTTTTTTTTGCTTTGGGCTTCAATACTTTATTTTGGTTTTTCAGTTTTGTTGAAAAGAAAAAAGAAAAAGAAAGAAATTTTGCTGGTGTTAAAAATCACCTTAGGATGCCACTGCTGCACTTAAAACATGTCTTTATGGGAATACTAATTCTTGATATGTTATATTTACAATAAGAATAACTCTGGCTGATTTATTTTATTTGAACTTTACAAAAATATTCATATGAAAGCGAAAGGAAAAAAAAACAAAACACCTTCAGATAAATGTATTTTAGTTACTGATAAGTAGAACAGGGAGAATTTTACATTTGTAACCATGGTAATAGGTCAAGCAATTTATTTATATAATGTAAAATGGAAGACATGATTTTATGTATACATACTTGTATACCAGTACAATATGTATATTCTGTTGATTATACACAACAAAAAAAAACTGTGTTTATTAATGTAATAAATTGTTCCCCAAATGTATAATAGATGAAAAAGTAGATCTTGTATATAAACCTTGGTAATATTGACAGTTTCTGTTTATAATAGATATATTTGTTAGATAACACAAATTTGAAACAATGCTCCAAATATGAAGCATCTAGTAAATGTCACTAACAATAGTCTGCTAAAGTAGAAGATTAATATTGTTCTGCAATTTATGTTCTTTGGTGATCTGTTTATAAACTCTTTTTCTATTCAAACAAAATTAAAATTCCTTAAAATCAAGGAAACAAGCAATTTATTTATTTATTTTTTAAAAATTATTTTGAAAGTTAAAAAAATATGCTTTTCAAAATGCATATATTTTACTTTGAAAAATGCCCCCAAAGTTCTATCGTAAAAAGAAAAAAATATACAGGGTTTGGATTCTACTTTTAATTGAATAATAAACTCCTTGGCATTTCTACATTATTATTTCATTCAAGATTTTATATTAAACATTACTTTTTCTTCTAATCTCTAATGCTTTATTGCTATTTCTTTTTCTTTTCTTCCTTCAATGACACATGTCCTTTCAGGATCTATATTATGAATTCTTTTCTTTATCTGGGAATTGCCATCTCGTCTTGAAAGATAGTTGTGTGTTGTTTCCTGTTGCCTTCTCTACAGTTTTTGAATTTTCCTAGACTGGTTATCACCTAAGGCAATAGAATCTGCTATTTAACACATAACTGGAGGGAGAAAATCTGGAGTTATGCCTTTTGCAAGAGTACTTATACTAGAGCAAATACAGCAAAGCAGGATTTGAACGTGTTGATTCCACTTCCTCCTCTTGGATCCAAGTGCCTCTCATTTGTCATTATATATTTAATATGCTACCGACATATTCTTTATTGCATTACTTGTGTTTATATTTGGTTAAACTCAATAAGTATTTTTTAAAAGCAAAGTGACCTAACATTTCTTTAGATGGTTACCTCTGTAAAGATTTCACTGAAAGAAATAGATAATAAAAATAAAATGTCTAAACACGATTCATAACAAAAATCTGATAAAATTCTTATTAAAAATATTTTCTCAATTTATTCATTGAAAGTAAATTTAAATTGCATTTAAATCAAATCTTTACCAATCATTCTAGTAACCAAACATTGAACTTTAACCAGTTTTGACTGCTATTTACAAATCTATATCAGTAAATTTTGAACTATTGACTTTTTGCATTAACGCGTGGCACAAAAGTTTGAAATCCGATGGAAAAACAAGGGAGATAATTTTGGGTTTACAACGATTATTAAACTTTGGTTGTTTATATTTAAGATATATAACCTTTTCTTTTTTCTTTTTGTGTTGTAATAATTGTTTGCAAGTTGAAAGTGTAGATTTAGCTATGTGTGGGGATGTATATAAACACTTCTATAAAATTAAAAATGTGTGTCTATGTACTAAAAAGTATTTTCTTGAAATTTTAATCATTTCTGCACTAATGATTTTTGGGACAGTTAAATTTTTTTACTTTTTTGGTTTGGTTTTCAAGAAACGGTTTATTTCCTCACAATGTGTATTTGGTCATTGAATTAGTCTGCAAATGTTACAGCTGTTAATGGTGTGCTTATGTTGGCCTGATTCCTGTCTCAATTTTTTGACTGGCTTACTTTGCTTTTTTGTGCTTTTTTGTTTATGCTTTGTAATACTCCTTATTTTTAATTTTCTCAATTCTCAAGTCAGTGTTTATCGGATGTTACAAACAAAAAAAAAATGATTCATTGATTTTTTTTTTTTTTTTTTTTTTTTTTTGAGGTGGGGATTTTTTTTCTAGAAATTAATAGTTGCATCAGTCCTGATATATTGGAAATGATGAAATTTCTAGTTGTACATTTTAAAATTTTTGGGTTACTTTTATTTTTTTTAAAAGTACTTTTTGGGGGCATGTTTGAAAATATCTTTAAAAATAAATATTTTTTACTTGTGGTGAATTTGACAGAAACAAGAGGTTTTGTAGATAATTTACTACTGTGCATTATTACTTTTTTAGCTTTATACAAATATTTGGACAGGAGCTGCCCAGTCCTCACTTTCCAGAATTCTAAAGTGTCTCAGAGTCCTTGTCGGTTCCATCCTCCAACCTCTCTCTCTCTTCTCACAGACAGGATGTGGCGAGTCTTTCGTGTCTCTATCACTACTTCCATGGAAAGTGCTTCGACGAACTATTAGGTTGGTGCAAAAATAATTTCGTTTTCTAACATATGTTACTATGTGAGAAAACGAAATTATTTTTGCACCAACCTAATACATTCCTTGGTTTCACCAGGTCTAGCCATCACAGCTAGGACCTGCTATGGCACTTACATTGTATCAAACCACCCACATTCCCTCTTTGTATTACATCAGTGAGAAGTAAGTTCCACTCGAACAGCTCCTTTCCATGAACCACTGCTTTGTGGAACAGAAAGAGGATGTTTCCTCAATCTTATTGTTAGTCTGTTCAGATCTGTAACCCTCTCTACCTCGAGTGGCTTGTATTGTAGGATGAAACTTACTGTAAAAAAAGAAAAAAAATGAAATAGTAATGAGTTGTTTACTGAAAATTAAAGCTTTTTTCTGCAAAGAACCTGACAGTTTAACTAACATTGTTTTATTGCAACCTTCTTTCTTGCACTTAGATTTTAAAAGAAATATATATTTTTGACACAATTTCAGTGCTCAAAGGTTATAATAATTCTATTTTTATGGGTTAAACAAAAATGTTCAAACAGCATTCTGTGACAAATTTAAAAAAAAAAATTTGTGTGTGTAAACACACACACAAACTCTATCTATCAAAAAGGGTTAATCTCATTCTCTCTACTTAAAAAAAAATATAGAGAAATATTTAATATAATTTGGTAAATTTAAAATTCTTTCGATAAATCAATAATACTTGGCTGTCAAGCGTTTCCAAATTATAAAGGAATAATTCATTTTCCTATGACCTTTTTTTTTTTTTTTCTATATTTTTTTTCTGATCATGCCATGATTTACCAAATCTAAATTGTCAACTTTTCAGCTTTGGTTACATGGTAATCAACAGACAGTAGATAATTGGTTATATCAACATATATCAATTAATCATCAGCTTTTTATTTATTTATTTTTCCAAGAAATCTTTTTTCACACTTGTTTATTATATCATAGAAATCTGAGGTAAAAAGCATTCTAAAAGTCTAAAAATAGGTTTTAATGCCAGAAATACTTTGTAAAAAATTATTACCAGCAATATATTTTTGAAAAAAAATATTACCAGCCATATGTTTTTGAAAACATTACCAGCTACACATTTTTGAGGAAAAAAATATTACTAGAAATAGATTTTTGACAAAGCAAAATATTACCAGGAAAAAAAAGTTGTCGCCATTAAAATGAGTCAAATTCATGAAGGTTAGCATCAGCCAGGCTGATGGAAGGCAAAAAAGGTTCTTTCAGATGATTAAAAGAGATCAATTTAATCTTGGAGGCATTGAAATTAATAAACCATTTCTCACCCCAATTAATAACAGATTGTAGGTCATTTTTTTAGATAAGCTGCCAATCTGACCTTATCAAACTGATCATACTTACCATTAAGACCAGAGTAAGTAGTTGCCATTAGCATAGATACAGAATTGAGAATTGATGACATCGAGAAAGTCTTTGATGAAAATTAAGAACAACATTGGTTCAAGGATAGAGACATGGGGAACACCTGCATTAATGCAAAAAGATCTAAATAATTGGCTTTTCAAGACAACTTTCATTTTGTGAGTTAATAAGATAGATTGAATCAGATCAAAGATTTGTCCAGAAATACCATAATTTTTCAACTTGTGAAGACCAGTATGCCAAACCCTGTCAAATGCTTGGAGTCCTCGGATGTTAAATTAGCATGTAAGTCCACATTTTGGAAGTTAGTTTCACATGTTTGGTGAAAGTGTTGAAAAGTTGCTGGTTAAGTCCAATAATGAACTTTCCGTAGTATTTTAACCAAAGTGTATGGAGTAGATTATTTGAAGTCTGGCTGATATAGCCAAAGAGAAGAAAGTTCAGTTTAAATGTTTGGTGCTGGTTTAGTTGCTGGTTGAATCCAATATCCGTTTCTGGTGTTGCATAGCTGCTGATAAAGTCCAATGGCGAACATTCAGTAGTATTATAACCGAAGTGTATGGAGTAAGTTGCTTCAGTCTGGATGATATGCATACTGTGATTTCCTAAACCAGGTGAGTTAGGTTGCTGGAAAGCCAGAAGCAAGGATCTAGTGTAATCAGAAGTTCAAGGCTGTTGTAAGCAGGTCCATTAATGCCGGTCAACCAAGTGAGTTAGGTCGAGATAGTGATGCCAAAAGTAGGGACCATGGTGTAGCCGGAAGTAAGATGCCAAAAGATAAGAGTCTCTGGTAGCCAGGAGTATTAAAGGCTGGGAATGCTGAAAGGTTGCTGGAAAATATGAGTCTGTGGTAGCCAGAAGTAGCAAAGGCTATGAATGCCAGAAGTAAGGGTCTGTGGTAGCTTGGAAGTAGTAAAGGCCAAGAGTTCCAGAAGTAAGAAAGGATAGGAAAGCCGAACTAGCATCAAATTGGCAGACAAAAATAAATATATAGCCAGTCCACAATGGCCAGGGCCTACTCCTCTTCTGCATCCTCCCTCTGTGTTTGGCGAGAAGTTGCCAGGATATATGAAAAGGGAATGTAAACATAAACTGGTCTTGCAAAGTACTAAGTATCTCAAGAAAAACCAGAAGTGCTATGAAATATAAAAGATATAAAAATGTTTACAAAGTGTAACACTGAAAGAACTACAAAGTTATTAGGCTTATTATGAAACTAAAGGAACTTAAATTGAAGGGAGTGTGTCAACTCAATGAAGAAAAGGTCAAGGTCATGAAGACCTAATGTCAACCCAAAGTCAGATGGATGGAGTAGCGAAGGGCTACAATACCCTGAACTGGAAGGATAATACAAACCCAGCCACTGTGGAAACTAGTGAGCCAAACTTGAGAACAAGATGAGATATCCTTTGACATGGGCAACAGAATGACAAAAATCTAGCACCAAAGACTAAATAAAAGGTTCAGTTTGAAATTCCCTGAAGGTTACTTACAGATCTATGAATAAGACTGGAAGGTAGAACAGCTGAAACATTGTAACAACAACAACAGCGAAGATGCAGACACTTGTCTGAGTCTAAATAATGATAGCTCCTCATCAGAAATTCAGACAAATTATATGCAATATATTTGTGACATAGGTTTTCATACTTTTTCAGTAATATTTTTTATGAGATCATATCTTGGAATAATAATTAGTTCATTTTTCTGTGTACTAGCATACAGTACCAAAAAAGAGGCAGATTTATTTATTGGCACTTCTGCCTACGATTAGTGAAGTATCTGTGTGCTCTACCTAACTTAGTATTTGCAAGTTAATTTTACTTTGCTGCTGTTCAAGCAGCAGAATACTGTGTAGTGGATATATCGCTTGCCTGCTTACCTTCAGGTACAACATTTGAATCTTTTCTTATCCGTTTGCTTTAGAATGACAAAAAATTACATAGAAACAAAGAAATATAGGAAAAGTCACTCTTCATTATTATTATCATTATTATTATTATCATCTATATATTAATACACTTGTATCTACCTATGTATGGTGTGTGTGTCATACTAATCCTATTAAACCTAAACCGTTGAGTGCTCAATAGGGGAAACAGAGAAAGGGAAATAGAGTAAAACACAGGGAGGGTAATATAGAGAGACAGAGAGTACAACATAAAGTGGGGTTGTAGGAGAGATCATTTTAGATAAAGGGAGTTCTTTGTAGTTAAGGGTTAAATAATGTTTTGTGACTAATGATCTGTTGCAGACATTTCCGCATTTTTGAGAGACTGTCACTTTTCTTACAACTATCTGGAAATGGTCATGGGTTGAAAAGTACAGAGGGCAATATTAAAAAAGAATCCTAGTAAATCCATGTAATTTACATGAGTCCTGCTAATATATGTGATTATTTGAACTGGTATCCTCATCTTTATTTCAGTCATTTCCGTTTGTTGGTGCAATCTCTGATATTTTTCTTATACTCTGATACTATAATTCATTTACGTGTTAAATCCAAGATATCAAAGTGATGGAAATACTTACAATAATCTACATATATTGATTTTTTTTTTTTTTTTTTTTTTTTTTTGTCATTCATAATTCATGAGTAACAGTTGCATATCAGCTGACTTCCAGTGCTTAGTGTCTAGCATGTTAGAGGACCTGTAACAAGCCATTCTCAGGCACCAGTAGGCAATAAACAAACCATCCCTTATATATTTATCCTTGAAAATAAACTCTACTCTCATTGCCATTTCTCTTTCACACTCCATATTGACCTGTTCTCTATCTATATTTCTTATGGTTTTAATTTCCTTAGGTTTTTTTTTTTTTTCTGACCTTTATTTTGCAGAATGTTTCTCTAAATCTCCACTCAGAACCATTTCTTCCTTGCTTTCTCTTATAAAATGGTTTCTTTTCTTTACTCCCTGTCTTAAAATCAGTTTAATTCTCTCTCACTTCTCTCTCTCTCCATCTCTCATCTGTCCTTGTCTCCCCAGCTTTTACATTGTCTATTTAACTTGGTTTCACTGAAAATCAATTTCTCTCCCTTCCTCTCTCTCTCTCTCACACACATTTTTATCTTTCTTAGTTTATCTTGCCCTTTCTTTCTTTTTCTTTATCTGAGAACCACCCTCTTCTTTTTATTTTAAATCTCTTCCCATGATTCAAAGAGTACTTCATATATTATTCATGCAGCATATTTTCATTTCTGTTGCTTGAATAGAAATGCTCTCTTGCAGCTGCAACATTTTTTTTTTCCTAAAGAAATCTAAAGAGAAGGGTGTTGCTTGAAAATGAAATATTCCTTTTGGATTTCCACAATATATTTATAATCGCTTGTATTTAATGAGGTTCTTTATTGTGTGTCCTCAATGAGGCTAAGTCACTGTTGGCTGTTAGTGTATAGGCTCTCACAAGTTTAGTTTTTGTGATTATTGGTGGTTCTGTAAAAGTGAATTAAACAAGGGTAAAACCTCATCCCCCTCCTCTCTTCAGTCAGATTGAAGTGTTAATATCTTCTGCTGATAAAACAGAATGGTTTGTTCATAAATTCTCTAATTCCACACTCAACCCATCAAGACTATCTTTGCCTGATTTTCCATATAGAACCAAGTCTCTGTGTGATATGCATATAACTATGTCCAAGATTTCCTTATCTCCAAATTAAATCCCAACAAGGCATGTGGACTTGATGATATCCTTGTAATTGTTCTAAAGAAATTGTCTCCTGAACTGGCTCCTGTTCTCTATAAATTCTGCAACAAATGGCTTGCTCTTTCTTGTTTTCCAGCTAGTTGGAAATCTTCTGTTATCCATTTAAAAAAAATTCTATTGAACATTCTGATCTTTCGAATTATCAACCTGTTAATCTTCTACCTCTTTTTGGCAATGTACTAGAGGCTCTAATCAACTCTGAAATGGTTAAGCATCTCACTTTGTTTGGTCTTCTTTTAGATAAACAATATGGCTTTCGCTTCTCTTGGTCCACCATCAGTGTGTTAGCACTTATTACTGAAAGTCTCTCAAGCTTCAGATAAGAACAGCAAAACTTGACACAGTTCAACTTGCTGATCTTCTTCACAAGCTGAAGAGCTACAGTATTTCTAGCTGAATTTTTGATTTGACCCAATCTTTCTTAACAGATTGTATAATGAAAATTGTATTGAATAGTCACTCTTCTAGATCTTTTCACATTAATATAAGTGCCCCACTCAGTACTCTGTCTTTGTTTCTTATTTCGGCAACAAACCTCCCAATGACATAATTATTTACTTCTGTCTTAATAGTAAGTCCAATAGGTTGGATAAAGTAAAACTAGCAGCTGAACTCAAAAATGATCTTTAATCTGTTGTTAACTGGAGTAAAAAAAAAAAAAAATATAAATAAATGACCTATAAATTTCAACTTTTCCAAAATGAAACTGCTATTGTTTTATCACCATAAAGAACTTTTGTCGTCCATCATCATGGCTGATGCTAACCTCCAGGAGTGTGACTTATTGTCTTCTTGATTCCATTTTTTTCATTGATATGAAATGGAATGATTGTATTGAATCTATTGCTAGGCCCCCAAAATTTGGTTCACTCTATTGGGACAGATAATTTTTCTTGCCAGAATCCATCTTACACACATATATAAATCTATGTTATGACTTGCTTGGGGTGAATGATTATTAAAAAAAACTCAGGAGCTTTAGATCTGCAAATATTTCTGGTTAATGTATGATGAAGACTGGAAAATGGATATAGTTGCTCCTAAAACAATCCAAAATGACAAAATTTCATTGTCTTTGATCCACACTATAAACTTTTTAAATCTGGATTCTAAGAATTTGTGGATGTTTTCATTGTTGCTTAACCAATTATAATTAATTTAAAAAAAATTTGTTTTCTGAACCTCTTAGATGAAGTACTTTCATGATTCCATATTTTTCATACAAGTATCAATAAACTTGAATAGTTTTAAAAAGAAAAAAATTGATATTGAGAAATCTGTTTTGAGTAAACCTTGTTTTTGTATTTGCGTTGATTGTTACTTATTAAAATATCCTTCACATTAACTGACCGATTCATGAATTGTTTCTCTTTAAAAATTGCCAACTAGAAGGTCTGTAAATTGGGTATCTGTAGCTTACCTGGCATAGACGTGTATATACATTTTTACCAAAAGTTTCTTTTTCAGACACTGCCAAATAAACATGTCTAAAATTTAACATTCAAAAACCAGCTATAAACATGTTTATATGATGATGTTGACTTTTTTTTTTATTCCCTTCTGAGCTTGAAATGAGTCCAGTTGTCAACTCCTACGTCTGCTCAGGTACTTCAGTTTCTTAGTTACTATATTAAAAACAAATACAAAAATTTGTCTGAGAATGAAATATTTTCCCCAAAATAATTGGTGGAGAAGGGGTTAATTGAAAAAATTATCAAATCTTGGTCAGAATGTTTTGTTTTTCACTGCTCTATGTAGGTATTTACTCAGCTTGGCTTACTCTGACACAAGGCTGCATTACTTGCATTTGAACAAGTGTCCTAATCTTTATCACAATGTTTCAACACTTATACCCACCAACCTTTTTCTGGTGTGTGTTGATCTGGGTAATCTTCAGGAAATTTAAAACAGAACCATTTATTTAATCTGTGGGAATAGATTTAAATAACTCCTCATTCCAGAAATTTAAACATAAAGTTGAATATGCAGTGAACAATAAAAAGATTAGCTTGTATTTCTCTGACAGAAATACTTAAAATATTTATGCTTATACTCTCTGCTGAGTATTCAATTAATGGTGGTGGGGAATTTTGCTAACTCCTTTATAAATTTTCTGTTATGCATAAGGAAGTCAAGGTTAATCTCTAAAACATAAGTTTTTTTTTCTATCAGTAACACTTGCTTTAATTTCTGACCACTTACAATTCAGTTTATTCTGATTTTTTTTCTGCAAAACACACATATTGAATGTTGAAACTTGATCATACAAAAATTAAAAAATTCCATATCAAATGTTTTCTTCCTGTCAAACAGTTTAGAACATGGCTACATGGAAGAGTAATGATCAGTTCAGTGAGCTGTGATAAAAGCTGAAAATTTTACCTACATATGCTGAGTTCAAATGCAGTTAATGAAAAGATACAACTATGATTTTCATTTTTTTCTTCCTTACTGCCAGAATTTGCTGTTATATATGCAATCAGAGTAAATGAAAATTTTCATGTATTCTACATGTGATATTGCAAGTTGCATAATCATTTAGTTATTAATAATAGTAATGTTTTAATAAAGTGTGTATATGAAAATGTTTTCTCATATTTTTGACAAGGGTTTCTTATAGTATTTAATAAAAATGCAATGGCGTTTGTTTCTTTATGCAAATCTTTTCTAAATAAATTCCATAACTTGATTCAGTTAAGACTTGTTCCTTTAGATTGATCTCTTTTTCAGAATTTGTCAGCCATTTTTCTTTTGGCAAAATCCAGTCAAATCTGCTACTGCTGCTCACAGATTTGAAGCAGTCATCTGATTAAATCTTGATGGATTATCTCTTGCTGTGTGAACTGTTGAAAAAAGATGGACTTATTTTCTGTGTCTCAGCAGTTAAATACAGAAATAGCTAGTTACTGTCTCTCTTCTATTGTCACACACTAACCCACACATACAGTCCATCGTATTTGCTCTTTTCTGATCTAATTGCAAATGATTATCTTCTCTTTTCAATTTCACCTACATTTTTGCCAATCATTCATCTGTTTTCAATTTTTCTCTTCTCTATTTTGTATTTTCACTTTGTCACTCCTATCATGAATTGTCTTTGCATTCTTTTTTCCTCTTTTTATTGTCTTCATTCTTATTCCTTATAAATCACTTTCTTTTTCATTTTCTCACTTTATTCTTATTTCTACCTTCTCTCTCTCTGTTCATTCTGCAGCAACCATGACTCATTATCAGGCCAAGAAAAAAAATGACTCATTTTTTTTTCCAGTTAGAATCAGGATTAAGTTAACCCAAAGTGAAAGAGCCAAAAATCTCTTAAATTTCTACTTGAAGCAACCAATTGCCTTTTTAAAGACAAAAATATCTGCATCTCAGACATTAAACTTGTTCCTTTCATAACCTGCTGTAAACTCATATGCTTAAAAATCAATTACATCAATATGTTTGTTTTTATTTTGTTCTGAAATAATGACCAAACTCTGAGGTGGTTGTGATTTGTCAGTTGCTAACATAGTATAGCTTACATAACAAATTTTACAATCAAGTCTCCTGAAGAGTGGATGTAATCTCTTTACAAATCTGAATAAAGAGAAGAGCACATTTGATTTTTATCTCTTATTAGATATATAGATATTTTTTATCACTTTAAATGTTATTTTTAATGGATACTCATATTTGAGTAGACACTTCATTTATTTATTAAACAGTATACTTATTTATTTTTGTCTACCAGCCTGATTATTCAAGAAATTTTATTTAAAAAAAAATATGTGCTCTTTGGCAGGATTTGAACCTGCATCCTTCTTTAATAATCTTTCTTGCTTCTTCTATGTGCGACATCCCTTCAGGACATGTTAGTAGTGATAGGGCAGTGAAAGGCTTGTCACATCCCACCCATGAGAGGTTGGAATCTGGAAAATAATTTTTCTCCTACAAGGACTTGGAGATGCTTTTAAACTCTATCAAGACTGGAAATTGAGATCTGGGTAGCTCCTGCCCAAATATGGCAACAGTACTCCATTTTCGGCCTGATCTGGTTCTTATATAAATATGCGCATATACTTTCTTCCCTTCATATATAATATTTATGATAAGGTCTTATTCATAAATCAAGTACACTAAAAGATTAATAGCAGTAACTACTAATAAAGTAGAACAACTATGACCATTTACTGTAATAAGTCATGTGACACAATATTTATTCTTTCTATCAATCTTAATTGTTTTTTTTGTTTTTTTTTCTTTCTTTATTAAATTGATAACTTTCACCTAAAGAGCCACTATTGCATATCCAAATTACCAGTATAACTTAATAAAAGTCCCAAAGCAAAAGATTAAGTAAAACTTATATTTTACTTATGAAGTTGACTGAATAACTGAAATCATCAATAAGGAAAGACCAGTGTCCAGCTTTAGGCTACTAACTCTTTCATCAGTCTTAAATTTCATGTTGTTAATGATATCAGAATTATAACAGCTGTGAAGAAGAAAATATTTTTATTTGTTGACCAACATCTGTGTTTTCTTGAAGGACAACAAGCTTTGCTTTCTACTTAAGTGTTCCTTCCTCTCAAGATTTGATTAAAGATATGCTGTGACTTTTTATTATCTTGGATTCAAGGATGTTTTGTTGCCAAAAGCAATTCTTGATTATCAGGGACAGGGAGGAAATGCCATGTCAAGTACTTTGCTTGTTCAGAGTTGATCATATCAGGGTTTAATTTTAGATTGCTTGACAGATTTAGTGTTAAAAAGATGTTGAGAGATTGAAATTCTATGCAAATTCACACAAATGTTGACTTTTGTATGCTGTGTTCAAATAAATGTGACAACAGGACAACAATAACATTTTATTGTACTGCAATATAAATAACTGGATGGGATTTCTTAGCTGGAAACAATGATAAAAAACCCCAAGTAGTTGGAAGATGGGCTATGTTATGCATTTAGGCACATCAGATGCCATAAATTAAAAATTTAACTTGTGCATCCTTGCATTTTCATTGTTTCTTTTCATGTATAATTATAATCACTGTTTGTTTGTATTTTGTTCCCTCTCTCAACATATATAGGGTGGCCCAAAAGTTACTGACCCTTTTAAATCTTTAATAACTTTTATAATTCTCAAATTATACTTACAAAATTTCAGCAGTAGGTAAAATGACACTTCCGAGATTTTTGGCAATATACATTTTGGCAATTACAATACACTATACAACAAAATGTCTTAATTTAAAAAAAATTTTTTTTCATGGGTCAGTAACTTTTGGGCCACTCTGTGTGTGTGTGTGTGTGTGTATATATATATATATATATATATATATATATATATATGTGTGTGTGTGGACACACAAACACACACAGGTTTGTGAATCCCATCAATAAAAACATCATGTAATCTGAAGTTCTTTTGAAGAATGAAATGCATCACTTAGGATTTTTCTATTCAGTTATCCACCATTTATCTGCTATAGTTTATATATTATATTCTCCTATATAAAATTACACACGCACATTATTTGAAATGATGGTCAAGATTGAGGATTGTTGGTGATAAAAATGAATTTGATAAATCAAAGGTTCATTTACCACAGTTGTATTATGTTGATTTTTCACAATTTATGGATTTAGATATAAAATTCTTCTGATAAGGTTGAATACAAGCATTTTTCAAAGAAATCTGATTACATATGAGGATAAGTAAAAAAAAAAAAAAAAAAAAAAAAATTATCTACATCTCCACCATAACATATTTTTACATTTGTCATGATACCTTCTGTTCATGCGTACTTATAGTTCACATTATTGTGGTCACCTAATGGAAATTTGAGCTTGATCATGCCAGTTTTCTTGCTGCTGTTACAGTGTAAACATGGCTGCTCCACTAGCAGTGTGCACCAAAGAGCAGTGATCTGATTCCTCTAGTCAGGTGTGTTAGGGGCTGATGTTTATTGGGGACTTTTAACAGAATATGGTGACAGTGTACTACTGCATAGGAATGTGTATGAGTGGAACAAGAAGTTTAAGTGGCCGGAGAAACATAACACATGAAGGAACAGGACACCTATCAACCTCCACGACTGGTGAGAAGATTCAGCAAGTTATTATCAGTGACGTAGCATGTTCTCTGCAGATTCAGATCACTATTTTTTTTTGTTCTTCCTTGGTGCACACTGTTAGTGGGGCAAACATGTTTGCACTGTAACAGCATCAAGCTCAAATTTGATCACTTAACCACAATAGTACAAGCTAAAAGCATGCATGAGTAGAAGACAGATAAACCTAAAGATATGTTATGGCAAGAATGTGGATAAGTTTTGATGGTTTATTTTGTTTTACAGGATATCAACCTCAATGGGCTATTTAATGCTGACAAGATTTTTATTGCTGGTAATATTTTTTTTTCAAAAAAGCACTGCTGGTATTAAAACCTATTTTTATACTTTCATAGTGTTTTGACCCCTTGTGGGGTTAACTATTTGCCCACCTGACAGGTGCATTTGGATATAGTTTGTCTTATCCAGGATGTGGATGTAGTTTGTCGTATCCAGGATGGATAATTTTTGACTTGCCATCATATATACATTATGCTTTCTATTTGGGAGTCATCATGTTAGTGATGAATTAAGGATAAAAATGATTAGTATGACTTTTTATGAGCTCCATTTCTACAGCTGCTACTTATTCATATCAGTGGATAACAGATGTTATTTTTTTTTTTTTTTTTTTTTTTTTTTTTTGTAAAAGTAAAATTAGTATTATAAAAAATTAAAGAGTAAAACTGGTTAACTTTAATTTTTTTATCTGTTTACATTTTTATCCCTTGTTTTTTAATATTTTAAATATGTCCATTAAAAAAATTAAATGTTTTGTTATTTTTCAATCTCTAATTACATTTTCAAGAAGCCATTTTGTTTATCAATTCCAAAAAAAGAAAAAAAAACAAATTGGATATTAAATAAATATGCATTTAAATGACTTTAATACTGAAAATCTTGAAGGAAGCTAACAAAAAATCAGTTTAATTTTTGTGTTTGGTCTGTATTCAACCTAAGTAAATAAAAACCTTAGCCTTTGTTTTTTCCAAGAGAAATTCTTACTTGTATCTTCTGAAGCTGAAGAACCATTTTGGGCAGAGTTTAATGTCTTTATTTGATGCTTGAATAATAAGCTAATCAGTATTCACTTAGGATGTGTAGGTCATGTAATGGGTATTAGATCAAAGAAGAATTTGTGAGCTAAATTCCAGTTTAGTCTGTTGCATTCACTTTTACACTATAGCCCTTAGGAAAGTCATGACTGACTCTTCTCCCCAACCATCTATGTCTATGTGTTAAATATTAGGGTAGACAGGGCTTTCATAAATTTTAGTCAAATAGGTAAGTTCTAGGAGCTTTTTTGAGAAATTTTTATTACTAGTGTTTGTTTGTTGTTTTTTTTTTTTTTTTTTTTTTTCATAATTGTATTTGTCAAACAAATACTAGTAATAAAAATTTCTCAAAAAAGCTCCTAGAACTTACCTATTTGACTAAAATTTATGAAATACCCAATACAAGGCTCAAGAGCCACTCATGGTAAAGGGGCTAAAACAAGGGTGATTTGTATACATTGTCAATATTTTCATTGTCCATTAAAAAAAAACCTTCAAAAATCAGACCATTCGTTGTATCACGTGTAAATCTAAAAGTTATTGGTGTAGACTTCTTCATCAATAAGATGACAAAAATGGATATGGCTAAAAGTATGATTGAACCGAAAAGACTTTAGTCATAAATATCTGTGAGACTATAAGATGTTTCTCCATGGTGAGACAATTCTATTCTATAACATTATCAAAATCATAATCATTGTGACCTCCACAACCTTTTAATGTTTGTATTGTATATACTTTGCTAAGGCTACATACTTTGAATTCAGTTTTTCCTTCTCATAGACCTCTAGCTAAAGATCCCCATTTGCCCTGGTATTTAGCTCAAAGCTGGCAAGGGGAAAAGGTGAATTTGTAGCTTTTTTTCTAAAGAGTAGCTGTGCAAAAATGTACGTAACAATTTTGAGTGGAATTTGAACTTGGTTTATCAATTTCTCATTCTAAGCTAGTAAACATTACACCACCTGCACATCCACATTATAATTAATTGATTGATATGATGCTTAGCTTAGTCTGTCCCAAGTTCACTAGAATGGGAGAAACTAATGAGGTTTAATCTCATTACAGTCATAAAGATTTGTTAGACTAACTTGTTAAGATGTTGTTCTACAGTGAGACACAAAATAATTAACTAAGCACATGACTCCCAAGTTTAGGAAATTGGTTCAAATCACTATTGATATAATGGTAAGCAAAAGACTAGTTTGCTGGGCATTGCTCCTTGGCAAGATGTCCATATTGTCATGAATATTAACATAGCCATTCCTTAATTAGTTACTGACCTGTCTAATGGCCCCACACTTGGACTTGTGAGCAGCTATACCCCCATCCAATCTAACCAGTGTATAATGTATGGTGTACAAAAACACCTCTTTGTTCAAAATGAATAAAGAGAAAAAAATAAAAATGTATGGTATGTAAACCAAAGTAATAGATAAATATAAGTATATAGAGCTGATTTCCAAATGTGTTTATTACATTTACTGTTCAGTACACTACTGTATTGTATAAACATTTAGAAATAAATTAGAAATATTACAAATGGTACAATAGTGACATTAAAGCTATTTGAAGCTTGTTGGTCCATACTCATTACATGCAGAGTATGCCTGGAAAAGCCTTGAGTGCCTATTGGGACTTAAGATCTCAAGTTGAACTTGTACATATGATTCATTGCTAAAGATGTTGGAAAAATGGTTGGTACCCTGTACCACACAAGTACTTGACTCTTTCTGCCTTCCTCTAGCTTTACAAGAGCCAGATCAAGCTAAAAATGGAGTACTACTACCATATAGGGACAGGAGCTGTCCAGTCTTAACTTTCCATTCTCAATAGCCCAAAAATGTTTCTGTATCCTTGTGGATGACACATTATTTTCCACTCTACAATCCCTTTCTCACAGATGAAACATTGCAAGCCTTTCACTACTCTATTGCTATTTCTATGGAAAGTGTTTAGGTGAACTACTTAATTCTACCAGTCTTAACCTTCAGGGCTAAGACCCTCATACCACACACATTGTAGCAAATGATTCTCATTCCCTTCATATTCCATTGGTGAGATTAAGTTCCATTCAAACATCTTCATCCCATGAACTACTACTTTCTAGAACCAACTCTTAAAAGGATGCTACCCCAATCATAAAATAATCTTAAGCTGTTCAACTTTCAAGTCTAGGGTTAACCATTATCTTCCCTAAATATCCCCATAAACTGCTTACTTCTTTCTCTGTAACCTTCTACCTTGGGTGGCACTTGGGTCTTGTACTGGGTGAGTATTATTGTTAAAAAACAAATAGTGGTTAGGTACAGCTTCTTATCTCACTACCAGCTGATTTAGTGACCAGGTCATTGGAACAGAATCCCGTTGTTAAGTGAAGAGTGGTTGTATAAAAAAGAATAGCGAATAATATATATGCATCATAACCAAGTTCTGGCAATGATTTGTAAGTTTTAATCATGGCAACTCAAATGAAAGTTTTCAGTGTTTATTTCATGAAAAAATATGGGCTATATGGTTCTCCTACTTTAAGTGTAAATAAAATATAAATCAACAAATAATAAAAATGAACTACATCTCTCTAATCAAAGATGTCATGGCATTCAAGGTTTAAATTAAAATACAAAAATGAATGTCCTTCTCAGTAAGTTTCTACATATAATTTTTGTCTCTAATATGAATGAGTTTTCTTTGTAAATTTTCAATCTGTAAAACTGGACATATTCTAAATTGGCATCATCTGGCATCAATTCATTTGGCTATATTATAATTTGAATTTAAATTAATCCTCAAAATTAGTCTTTTTAAGGTAATTTTTCATACACCAAGTGTTTTTTGGTTTTTACTTTTTCAGATGTTTTTGATAATTTTTAGTTTTCTTAATTGGAGTGTAATGTTTTTTAAATTTCTCATTAGATTTTATTTTTCTTGTATAACAAATTCAACTTTACTTGAAATATTTTGGATGTTTTAATTAACCAGTACAGTATTCATTCTAACAATACAGCATTCTTGATAAATATTTAAGATTATTTTCTCATTTTTGTAGAAGTGTTTGACATTAAAAAAAGTTCTTAAATTATACTTTTCTCAGGTAAGATTTTGTTCATTAGTTGAGCATCAATGGCAATTATTCTTTTGAGCTTTTCTCTTTGGTACCTTGACTTTATGAAACATAGGACTAACAGATTGGTTTCATCATTTTACTGTTAAAATTGTTAGCAGTAACCATAATAGTCTCTTCTAAAACACTTCTCTATTGTGGAATTCTTTACTGGCTTCTTGCTTTCCAGTCAAATGTAATCTTCAAAAATTTAAATGCAACATCACTTGTCATCTTCCATCTTTTTTGAATCCTGTTCTTTCATTGTCCATTCTCCTTGGTGTCGTTTTCACAGTTTATTTCACTCAGTAAACCCTTGCATCTTAGTGGCTTTATACCTACCTTGGGATGAAATAATATTTAATAATCAAATAAAATTTTTAAAAAAATGAACAAGTTATCAAGATTTGTTTTGACAAGTAAAAAAATATAATTTTGCTAAGATGAAAGATTGAGTTTTTCAAAAATAAATTTTTCACATGTGAGATGTTTTATTGATGAGTACACATAAAAATCCATAAATCGCATGTGGCTTGAAAATCTTTAGCCTAAACAAGAAGCCCTTCACCAAATAAAATTACTGATCATTTTGTCAGATTGTGGGAAGTGGGTTAGGCACATAACTTTCAGTACCTCCTTGTCTGTATAACACTATTCAATGCACAGATACTACACTCTAATTATAGGGAAAGTGCAACATTTTTATCCTATAAACAAACTAAGCCCATTATTCTTCACAGGTACTATGTTTATAGTTTTAATTATGAAATGCAAAATTTATGAGAAGATAAAAATTATAATAGTCTAAAGGTTTCATTACATAGATTGTCCAGTGTTGCATGTAACTTTTTGGTTTTACAAATTGGAAAAGATGGAACAGTCTTTCTACCTCATTGATTATAGATTAGATTGGTAAGTATAGTTTAGTAGGTGGATAATTTTTCACTTTTTCTTTTTCATCTATTTGAACCAGGATTCTGATCTCACTAAATATTCATGCAAGAATATTTCTATTTTTATTAATGTGAATATTCAAGTGGATGCTTTTCTCAAGTCTTCAGTGGTTGATTGTAACATTTAAAGCTACAATTAGCTGCTTCTGTATGCTGTGTCCCTTCAGGGTGTTGGTAATCATGGCTCTCCACAATTTCCAGTCACTTGTAATTTTTAATGAATTGCTTTTTTTTCTTTCATTTTTTTTTTTTTTTTTTTTTTTTTTTTTTTTTTTGATATCCCCCCTGAACCTTGAGAGTGTAAAAATTGTTTGTAGTGTCTCTTGTCCAAAGCTCTTTCAGTCACTTCTTTAGCCATTTTTAAGGGAGTTGTGTTGTTAATTTCTTATGTTTGTCTGTTTAAGATGTAACTGTGAGAGAGGCCCTTTACAAAAAACGTCTGACACCCAGTATAAATCTCACCTTATTCAGCAGTGGAAATGGTGTATTGATGTTTTTTTTTTTTTTTTTTTTTTTTTTTTTTAAATAGAAAGACAGCAATTTGAATTCAAGCCACATTCATTTCACAGAGGGCTCAGAATAAACACTACTACTATTTAGGTATCAAAAAACTGCATCTTAATCAGACAAATGAATGAAAAGAAATTAACATGATTTGACAACAAACGCTTTGGAAATGCCTAAAGTAGCACTTGGGACAATAGACACTATAGATAATTTTTACACTCCCTTACCCCAACCAAACAGAAAAATGTAAAAATATTAGAAAAACTAAATAAAAATCAAATTTTCCTTGTTTTTATATTCAATTATATCACTAAGCTTGTTGTTAGAGAATCTGACACTCACAGAACATGTTGGAGGGAGAGGAAACTGGTGAGTCACCTTTTTTTTAAAAATTTTTTTTAATCATTTCACACAAAACCAGTTGATAAAGTGACAAGATGCAAGGAGTTAAGGAGACAGATGACAATTGTTAATGTAATAACAATCCTTTTGAAGACAAGCTGGTGTAAATGGTTGACAGAACAGGGATTGGCAGAGATAATTAAAAGACAAGCCTTACTAAGAACCACAATAATAGGAAGTTGTGGAGAGCTATGATCACTCATGTCTTGAAGGGACATGGCATATAAATTTTCATTGTCATATATTACTTGGGTGTCAAAATTTTTTTTTTTTTCACTTGAAATCAAGTTAACCTATTGATGCCTACCATCTCAAAAACGGGATATTTAATGGGTTATAAGTAGAAATCTATAATTAATACTGTATTTTATGGTGGGCATTAATGGGTTAATGGGTTACATGAATTTTCTATCTTTTAATCAGTAAAGATTAATAAAGTTTCCTATATACAACCTATTGGTTTTGTGGCAGAACCTTCCTGATAATTTACTATGATGATATTAGCCATTTCTTTATAAGGAAACATTTGGAATTCATTTAATGAGCAGCCAGTACTGCTTTCATTTGAAATTCATAAAATTTTTCTCTTAAAACAATTTTTCAGGAAAAAAGGTTTCTCAAGTATAGTAGCTGTTATTGCTCTTTCTAGTATTGACAGGGGCTTCCTTCTTTTATTTGTAGTGTGGTATGTCAACATCTTGGTTATGTCATTATTTCCTCTTTAATATACATGTGCTATCCATTTTAGTTGTTGCCAATGTTGGTAGTCTTCTAGTGATGTGGCTTTGTTATTTGGTACAGTTCTTAGTGATTCTGTAGTGCGATTCCACAATGTTTAAATTATGGTCTTTGACAGAACCCTCAGGCTTCATTTTGCTTAAAGTAGCTGTTATTGATCTTTTTAATATTGATAGGGGCTTCATTCCTTGCTTTTTGTATGGGGTAGTGTAGAATGTCAGCATCTTATGTCATTGTTCTATGTGCTACCTGTTTTAGTTGTTGCTGCTGTTGAAAGTCCTCAAGTGATATCGTTTCTGTTATTTGATACAGTTCTTTGTAATTCCGTAATGCAGTTCATGTAGTTTGAGGAAGGATGATCCAAGCCTACAAACTTCACTTCACTTGAAGCCATTTTTAACCATTGATATAAGAAAGCAGTTGTATCCAGTTGACAGTTTAGATATTTCTGAACAAGTTTGATGTCATATGAAAGTCTTCATTCTTTAAGAACATAACTATTTTTAATGTTAATATTTTGGTTTTATAGCAGCTTTCAACTACATAAATTGAAGAGAAAATTCATAATTTCCCTGTTTTTTTTTTGTTTTTGTAATCTATACAACGTATGTGTATATAAAATATATATAATTATTACATTATTTTCTTTAATTAGGTCATAATGAATAATTAATTAAAAGCTTTTAATCTATTTCTCTGGTTCATTTGGTATGAATAATTTTATCTAGGTTAGCCATTCATTTCCTAAACTTACAATGTTATTGTATTTTATTAACATCTCTTAGATTGGGCATTGCCAGTTATTAATTATTCACTTGTCTTTGTTTCTTCTTGTTGCTTTTCATCACAACTTTCACATAATTTTACAATTGTTAAATATGCAGTGTGTATCAGAAATGATGAATAATCCTCTGGTGGTATTTGAACCTGCATTTCTTAATACTTTTATCACAATCTGGGAGTTAAAATAAGAAGCCACAGAAATGAAAGAAATAGTCATAATAATAATAATAATAATTAAAAAAATACCAGGATATGGTTAAGGAGCTAAAGAAGCTATGGAACATGACTGTTGAAATAATTCTTGTAGTAATGGATCCACTTTGAATATTGCCTAGAAATTTGAAAATGCACTTAGGGAAATTGAGACCAAGATGGTAAACCTCCAGAAAACTGCTATGTACTATATAAGAATTCTCTGAAAAGTTCTTGTATCTTGAGAAATCTTGGTGACACCACACTTCAACAGAATTTTCATTGACTCTGTCAATGTGCAACACCAACATTTAATCAGGTGTATTTATTGATTTACCATTCTAATGTTGACTACTGGTTAGGAATCATCCTTTTCTTTTTTTTTTTTTTTTTTTATCTGAGCATGTTAACCATAACCTGAGTGAGAAGCAAAGCTCAAAGGATCACCTTGTGGATCTAAATTTATTTGAGGCTTTGTAACCTTTGCCTATATTTGATACAGCCATCAAATTTATAAAGTTTCTTGATGCCAGTCTGTTCATCTTCCTTATACTCCTCTGAAATATTTTGCATTGTTATCACCAGCTGTCTCTGATATGCAATTGCAAATAAGGTTTTGGTAATTTAACCCATTGTGCCATGTTGAGTGCAGAGTGACATAATGGTTAGCAAAAGAGTAAATAGAAGCTAAACTGAATTCAAATTCTTAATGGGGGTTTGTTCACTTCTTATTAATGCCCTTAAGAAAGGCATAATTGTGCATATCCCATCACTTTTCATAACACAAGACATCTTAACAAAATGTTATTTAATAATGCTTAAGGAAGAAAATTACATGAGTGAGCACTTGGACAAGATACTATCCTGTTGACTACTTTATCTACCAAAGCAGTAACAGTATGTTATCAATGAGACAGGGACTGGGAAAATCCTCTATGCACCTTAAATCACAGATTAAACACAATTTTAGTGTCATAGTGCTGGGAGCTAAGATAGCCATTTTTTAATTATCTTTACTTTTTTGCTATGAAAGTTATGTTGTTGGAGTGTAAAAATTTCAAATATGCTCCTATCTCTTTAAATCGACATCAGATGTGATGCTATGAGTACATATCAAAAAGCTTAACTTGACTATCTTTGTATCACCAAATTTTGCAATGGTGAAGACACAACAGAAGGGTGGGAAATTTATCTGGGTACTGCATTGTTACTTTATATCATTCCAAGTTGGTATTGGGCAGATATAGTTCCATTTCACCTTGTTTGTACACTAGGTAGTTTACAACAATCCAAAACTGACCTTTTGGGTAGAATCAGATAATTTACTTGAAAAGCTTGTTTGACTCTATATGATCATATTGAAATAGTTTTTGTTCAAACTACATTTATCTACACTTGAGTATCTTTTATCCTATCAATGTGCAAAGATACCTCAGTGTTTGTCATTTCATAAAGCAAAATATAAATAAACAAATTAAATATGACATAACACATATTTCTACCCATGTTATTACTCAAAGACAATCAACATTGTCAGCTTTATCTCGTATCCAAGAATTTAATTTTTTCTTTTTTTATTGCTTCCTTTATCATGATAGCATTGATGACTAAATTCTCTACCAATGTGCAGGTTCAGGACTAGAAGTTTCCAGTTTCCCCAAAATCTGCTCCTGTCATCCATACCCTATTGGCATTTGGCTTTGCAATTGGTGAAAGAAAATCAGGGTAGAAGAAAGTGGTAATGGTATGAATTTGTTTGCCAGGTAGACAATATAAACTGTAAAAAAAAAAAAGATAAAAACTACAATAAAAGCCATACTCATAAAAAAAAAAAAAAAAATGCATGCAATAAATATGTTTTAGCCAATGAACTAATGTATCAAAACATTCAGTAAGTAATAAAAATAAGCCCAATCTACTACAAGCAACCAGCAGATGATGTTTAAACATAATTTAAAATTATATTTAAAAATATGAAAATGGCGGCGGGGGGGGGGTATGGAAATCCAGTACATTAAAGTTTTGAATTTCAAAATCATATTTCTTTCTTGAAAATGGCCAATTCTGGTTGAAAGAGCGTGTATATATATATGTCCAGGCCATTTTCATATGTACTGGAAGTAATCAGAGAGAAAATCACCAAGCATTTATCAAACAAACCTTGTCTGTGGCTTAATAAAAATTGCTCCAATAACTTACATATTTCATTATTTACACATTCACAATGCATCAAGTAATTAAGAAAAAATTAAGAAAATATTTCAATCTACACATGTTCTACAGAAAAAGATTATTCAGTAAAAAATATCTTTAGTCTCAGACAACCTTGATGCATCCTTGGAGGTGATTACATTTTATTTATACTATTGCTCACCCAGTACAAGGCCTAATAGCTACTCAAGGTAGAGAATTACTGAATGAGGTTTTAAGGAGCGTGTAAGTGGTGCATATTATGAGGATATACAGGATAAATAATGATTGATCCTAGACATGAAGAGGTTAAGATTGTAGTAAATGGGAAAGCATCTGTTCTGCAATGTAACTGTTTTGCAAAGGAACCTGTCCTTCCTCATTATCAAGGGAATGAGGATAAGTTGACACTCAGTATAGCATGTAGGGTCCTAATTATGAAAATTTGAACTGGTAGAACTAAAGTATGTAGATCTCATCTGAACATTTACCATGGAAATAGTGATAGTAGTGAGAGGCTAGCAATGTTTAATCTGTGGAGGAACTGCTTGTAGGGTGAAAATAATTGATCACCCACAAGACTCTATAAATGCTTTTAAACTCTGTTATGGCTTTAAAGTGAGGATTGGACAGCTTCAGCTAATTAATGACAGCAGTACTCTAATTTTGGCATGATCTGGTTTTTGTAAAGATTAGAGCATGGCCTGGTCATTGTCATTCATGTCAAATATCATGTCCATGATAACAACCTTCAATGAGTTCTTGGTATTGTAGTACTATTGGTTGGTCTCTTTTCTTACTGGCACTATAGATATACTAATCCAGGAGATTTAAATGAGGAAAACCAGACTATCACTTGTTGGATGACATGATCCTGAAAATCTTGACCAGTCACTCCTAGACATATATATATTTTGAATCAAGCATGGGCAACGCCAGGCCATGCTGCTAGTATATGAGTAGATAGGTTAATCTATCATCTGGTTCACTCTTTTTACTAGTCCTTTTGAACAGGGGTAGAGATTTATCCTTTGTTTCCAATTCCTTCTAAATTCTACTTCAACTCTATACTTCTAATGTCTCTGCTTAAACTCTAAAATTTTTACTATTTATTTTATATTTCTCCACAACAGGAATAGATAAGGTTCACCTATTGTTCAGTTCACACTCCTTCCAAAACTTTTGAACAGGTTTATCCTTTGTTTCTTGTTTAGGATTAGGCTTCCAGTTCTTTCTACATTCTACTTCAACTCTATACTTCTAACATCTCCACCTAAACTCTGAAATTTGTTATTATTGGGTTTCCAGTTCCTTCTAAAGTTTTTTTTCCTTCTCTTTCACTTTTAGTAGCTGCCCCCATGCTTTAGTGATGTTATCACCTTGCTTGCGGTGAATATATTAAAAATATATATTATGAAATGTACTGCTCTCTATTAATCACCACATAGATCCTTCCTTGCCCTCCATTAGAATGTCTGACGCTCAACTTCTTGAGAGCAACTCTCTGCGGCTGCTCGGTCTCACGTTGACTGCTGACCTGAGACAGAACAAATACATTGAGTCAATTGCTTCGTCCACCGCAAGGAAAGTTGGCTTCCTGTGCCATGCCAGGAAATTTTTCTCCCCAGAGTCGATCCTCCAGATCTGCAAATCAACAAATCGCCCTTGCATGGAGTATTGCTGCCATATATGGTATGGAGCCCCTTCTGTTTGCCTCGAGGTTCTTGATAGGCTCCAGAGGCGAATATGCAATATAATTGGCCCTGCTCTGGCATCTCGTCTACAGTCACTTTCTCACAGAAATATATGAGGACTCAATTGTTCAGCTTACAACTGAACTGCAAGATTACCAATGCACATGATTTGATTATAACTAAAGGGTTGTGTAAAACCGACCACACATTTTGAAAAAGAGAGAAATGGAGCATAGTGCACCATGAAATTTCTAAACTGCTCTTTTCAGGTTTGATTACAAAATTTTCTTTCACCAAGACTGTCTGCTACTCGAGGTAAGAAACCAGTCTACCCTGCTATTTAACCCAAAACTAGTAGAAGATTAATTCATGGATTTGCCAAGGATATTAGAAAAAAGTGAACAAATCAAAATCAACTGGAATTTGAACTCAGCTTGGTGATTTCACTTTTCATGACAATAACCATTATTCTTTCCACGCACACACATACACACACACACACACACACACAAGAGGCTACTGCAAAGTTCTCAGGCAAACTTACTTATCCATCATATAGTAGTATTTTAATGTCAGGAATAGATTTTTGCCATTGCAGGGTTTATCATTTTTTTGCACTTATATACAGAGTGTAACAGCGAAATTGTCTCAAATCATGTAACAGCATGAGATAATTGTTCATCCCACATAATGTTTAATATCTAAAATCCACTAAACTAATTGATTTTTTTCCCAGGTTTTCAGTTAAGGCATTTAGCTATCTTGACCTATTTGTCATAAGAATTACTGAAAAACCCTTTGAGTTATTCATCTAGAAAGAGCACAGGTTAAAATCATTTTGTGTCAGCCCCGCTGTCTTTCCAAATGAGCAATAGTTAGAGGAAAAAGATCATTCAGGCCTTCACTAATAGTACTACATACTCTGGCTTCCATCTTCAAAGTCCATTCAAGAACCATCAAGAAAAAGGTGAATAAGTTTAAAAAGAGGGAACAGTAGAGAGAAAAACTGGATCAGGAAGTCACAACAGCAAGAGGGATCATCATTTCATCTTAGGGCTAAATACATTATTATTGTTCAAAGTAGAGTCCAATAGTGTTATAAAAACCTCAGAGAATTCCAGTAAGATATTTTTAATCCTTTCTAAGATACAATTGTTCAAAGCTTAATCTAACAATTGGACAATTTTATTCTTACACCCAGTATGAGTGTTTGTTTAAAGCAGCAACCTGTCCTTACTACTAAGCTTTGTTGCATTTCATTGGGCAAAAATAGTTATTTGACGGTACTCTTTTCTAAAAATCTGGGATGAGGATTTATCATGATTATCATTTCCAGTCAGATTAATGTCCTCATCTTTGTTCTTATCACAACATTCTGGCTAGATTGTACTCTCCAACCTTCTTGAGAATTTTTTTTTTTTTTTTTCAGATAACCTTCACAATATTTTGCCATCAGCATTAAAGCATTGTTTAGAGAATTTGTTTATCTAATAATTGTAAGTTCAATACCTGGGATATACTTGTTAGAAACATGGCTAGCAATAACTGAGTAATTAACTAAGATGAGATATCCCTAGACATGGACAGAAGAATGTGATCAACCTACCTTTCAAGAATGAATAAGGGATTCAATTTGAAATTCTCTGGAGGTTAACTGAAGAAGGCTGGACGGCACAATGTCTGAGATGTCATCATAATAACAAAGATGAGTGCATTAGCCCAACTGTAAATAATGTAAATTGTAATCATCTCCTCTCCAAATGTCATTGGTTTACACAGTACTAGTTACAAGGAATATTTCTGATCTGGTTGAGAACTCAGCAACAAGTATATTCTCTTTCTTGCCGTCATTATGCGTGTGTGTGAGTGACAAGACCAAGAGGAACAATGTTGGGAGAATTACTGTTGTCTTTCCTAAGAATGTTAGTTTAAAAAAAAAAAGAAAAAAAAAGACATGCATATATTAATGTAAATGTTTTCAGAATGCTTTTTTTTTTTAATCTTGCTATCAAATACATAAAGCAGTCTCTCTCTGTTCCTTTTTTTCTTTTAATAAAAAATTCAGGACATTTTTTTTACATAGACTTTATAATTTTGTCTGGAATTGGAACTTTGATCAAAGATTACATTTTCAGAGTTGATAATCACAAAAGCAGCTTGAATTATCACTTTAAATTCTTAGAGCTGTTGCTGATGTTGTTTTTTGGCTCTGTTTATTCAGAGAAAAAGCTTTGAGGATCGAGTATGTTTGTTTGATTGTGAAGAAGTCATATCCACTTATTCTGGAGTCAATGAATAAACAACATTTTATATATATATATATATATATATATATATATATATAAAATGGGAATTTATTATAATGTTTATTTGTCCTGGGCTTTATTGTGATAAAAATGAATTGGGATATTTGCAAGAACTATTCTTCATTTTAGAAAACAGGAATTCTTGTTAAAAATTTTTTACATATAGTGCGTGTGTGTATGGATTGTTTTAAAAAAATAATTTTCAGTAATTTTTATGTTGAGAAACATAAAAATGTATTTATTCTGATACAAAAGATCAGAAATAAAACATTTTCTTGTTTGTTTGTTTTTACAAAGCTGTCATTTCCACTTTTTCTAATTGTGTAGTTATACTTTATTCTGTCACAGTAAAGATAAAAGTAATTTTTCTAAGTTTCCAATTCAGAAACAGATAATGATTGACTGAGTGAACTCATTTTACTTCATTTTTATTTTTTTTTTCTCTGTTTTCTTTTTTCTGTTTTCTTTTTTCTGTTTTCTTTTTTCTGTTTTCTTTTTTCCGTTTTCTTTTTTCCGTTTTCTTTTTTCCGTTTTCTTTTTTCCGTTTTCTTTTTTCCGTTTTCTTTTTCTTCTTTTTTTTTCTTTTTCTTCTTTTTTTTTCTTTTTCTTCTTTTTTTTCTTCTTTCTTCTTTTTTTTTCTTCTTTTTTCTTTTTTTTTCTTCTTTTTTCTTTTTTTTCTTTTTTTTTCTTCTTTTTTCTTTTTTTTTCTTCTTTTTTCTTTTTTTTTCTTTTTTTCTTCTTTTTTCTTTCTCTTTTTTAAAGATGTTTCTTGTAGTCATATTTTTTTCTCCTTCAAGTCACTTTGTGAGACTTCATGATTTGAAATTATTAAAAGGCAGGCTCTCTGTAGATTTCAGTCACCATTTTGTATATAATCTTATGAATATCTTTTATTTTTGTTCTCCTGTTTCACTTCATGGCTTTTGTTTTTGTTTGTATTTTTTTTTTTTTTTTTTTTTTTTTTTTTTTTCAAACAAATTTTTGTGAAAAGTTTTAAATTTCTCCCTATAAAAAAAAACGGCCTATGAATATATGGATATTGATGTTAATGCAAGAAAACAATTCTTGAATTTATCACTAAGTATTTATCTCTCTGTAAGTTTTATTTTTAATCCCTAATAATAAATAAACTGGTAAATGACCCATAACAAAAAAAAAAAAAATGATTGTAAATTTTTTATTAATACATGTCAACATTCTCTTTCTCTCGCTCAATTCTTGCATACTCTTACGGTGTGTGGTGCCAAAGCCTCAGCTTGTGAGTCATTGCTGCAGGGGTTTCCATAGCAAGTTGATAGTCCCATGCTCAATTAGTTTGGAATTCAGAGTTGTTCTTTGCCTAGTCTGGTTGCCAATCAAGGCTGAAGAGTCCAGTCTGCTTTACTTATTTAATTCCTCCCTGGGCCAGAAGAGATGGATTCATGTCTTTCCTTTGACAGGAATTTGAACTCACCTTGTCAATTTCTTATTCTGTGCTGCTAACCATTAAACCATCTGTACATCCTGTTAATATTTTAGTTAAAGGCTAATTACTGAATAAAATCCAATTTAACCAAGTAAAGAAAAGGAAAAATATTTTATAGACTTATTTACTTTTTATTTTTTGGTTGAAATATTTTAGCTGAATTTTTTGTTAACATTTTTTTTCTTCTTGTTACTTACACTTCTACAGTTTTTATTTTTAAAGATTGACTTTGTATTGCTCAGATGCACACAACCCGTGTCAGTTCAGTTAGCTTTAATATGAAAGCATTATACTATAATTTGCTACTTCCTGGGATAATATTAAATCCCATATTTTTTTTTTCTGTTTTTAGTTTTATTTTTTCCCGTTGGCTATCTGAGCAATATGATTACAGGGCACTACGTAACACTTTCTTCTTTGCTATCTTTGTATTAAATATAACCAATGTTTGCTGATCTCTACTGTTGTCTGTCTTTATGCTGTGGGTCACTGGTGACTCATGGCTGGGAGAGGGTGTTCGAGACTGGTTTGTAAATGGTATCTGTATATATCACTTGTACTAACACACATTGCATGTCATATGATTAGTAGCTCTTGTCTCATTGGATGACAGCTCAGAGATCATTATACCAGTTATACATTTCGCTGTTCAACCAATGCTAAACATGGGCTTGGCCTTTTCAAATTTCCATAGTTGTAAACATTTTCTTACTTTTCTAAAAATGAAACTATCTGATAGTTTTTTACTTTTGATTTCATTGAAACCTGTTTTTGTTTAGTAGGGGAATGATTCTTAAGCAAACTTCTAAAATTCTAATTTCTAAAAATTGGCATCTTAATCAGTTTTGATCATTAAAATTCTCAATTAGATTAGCCAGTAGGATAAACTCCATCCATTTTGAATTAAATGTTTTATTTTTAAAGTTATGTGGATCAGATAAAATTGTTCAAAAAGATTATCCTGAGCAAAGCTGTCGGATTGTAAGAATCAAAACAATTTAAAGACAAGGTATAAAATAATAACTTTTATACAGATGTTCTTCAGTCAATTGTCTTGTTTTATACTTTTGCCTTAATACTTTCTTTCATTTCCAAGATATTCAGTAATTTTAAGAAAAAATATTGTGCTTGATCTTTTTGTATTCAAATTTATTTATTGCATCTGTCTTAAAATACTTTGGTCTCCTATATTGTAGCTACAAACACTTTTAGAATTCACAGAAATATTCTTTATATATTATACAAAACAAATTTTGAACAATCTAATTTGAATTCTAAGGCAAAATCTAAAGAAATCTCATCTTTCAATGGTTTTACATTTTACAAAATCCATTCCATACTTTTGCATTGTGTATTTGCTTTTTTGTATATTTGTAATTTAAAAAAAAATCAATCACAATAAAATGAAGCAATTTTCTTTGGTAATGTTCATTTTTTGCATAATTACTGAGTACTATTTGTGGCAAGGCCAAGAGAAAATGTGTTAAAACTGTTGACTGATCAGAATATGTAAGGCTAACATTACTTCTTGTAACAAAATGTTAGTAAAAGGTTTTTACTGTTTTGTCATTCATTTATTCAGAATCTTTTATCCTAAATTTTATAAACTAAAGATTTAAAGCATTTTATAGATTGTTTGTGCTCCAAAGTTCATGTTTGGTGTCAAAACTTGACCTGCTGTGACTCTTATTATATCAGTAAGTTGACCAGAAATTAATGAAATATTGGAAAAGCTTGCATAGGTTGAAAAGGGTGTAATTTTCACTATGTGCTCATTGAATGGATTAGACAAAGAAAGGAACTTTTGCCACTGCATGTCTAAGTTTGAGCCAGTTCCTTTTACTGAATGTTTTAGTTAGAAATATAAAGTATGCTAATAAATTTATTTTAACAACTTTATTTACCACTTCTGTACAGATGAACTATAATATTATTTAATGTATCTATTTACCTCTCTCTGTATGAATATTCATAAGGTTCACTATAAAAAATACTAATTTGTTTGATATTGTACGTAAATATTGTACCATATTGGCAAAACAATTGGCCATTGGAAGACTTGGGTTTTAGTATTGGCTACTTTCTGGGCTTATAGAATGTATTTCTGCCTATTCTGAAATCCAAAGCATAAACTGATTCCCAAAATGTCTAATTTTGTACTGTAGGCAACACAAATTTGGACTTAATTTTTGGATATATCATGGTCTGTACTGATTGTACAGTGCTAGAAATTAGGTAATAAACAAGACTGTCTTTTTTCCACCTTGTAATAAATTTGCTGGCTTGATAAATATTTTTATGAGAAAAAATTGTCAGACAATGCACTGAATAGTTTTAGAGTAGTTGTTGTTTGAGTGTCTGGAGATATTTTTTCTGGTCCGAGAGCTTTTGAAACCTTTTGAAATCTCCAAAGTAAACATATAATATGAAAACATTGTTTTGGCAGATATACAAAAGAAAACTTGTCAGTCTTTTTTGATTGGATCTTAATACTTTCTTGATAAACAGTCCAAGGTCAATTAAAATTGAAAAGTAAATCTGTAGGCCTGTATTACTAGACAATGTTTTTAATATTAAAATAACAAAATCAGTACCCTGTAGTCAAATATATGTAGAGAAAGATAAACAATTTTGCAGATGGTGTTCTCTTCAGTTCTGGTAAAGGTGCTCTTTAGTTCTGTTTCTGTTGAGCAAAGAAACTCACACTGCATCGAAATCTGCAGTGATTTAACATGTCCATGAAGTTACTTTAAGCTGTTTTGTTAAACTTTACAACCCTTCAATGATGTTCCTTATTTATTAGACTCTTAAACTAAAGAGGGTAATGTGAATCCATCCCACACACCCAATATATGATCTTCTGTACCAGACTATCTACTTTTTTGATTTGGTGGCTGAAAAGGATATGTATTTCCCATTCACTCCAGTGGTTAGTGTTCAAGCACTTGTAAAAGCTAGCACTTTAAATGCTGATTTAAGGTAAGTTTTTTTTATACATGAAACATTAGCATAACACTTCAATCCTACTGCATTTGACTCCATGCCAAACCAGTGTTGTTAAATTTGGTTTTCAAAAGTTGTTCAATCTGGCAGCTTTTTGCCAAACTAATTCAGTTCTTGTAAATGTCACATTGACAGTTAGTTTAAGAACTTTTTACATTAGTTCAACAGTATTAATGGGTGAGTGGTTTGTCCAAGTGCACATCCAAAACATTTCTCCAGTCATTACAGTATATCACAAATACATGATTTTTGTTAAGATATCCAGTGATAAAATGGAGCAGTGATGTAGAGATATCCTGTCAGGATATTAGTGTTAAGTGAGCAGAAGTATTTTAAGTGAAAATTAGAACTTGCTTTGCTTATTCTGTGTCCAAAACCATTATGCTACTTCACACCTTTTGCTATTATATAATAGTATATTTAAGGTAATGGCATCTTCGTCGTTTTCAAAATACTCTGCTCCTTGGAATCTTACACATTTATAATAACCTCCCTTTCTCTTTTCAAAACAGTCTGCAAAGTTTCTTTGGAATCACCATCAGCTGCCATGTCACATACTCCTTAACTTCATCCACCACATGGTTTCAATGATGATTTAATATACAAGGTAAGCAAAGAAGTCCGTGAGGTCTTTGCACAAGACTGCTTCATTGGTGAAGGATTTTCCACAAAGATGATTATCCAGGGAGTGGAAGAGGTGGTAATCAGATGGCGCAAGGTCAGGTGAATAAGGTGGATGGCACAAAGTCTCCCACCCAAGTTGCTGTATGGTATCCCTGACCACTCGTGCAACATACGGCCTGGCGTTGTCATGGAGGAAAAGCACACCTTTGCAATTCACCAGTGCTGGCTCCGTCTGGCGCAATGCCTGTTGCACATGTTTCAATTGCTGCGAGTATAGGTCTCCAGTGACTCTTTGGCCCATTGGTAGCAGTTCTTAATGAACCACTTGACGACCTGTCCATCAGACACAAAGCTTAATCTTGCGTGGGTGCATAAGCAGTCTTGCAGTGTAAGGGACAGCATTCTGAGGAGACAGCCAATGTCTGGAATGCTTGGGAGTTTCGTACGGAACCCACTTTTCATCACTGGTAAGCACTTGATTGAATAAGGATGCGGTACAGTGGCGAGAAAGCAGCGATACGCAGACTGCCACACGTTGTCCCTTGTGGACCTCCAACAGCATTTGCGGAACCTACTTGCTCAGTTTGTATGTCTTAACTAGGCAGTGCAGGTGAAGTATAACTGTTTCATCGGAAACGTTGAACTGTCTTGCAAGTTCACCACACGTTAGACTACTGTCCTCTTCAATGGCCACCTTCAGGACTCCGTCATTCAAGACCTGCGGTCGTCCACTGCAAGGCTCATCATGCAGAGACAAATTTCCCGACTTGAATTTTTGAAACCAATGCCTTGCAGTACGTTCGTCTACAGCACTATCCCCAAATGCTTGACATATGTGGCGACTTGATGCAGCTGCTAAGCCCACTTTGAAGTCGTAAAGCAAACAGCCCCGAACAAGATCTCTAGACACTTCCATCCTTCTCACAGCTGGCCGGCTTATAACTGATGGCTGGGCACAGTGCATGTGTTTTTTATAACATCTGATGTTCCTACTTCTGGCTGTCTGAATTTGAAAACAATTGCTACACGCATTTTGTATATATTTCAACTTCATTCAATGACTAATCAAAAAACGGACAGAACTTTTTTGGTTACCTTGTAGGTAAAAATCCAGAAGTAACAAAGAAAAATACACAAGTCATGAAGAATCTGTCTGCTTTGCCATTGTGAATATGTTGAACAGAGTATGCAAACTCTCTCAATAGAATCTCACTTCTGAATGAATAATCTCATCAAACAGTTTTCATACATGTCTAATAAGGTTGCCTTTAATTATATGTATATAAATCTCATCCATTTGTCTTTTATATGTATAAGTTCTGTTGGGTTCACTTCCTAGTTTATGCAGGTGCACCTACTGACTTCCATTGAGTTTTGATTCTATACTTAGTGGCTTTGAGGTCATCTTCTAAGTCTTGAGGTGTCTAAGTCTTTTGATTTTCTGGGTTGACACTAAGTCCAAAACACTGATTTTTTTTTTTTTTTTTTTTTTTTTTTTTTCAAGGGTGATCCTTTTACATATTGGAATCAGCACATGTCAACTCTTCTTAGATTAAAGTTACCTTTTAAATTCAATTTTGATTGGTGGTATTTCATGGTGTGAATCACATTACATAAATCTGAACTATTTTTATAATTTTATCTGGGCTTTTTTCAGTGAACAATCCCAAAAAGAGATTTAAATGATTTAAATAGTTTCTACAGAGTAATGTCCAAATTTCAAGCAAAATCTGATGCATATTTGTTGCAAATATGAATGTTGTGTCACACATTACAGAAGCTCACTCATTGGCCTCTTACTTCTGACTTAGTATTCCCATAGAATTGTGTTAATAAATGCACAGTAAAGCCCTCTCTGGTTGCCAAGTTACATTAATGCCAGTTCTGGAGGTGTAATATACATTATACACATACTGAAGTATCAAAAGTCATGGGAGGGCAGTATGTATAGATAATGGTAGGTGATACCACTATACCTTGATGCTATGTAAATGCCTAGACTTATATCAGTTGTGCTCTGATATGTGGTAAGTCAATGTGAACACCAACTAGGTTGCTTATGGCAAAGTTACATGAATTATCAGAGTTTGAATGATAGTGAGTGCCAGGTGGATGGGATATTCTATTACTGAAATTGTGTTGAAATTTGACATCCCTCAATCTATACTGCCATGTATTCACTTGGAATTCTTTGTGTGGCTGACCACAGATCCCTAATTATCATGGAATTGATTCTGACAATAAACAAACGATATCTATATTCAATGTAGAATGTATCAGATTCATAAATAGCAGGTCAGTTCATCAATCTTTAGCTACCATGTGACATGAGATTATATCAACCAGGACAATAGTGGGTTTGTGAAATAGTCCTTGTGGATTGCCAATATATGCCATAATCCAATAAATTCATGGTTTCAGTTGTTTTTAGGGTTTGGGTGTAGCAATACACTCTACAAGTTCATGGATTCCAGTTATCAAGGCACCACGCAGGCCAATCATGTTTGTTTCATGATTATGTGTGTAGGGGTTTTATGTGGAGGGAATTGCTATAGTCAAATGCAAAACAAGTAACAGAACTTTCCAGCAAACAGAATTGACAAAGGTTGCAAGAAAAGAAAAAAGAACAGGGTAAAAACAATAATATAAAACAAGCAAATAATATATGCAAGGCAAATTAACAGTAATAAGGCAAAAAGTTCACAAACTAAGAATTGGCATTATTTTCATGGAAAGTGCTCAGATGAACTGCATTCCTTACTTTTGCCAATTCTAACCTTCACGGCAAGGACCCACCATGCCACCTACATTGTAGCAAACCACCCACATTCCCTCCGTATTCCATCAATGCAAAGAAAGTTTGACGAGAATAGCTTCTTCCTGTCAACCAGGACTCTGTGGAAATGTCTCCCAAGAGGATGTTTCTCTGACCACTACAATTTTAACCTGTTCAAGTCTAGGGTTAACCATTATCTCCTCCTCCTATCCATGCAAACTACCTCCTAACATAACCCTCTGCCTCGAGTGGACCCTGGGCCTTGTTTGTGATAAACCTTACTGAAAATCTATGGCCCCTTTTATATTCAAATCCCAACACATTTTCCTTACTTGCAGTATTATCATTCATTTTGACCTAAAGAAGCCAAAACCAACAGATTTCTGTGAAACATGTTGTTTATAGCTTCCCATTGTCTTGTTATTTCCATTTTTGTTTGAGATATTATTACACACATACACACACATACTATATATATATATATATATATATTTTAGTGGGAAATCCTTTGTTAAATCATGAGTTTTATTAATATTGTACTTTATTTACATATAGAAAGTGTTCTCTGTATTTAATGTCACCTATTTAATTCTATGGTTAATCAGAAAATACTAGAGCATAATAACTCTGTTGGATAGAGAAAATTTTCATCTACAAAATACTATTTTTTCCATATTGTTATCACAATGCATCTTTACAATAACTAATAAGAGCATGCATGACATGTGGCTTGTATCACATATTGCTGAAATGTGTTACCAAACCACTTCTGTGCATTCACTTTTTGGTCTCTGTGAGCATTCAGCCAGATGTGATAAATGTCACTGAGTTCAATTCCTTTGTATGAAGGAATTCAGAAACTCACCTCTACTCTCACTTTCATGTCAAATACAATATTACAAAAAACACCTGAAAAACTGATGAAAAGTTCACAACCAAACCAACTTCCCAAAATCTGATGAAATGATCCAATGTCATAATTTTTTTTTTTTTTCATATATCTAATATGATTAGACCTTTTAAGAACACTCTGCCTTCATGTGTGTATATATATATATATATATATATATATATATATATATATATATATATATATATAAATAAAAGCTACATATTTAACTTTTTATTAACCATGTATGATGATGAGCACATGTTTTATAGGACATTTGAAATATGGATGACTTCAAATAAAAAAAAAAATTAATATTACCTACGATGGAGAAACTATATTCCCAATATTGAAACACTATCATATAATGAACAAAATTCCAGTTTTATAATAGATTATTACCTTCTTATAATTGCTTTTATATTAGCTTAATCAGCTAAAATCAAATCACAAATAAAGTATAGTTGGGTAGAGTTTGTTCTGCATTTATGATCATGTGGAACAAGTAATTAGAAAAAAAAAAAAAAAAAAACGTTTTTTAAAGGAAATAATCTAAAAAAAAAAAAAAAAAATGTCGATTGTATTACTACAATCAATATTTTATTTTTTTTTCTCATACAAAACAATATTATGTTCCTATCTTCAAAAACAAGGATCTTTTTTCCCCTCCTTCAGTTACATCATCTCTGGTAACATTTACATCCTCCCTCCCAGTCTCTACTAGAAAACAAACACAATAATCATTTAGCCATTCCACCTGACTGACTAACAAAAATAGGGGGTTGTGCTTTAACTTCCAGCTGATATATTTGTTGACTGTCCACCAGGTAAATGAAGAGAGGTATTAAGCAGAAATACAATAATTAGAAATATTTTTTTCATAAACTCTGTGAGTCATCCCTGTATTGTCGAGGGCTGGCAAGGAAGGCACGGAGCTGAAGGAAGATGAGTAAATGAGAAGGAGGAGGTTGATAGAGTGGAGCCTGGCACAACACTGAAAGGACTTTAGCAAGAGGGGAGGAGGTGAGAGCTTGTAAGCACAGACGAACAGCACCAGCAATTGCAGTAGCAGCATTCCAGTACCTCCACTGGCACAATATTCATCCCCGGTTCTAAAGTGTTGGCGTTGTGTATTACTGTTCCATTGGCTTTGACAGTGGTGGGGGATAAAAAAATTCACGGGTGGGCAAGACGCTCTGGAAAGCATGGCTATGGAAATTTACTTGCAGAAGATGCAAACAAAGGAGCAATTCTGTGGTAATGCAACATGGCCTAGATGTATTACATGCACTGCTTTCTTGGAACTTATGCAGTGACATGTGTGCATCTGGTGGCATGTGCATCTGCTCCATATATTTGTATTGTCTACATTTTTATAAGAAGCTCTAATATTTTCTTGCGTCATTCTTTTGATGACGTTAAGTATTCAATGTGGCTAGTGCGTAATTGTGGTCTGGTAATTATTTCACAGTGCAGTGACATCTTAAGATAAATGTGCACACCCACACAGGTGTTTGCCTGTATATATTATCTATATACATAAATATAAGGGGATAATTGGGTTTTGCTTAAGGCTAAACCTGCAAACATGTTTCAAAGGTAAGATATTTTATTACTTTAATTTTTTTTTTTTTCTGATTCCTTATCAATCTTGTCTTTTTTTTTCCTTCTTATTGTTGTGTGTGTGTGTGTGTGTGTGTGTGTGTGTGATACTTATTATAGTGAAGTAGTGACTGTTGCATTTTTACCTTCGGGTTCTATGCCAACACTGTAACTCTTTATATTATTTCTCTTCTCTCTCTCTCTAATGCTCCTCTCTCTCTCGTGTTTCTCTCTCTCTCTCTCGTGTTTCTCTCTCTCTCTCTCGTGTTTCTCTCTCTCTCTCTCGTGTTTCTCTCTCTCTCTCTCGTGTTTCTCTCGTGTTTCTCTCGTGTTTCTCTCTTTCTCTCTGGTACTCTTTCTTTCTTGTCTTTTTATTTTTTTTTTTCCTGTCATTCTTTATTTCTCTTAAGCTCATTCTATGCCTCTCCCTCCCGCCAAGACTTCTCTCTCTGTATTTCTTTTCCTGTCAATTATTTCCTCATTTTAACTCTCATTCCTCCCAACCCTGATCCTTATTAGTTCTGTTTTGATCACTCTTTTGCTGTTCCACTTTCTTCGTGCCCCCTCAGATCCCTTTCCATATTCTCTTAACACTCTTTCTTTCACATTTTCTCCTCTCAAATCTCAAAAATGTCTCTTTGCTAGTTTGATTTCCACCTTGATCAGCTTTGCTCCTTGGGATAGAATTGCACTGATCACAAGTCAATCACTTTACATCAACTTACACCACCCCACAGTAACCCATAAATTAACAACCATGAAAAATAATATAAATCATAAACTTTAAAAAAAAAAAAAAAAAAAAAAAAACTCACATAATTCATTGGGATGTACAGGTTTATACCTCATTAGACACTATATACATTATCACTCTCTGAACCTTTGCTCCTCTCTCTCTTCTTTTTTTTTCTTGCTCTCTTTCTCTGCATTCTCAGTCAGTGGGCATCCTGGCCAGTTATCTTCCCATGTACTTGTCACATGTATCAGCTTAAAACAGATTCATCTAAAACAATAGGTAAAAAGACACAAATAAAACACTATCTTGCATACTTTATTTAAAACTTAATGTTACCTGATTAAGGTTCATGCCTCTCTATTCCCTGGTTTGTGCAATACATAATTGGAGCTGTTATAATACATTTCCTATTTCAGAATAAGTTTAGAAAAGCTAGCAGTAATTATGAGTAAATTACTCAATTCAAAATTTAATACATTATGTTTTTAATTGGAAATCTGAGACATAAAGTTGATTAACTTATGTTGATATATTTGAATTAAACCAAAACGATGACTAAAAGTGATTATTACAATCCTTTTAGAAATCTACTGTTTGAAACATGTGGGACATATTTTGCAAATGACAATTTGAAAGATTTTTTCACATATGATGATAATTGTCTATAATTGACCAAAAAAAAAAAATTTCTTTAAAGATGTGTATTACACTTAAAATGTTAGTATTTTTCTTTTATAGTAGATACTTCTGATGGATATTATCTTTTTCAGGCACCATTTTTAGAATTTGTTTTTAATGTAGGAAATAAAAGAAAAGAGGGGATATCAAATGTCTTTTGAGGATTGTTTTATCTATTTGAAATCTATATCGCAGGCTTCTTTTTATATTTAGATTGTTACTCTGAACTACACAAAATTTTGACAATACTACAATGGATGGATAATTATTTTACCTAATACCACTGCAAGTTAAAAAATTCAAAATATGGGTAGTGACTAATTTGGTTTAATTAACCAACTGGAAAAGAACTGACAAGTTGTCTACCTTATAATTCTATTATCCTTGTCAGTGATAAAAGAAAACTTGTGGGCAAACAAACATTCCTTGACTTTAAATAAACTGTTAGAATATTTAACTTTTTGTGCATGGTTATTAAGATTTTAGATGTGAAATATAAATATGATTTAATCTGTATCAAAATTCTAACAATGTGTCCAGTAAGGATTGAAACAACTAGCCTACATGTTAAGGCAAATATCTTAGATATTTCATTAACATAGACTTTTTTAACAACTGGAAATCAGTATATCTGTTAAATAGAACTCTAGTCAAATCTCCTTTATTGAGTAAAGAGCAGATGTACTTTTTATTTACTTAGTAACGGGATATGGCATATGACCAGTTTAAATTGGGGAGCCCAAGTGTGTACAGTTGAGCTAAGGTAAGAAAAAATTGACCAGTCCTGCAAACAATGTGACACTGGCATCAATATTCAACTGATTTTCCCTCATTGGTGCAATGAGAGAAGTGCTCCAGCAAGGTTGAAATCTCTGGGACCAGGCATATATTTACTATTTTCTGTCTGAAAACAGAAACACTATTGAGATAAAATGTAGTTTGTCTGTCTGAAGACAGATGCCACACTTTGATCCTGAAGAGGTCGATGTAGTTTAATTTTTTTTTTTTTTTTTTTTCAAATTCTGTTACTTATTTTTTCATTGCATTTTATCTTAAATTTCACTTGATGCTAAATAATGAAACATTTCATTCATATGAATGAAGGCAGAAAAAACTAAATTTTATATAAACACCTTTTATTTTCAATTGATATTCTATGGATTGGCTACAGACTTATGAATTTACTGAAGTCAAAAAACCCAAAACACTGCATATTTGCATGTATGAACATGGCCATATAATCAGTTCCATTTTTTAACATTGCGGAAAAACAAGGTAAATCCTGCATTAGATTGGTTATTAATATCAACACTAAATATTGCCCACAACTATTCCGCTTCACTTTAATCAAAAGACAACTATGACTGATAGGATTTAGTTATTTGTTGTTTTTAAAATCATCAACATTATGAACAACAAAACTGGAAACTGTACAGTATTATAATAACATGTCTTGAAATAACATGGTATACTCCATTGAAGAGTGGATGTGATTCCATAAAACTCAGAGTAGACATTCACCATCAAAGTGAACATTATTAATCATTTTATTTATCTATCTGTTAATGTAGAATACTATAATTACAAAGACTGTCTTAACATTTTAGTGTTCATTCATGGTTGCAAAATTTGATAATCAGTATAAAGTGGTAATTTGGTCTTTTTTGTGCATATTATTGGTAAAAATAAAATTATGAAAATTAATGTTATCCTTTTTTCTTTTCTGGACATAAAATGTGTAAGAATTAACTGAATGTTCTTCATATCTGAGTACTTTTACCTATTATTTTAGCCATTCTCAAGGATGATATTTGTTTTTAATTGAATATATGGGTTTTTTATGTATGTATGTAGTTTTATAGGAATGTTTTATTTACCAAATACACACACCACATTCTGGCCATGTTTTTATATATATATATATATATATATATATATATATATATATATATATATATATATATACCCAAGAGGATAGAATTCAGGTAGAACTCAATATCCAGGACAGAGTAAGAATGTAATATAAAAGGCTCAAATACTAATATTCCATGGTTATAATTTTGGGGTTTGATTTTGTTTTTGATAATTGGATTGCGATTACAATTCCAATGTAATAAATTATAACCATGAAATATTAGTGTTTGAGCTTTATATATATATATATATATATATATATATATATATATATATATATATATATATATATATATATATATAAGAGACAATATCCACTTCATTAGCTCCATGACATAAAAAGTAGATCCAAGAAGACTCATGGTAACATTTGACATCAGGAGCCTATACAGCAACATACTCCATAATTAGGTAAACAAGCAATCTCATTCTGGATTGAAAAACACCCAGAAATACAACAGATTCACCAAGGAATTTGTTATTGATAGTATAGAACTAATCCTGAACAACAATTCTCTTGAATTTGATAACAAAAACTATGATGAAATTTGTTAAACAAGCCATAGGTAAGGTGATGGGAACAAAATGGTATCAACATATACCACTCTAACCTTAGTTTACCTAGAGGAAAACCTTTTTGAGAAGATAGAAAAAATATAGCGAAAATTTAAAAATCCACTTTCATAAATCTTGGAAGAGATACTTAGATGATTGCTTCATCTTTTGGAAATCCTCATGGAGCAATATTAATGAATTACATATTTTACTCCAAATCTTAAAACCAAAGATGAAATTCACCCAAGAACATAACTTTAATGAACTGCCATTCTTGGACACAGTCATCAGAAATAAAAAATAACCATATTATCACAGATAACTACCACAAACCTACAGACAGACAACAATATCTTTATTTTAAGAGCCATCACTCAAAAAGCTGTCTAAAATCTATCCCCCTGTTCCATGACATGTAGGATTTGCATTATAGTGGCTGACAAACACCTCCATAAAACCTGCCTAGAAGAGTTACGTAAAACTCTCAAAAACAAGGATAGCACTCACCTCTAATAAACAAGGGTTTTGAACTAGCAGAGAAAATACCTTTAGACCAGCTATGAAATGCAGCAACAAACAAATTCTAGCATATGCTTCAGCATACAAGAACAATCCAAAACTATTTACAGAAATTACAAGAAATCTAGACATACTTAATAAGAATAAAATGAATGGTATACTAAAAACAACTAAAATAATTAAAAGCAAACACCAATCAAAAAATCTAAAACACACATTAACCTTATCCAAATTTGGTCAACACAATACAAGGGGTCACAAAATTGCAACAAGAAAACATGTGGTGTTTGTGATATCATTATAGAGGGAAACTGTTATACTTTTGGACACCCCACAACAATATTCACAATAAAGAAAAACAAACTAATTTAAATTCATGTAGTGTGGGAACCAGGGATAAAAAGCTTGTTAGAGTATTTGCCATGAAAATATTTGTAAAAAAAGACAAGGAAGCCATATCACTTGGGAGAGAAATTTGAGATGCCAAGGCAGGATCTATTATATTGCGGATCTTTCTTTGACTTGTGTTAAGAATCTCTAGATGAATAGCAGGAGCACCAGACCATATATGACAACAGTATTCAATACATAGCCGAATGGTAGATTTGTAAATGTGCAAGATGAACTCTGATGAGAAAAACCTTCTGGCATGACACAATGAACCAACTTTCTTTTATTTTTTCTGTCACTTTTAACCACTGATTGGAGATCCTTTTCAAGAGTGGTGGCCAGGTTAACTTTGTCAGCTCTCATTAATTTGCTATTGAGGCAGGAGTATGTGGCAGTGTCATCTGCATAAATGCCTACTTGGGAACTGATAACATCAGGAAGATCATTGATGAGGATCAGAAACAGTGTAGGACCCAGTAATAGAGCCTTTGGAAAGATCTACATTCGTGTGAAAGGATCTGGAAGTGAGCCTGTTCAGAACAACATTCTTTTCACAATTTCATAGGAATGATAGGATTAAATCAAATATTCGTCCTGTAATACTGTAATCCTGAAGCTTGCATAGGATACCAGTCAAATTCTGTCATACACCATGGAGATATCTAGAGCCACAGCTCAAGCTTTGCTGTTATTATCAAGAGGTTGATATACAAATTCAGTGATGGCTGTAAGCACATCAGTGGTAGACCAGGCAAAACAGAAGCAATTGTTTGTCAGAGAGTAGGTCATGAGAGGCAAGATGATTAACCATTTCAGCATTGATTAAAGCCTTGAATACTTTGCCAAAAAGCAGTAAGAGACTGATAGGCCTGTAGTTAGAGGGATCAGAAGGTTCTCCAGAGTTCTTAAAAACAGGGGCAGGAAGCAGTGAGGCAATAGTTGTAGAGTTTGAAGAGAACTGGAGCCAGCTCAGGGGCACATTTCTTTAGGACCATGGCTGGTATCCCATCACCTCCACTTGCCTTATGGGCATCTAGTTCAGAAATGATGTCTGAGACCAGTGACAGGGTTATGTGCATATCACTCAGTAGAGCCTCTGTTCTAGTGGGGAAATCAGTTGTGGTTACTCCAAATGCATCGAGTGTTGAGTTGGAAGAGAATTTCTGAGCAAATCATTCAGCCTTATCTGCTGTAGAAGTCAGGACCTCAAATTGATTGAATAGAGGAGGGATTGAGGATTTGCTGTTGTTCAGTACACACTTGTAGAGCCACCAATAATCTCTAGATTCGAACTTATACTTACTTGCTATACATTGTTTTAATCTATCAGCAAACAATAACTTCGCTTCATTGAGGACACCCTTGCACTCCTTGTGATCAAAGAGATGCCTGTTGCAATCAGATGTGTTTCTCTGGAAAAAGTGATTCCTGTGGGCTATAGCAGCTGAGCATGCAGGTGAGAACCAAGGAAATAAATGTTGTTTAACTTGGTATTTCCTTCCTGGAAAGAAAGCATTGATACCAGCCTTCATCCAGGAGAAGTCCTCAGACATGCATTTCTGAACAGGATGATTGAAACTTCATTCCAAGGGACTTCCTGAAAGAAATCACAAAAGTCTCAATCTGCTTGTTGATAACAAAGATATTCTGTTGGTAGGAGGTTCTTGGCTGGTAGGGGAGCAGAAGGAGATGTTTACAGACACACCTGCATGATCAGAGTTACCAAGAGGGTAAAGCTGTGTAGTACAACAAGAGTCAGGGATAGAGGTAAAAAAGATTGAGAAGTGTGTCTATCAGGGTTACTGCGGAAATGCATGGGGAAGTCATCTCTGTTGTGTGAGAGATTGAGTGATTGAAAAGTTAAGTGTTTGGATGCCAGCGAGGTCAGTGGAAGTGTTTAAGCCACCTGATGTAGTGGGGAATTAGTCACCAAACACAAATATATTTTCAAATGGGTGTAGGGAGATGGCCTTGTCTGTATTATCGGAAATCCTATCTAGTATGCAACAGTCTTGAGAGGAAGGGGAATGGTAGAGAAAGAAGAGATAGCTGACTAAGTAGAGAGAGACAGAGACATGTGAAAATGGTCGGGGTACATGGGGTGAATTGCTTAAAATATATATATATATATATATATATATATATATATATATAAATTATGAATAAAAACAAATAAACATTCAAGTAAACTAGGAAGTCATTGCAGAGAATCAAGAGAAAAAATATTAAACTAAAACAAATACATTATATTTCATTTGAGTGTGACTGAATTCACACTCAGATGTACATAATGCAATAAATCTTATATAGTATCACTCAAGCATTAAACAGTTTCTCCCCACACAAAAGCAACATTTACCATACAACAAAAGACTCTTTGTGTCACAACACATCCGCAAATGCAACAAGGGTAACTTTAAAATTATGCCAGTATGTCAAACAGATAATTACTCTTACCTCCAAATACAGGAAAAAAAATTTAGTAGACAAATTTAAACCAGCACTAAACAAATCATAATCACAGACACACAAACACATACCATATACACATAGTGGCAAAACACACTTGTCGGATGACACACTATATGGGTTTCCTTATAATAATATATTTGTATAGAGAATGAATATATACACACATACTGACAAAAACAAACACATTAGACAGACCACACATGAACCTTACACACCATACAAAGTGAGTGTATGTGTGTATATATATATATATATATATATATATATATATATATATATATATGTATATATATATATGAGAGAGAAAAAGGAGGGCAAAACAAAAAGATACAGGGGGACATATAAAAATGAAGACATCCTTCTCTCTTCCCCTTTTTCTGTCTAAATTTAATTGTTTTATTACCTCTCTCACAAGAACATTTTTTTGGCCAGCCCAAGATGGATTCAGATGACTACTACTACACACAAAAGACAATGGTTAAAAGGTTTAATATAGGAAGTAAAAATTCATTTCTTTAAATAATGTGAAACTAAAGCTTCTTTGCGTGAGGAAGGTCCAAAAACATGAAATGTGTGTCGCAAAATATACAGAATAAAGTATAATCAAAAACATTTACAGCTTTTTCTCTCATTTTATATATATATATATATATATAATGTTTCATTAAAGACAACTGACAAGGTACTGTGATTAAGATTTTTATTTAATTTTCCTTGTGTTCATAAAAGGGTTTACTTTTCTGGACACAAAGTGTGTAAAAACTAACCAAATGTTCTGCATTTCTGAGTTCTTTTGGCTATACTTTTAGCCATTATCTAGGATGATTTTATTTTTAATTTTTAACTGAATGTATGGGAGGTGTGTGTATCTAGACTTATAGGGATGTTTTATTTTCCAGACACGGTCAGTATATTTTGGTTGTGTTAGTAGCTAATGTTATTGAGTGTTAGCTTTTTCGTTTTTATTATTAGGGCTTCCATTATTTTTAATTTTTTTTTTTTTTTTACATATGGATGATATATATGCTTGTATTTTCTACTAGTCTATTTCAGATAGAGCCTGTTAAGTTTGTGAATGTGTTTAAATGAGTGCTAATAGAGTTGTGGTCAAATAGGTGTAACGTAAGTCGTCTAGATAGGCATGTAGTAGTCTGACTGATGTAATTATTTATGATTTTGGTTTGATCAGGAACGCATTTCTTGAAGCGGCATTTGAACTCTTAAATAATGTTGGTTCTTTGTAGTTTTGATTTTGCAGGTGTGTTGTTATTTTTGAGGATAAGTTTAGCTGTTTTAAATTTTTTAATAAATAATTCAATTTGTTTTTGTAATTTTTTGTAATAATTCAATTTCTAAGTGAAGATTAGTTTTGTTTATAGTTGACATGCATTTGGCTTTTGTAGAAGATATTTGTGTTAAGATATTTATTTATACTATGTAGTGGACATATATTTTGGGTTTAGTGACCTGTTTAAATATCTTGTTTTTTATGTGGGACATGTAGTAATTGGAGAAGCAAGGATTAGATGATTTGTTTACAAAGTAAATAATGATATTGATCACACAGAAAAAAAAACAAAAACAATAACTTAAATATCCTTGGTGAGAAGTAAGTTCCACACTAGCAGCTTCCTGTGAACCACAGATCTGTGGAATTGACTCTACACAAGATGTTTCCTTGGTCACTACAATCTTAACCTGTTGAAGGCCAGGGTTAACTGGTATCTTCCACTCCTATATGCACAAATGGACCCCAATTGTAACCCACTGCCTCAAGTGGTCCCTGGGCCTTGTAACGAGTGGACATTGTTGTAAATATATACATGTGTGAGAGAGAGAAAGATCAATATTATAGAAGTTTTACACCTCTAGTAGAAAATAATTTCATAATGATTGAACATTTATTGCATTTGTTTCATAGATTACTCAGGAGTTTGATCCTTGCTAGGTGCTCCAATACTGTGGTCCTGTGCCAAACTTAGCTTTGTAAACAATCATATATAATTCATGTTAGTCTTTTTCTCCTTTCTATACTCACAAAAAGATTATATTTTATATGTGAGCTTTCATAAAGAAAGTTTAACTTTAACTAGATATCATAGAATGGTAATTTACAGAGTTAAATCTGACTTTAAAACTGAAAGAAACCAAAAGATGCTCAAAAAAAAAAAAACCTGCCCTGAAAAAATCAGAAAAGAAAATCTGAACAGAAAATTAATCACTTTAAATCAACAACAGACACAATAGACAAAATCCAAAGAATCTGCAATGTTATTGATCATTATCTAATATCTTGGCTTCCGTCCCACTGCTCTCACATAGCTTCTCTGTGATTTTTCTATGAATATTTTCATGGTAATTGTTCTGATGTGCTTTCATCTTTGGTACCTTCACAAATTTTAGCTTGGTACTAGATTGGCAGCTAGATTTCATAATTTCATTCTCAAAATTGCAAGTTGTAAGTCCTCTGTTAATACCTTCTTCTCCTGCATCTCTCACTTGTGGAAATTTCTTCCTGATTTTCTGTCAAGTATGGTCTTCAAAAATTTAAATCATCATCAGCAAATACTAATAATGTGCCAGAAGCAACAACAGATGAAATAATGTTTGCATTTCAAAGTGTAAAGTATGGAAAAGCACCAGAACAGACATTTAGAAAGATGCACAAGGTTAATTTCACAATGGATTTGTGCTACTGATCAAAATTATATGGAAAAAAAGCTTGCCTAGACTTGAGTATAGGTATAATAATTTATAATTGAGATGATAACACTATTGCCCTATCATATTACAACTGGACATATAAAATTATTTTCAAAATTACTTACAAATGAAGACAGTAAATGAAAATCAACCAGAATGTGCACACTTTAGAATTGACTACTTCACAATAGATAATTTATAAAGAATAGATCAATTGATTGAAAAAAAGAAGAGAATATTGTGAAAGACTTTGTTTAGCTTTTAACAACTATGAAAAGGGGTTTTGAATTGGAAGAATATACAGCAGTCTTCAACTTGCTATGACTGCAAGGTATTAAGATAACTATCTAAGCTATTAAGAGTATAAATAACTGCTGCAACAATTCAAAGTTTTAAAAAAATTGGAAATGGAGTTTGAAAAGAGGATATGATTTCAATAAAATTCTTTACATCAAACTTGGAATTCTTTTGGAGAATGAATTAGGAATGGATGTAAATGGAGAATACCTGAATTATCTATGATTTACTATTGGTTTACAAACCAGTCTGAAGATAAAAAGATGAGATAGAGCGTTTTGCTGGTAAGACATATTGGAAAATAGCACAGCCACTGTTGAAGGATTTAGGAAAGTCCTTTGTACTGCAGTGAACTAACAAAGGATATATTTATATATAAAATTTATAGGTATTAAGTTTTTATTGTCGATATGAAGCAAATCCTGAATTTGAACTTGAACATTTTCTCAGGTTTTGTTATTATTAAAAGTGCAACATTGTATGGTGCATGGCTAATAGTGTGTGTCACTATTCAGGATTGTACTCCCTGCAGTAAAAATGTCCGACAAAGCTATTTTAAAAATTGCATCATGGTGAGGCTCTTTTTGGTTTTCATGCTGATATTACATGCATGACAAAATATTGCAAAACTTGGTCAGTATATTTTTTTGTTGTTTATGCAGTTAGCTGTGTACACTTTATCTCTAGATATCAAGGTTAGCTCAAATATGGCTGAGGTTGTAATATTTCCTTAATTTTTTTCATTATTTGTATATTTATGTAATATTGATACATCTTAACTATTAAATGGTCAAAATAATTGTAATAATTTACTGTAGCCTGAAGCAGACACATGATCAGTATTGTCTCTGTTGGGCATTTTTAGATTTGGTTGATAAACGATAATAAGCACTGATTGACCATTTCTCTTCAAACCTTCAATTTTGATGACTTTTCCTTTACTGATTCTACTATTTTAATTTGTATCTATTTTACTTAATGATTATGATCATTTTTTTTATCTTTTTGTAGGAGTCTTGGAACACTGTGATTTATCATTTTTCTACTTGCAATTTGTATAATCAGTGTGTTCTTGAATATTGTTCACTTTTCCTAGATTGACCAATGTAACTATCTGTGAGTTGGTCAATATTGTCTTCTGATAATTTCTTTATTACTTATAATATTCTTCTGCCCATAGTCTCTTATTGTTCTCATATTGTTTCAATCTTTAATTTTATCTTTTTTTCTAAGATTATAATGATATTTTTCTTACATGCTTCTTCTACTCTTTCACTGATTGCTACCAGAAATTCTTCCTTTGGCTCTAATTTTAATAGAAATGGTTAAAATTTCTTCTGGGCAAATGTCATAGAAATCTAATTATGTTAATCTCTAGAAGTTGAATATGTTAAGGAGCAGTCTCAGCAGCTGACCAACTATGATTATTGTGCTACACTCAGGATTGTCCCACAGTACAATAACTTACTGAATTAAAGTGTTGGTGAAATTGTAATTGTGAGTTCAATCCCTGGGCTTGTTAATGCAGACCCTAGACTTGGTGGAAATTAGGGTGAGTAATAACTGAACAGTATTAAAATAAGAACTAGAGAGGATGTCCCTAGACATTGTCACTGGAATGAGTACAATTTACACCTGTAGATTAAATAAAAGGTTCTGTCTGTCATTTCCTGGAGGTTACTCAGATAAACATCTAATGAAATCCAGAGGGTATAACAGATGAAACATTGTGATAAGAACAAAAATGATGAGGACAATAGTTTGAGCATAAATGTAAATCTTCTATGTGCCATGTCCTTTCAGGATGTTGGTGATCATGGCTCTCCACAATTTCATGTCCTTTGTAGCTCTTAATAAATGTTATCTTTTTGTTATCTCTCCTGTTCTGCTATCGATTTACACAAATTTGTTAGGTAGGTTGTATGTTGTTTTCCTCTATCCTTCTTGTCTTTAATTTGCTCTGTGAGTATCACATTTTCCAAGCCCTTTTTCCTCATTGTGTGTCCAAGAAATGTTAACTATTTCTTCCTAGTGTTAGGTTTTTTTTTCTTGGTATCACCCTATGCAAGGCAATATAGCCACTAAGATGCAAGTGGTTACAGATTGTGGAAGAATTAGGGACACAAATATTAATAATGAGCAGGAAGAGAAAAGAGTAATCAGAAGGACAGTAGATAGTGATTGACATTGCATTTAAATCTTTGCAGATTAAAGTTGGCTGGAAAGCATTGAGCTGGAAAGGACTTCCACAAGTGAGAAGTGTGAGAAAAGAAACTGTTAGCATAGAACTTACAGCTACATCTAGCCAGCTCATCTGTAAATTGATGAAACCTTATTGCCAGTTTAGTACTGCACTTAAATTCAAAAAGTCTATGTACCATAGCGAAGAGCTCATCTGAACAATTACCATGAAAGTATTTATACAAAAGATGCAGAGGCAACCTTACAGCAATGGGAAAGTGACTGAAGCCAAGCTGCCAGATCAGGACCAATAATATTGATGATTCTTCTTTGGATTTTATCCTTTTTGTTTCCATTAGAAATGTTAGCAGAAATTTATTCTAAGGGCTAATAAAAATAAATGTTCAATAGCAATGATTAATTGCTCTTATTATTTAACCTGTTTTTCCTTCAGGGTTAAAATACATCACAACCTAAAAGAAAAAGACTGATTAATCTGTGAGAATACTATGTTTTTTAATCTTTTGCCCATTATGAAATGGACAAGAGCCTTTATGTTAAATCCAAAAGAGAATTTCATAATTCTTAAGTAGAAAGATCATCTGGATTAATTGGCAATAAGCTTAACCAACTTATAAGCCAAAAATGTACAGGAATTAACAGACAATAGGATATGAAAAGCCTATTTATAAATGTTTATAACATTTTTAAGAGTATTATAACTAACACTTCCACCATCTGTATCAGAAAACTTATACAGTTCTTTAGTTTAAAAAAAAAAAAGATTGCTATGAATGTTGGCATATAACTAATCTTTTGTTAATAGTGGTCAATAAACACTGGCTGTATAGATAATGGCTCAAAATGAGAAATCAGAGAGTTGAGTTCAAATTCCAGTTGAGTTTGTTACATTTGCTTCTGCACGAATAGCTTTGGAAAAGGTATGAATCCATTTCTTCTCCCCCTCATATATAGATAAAATAGCAGAACAGTCAGTCACATCTACTCCCTATCAATATGCATTGAGTCAGCGTGATTCCTCCTCATCTAACGAGCCATTCCTGTTGGGTTACTGGATTTAAAACTGTGACCCAACTGTATCACCTATCTTGATGGTCAAGACTAGTACATGAACTGCAAAGATTGAGAGATCTGCGGAAAACCTGCATCCAACAATGGACCTTTACAGGCTGAAAGATGAAAATGAAATGAATGTTCTAGTTATAAAATAAATGTACTAAAAAAATAGTGAAGTCAAACTTGTTAAATTTTGATTCTCTTCAAATATTTACTTTGAGTTAATTTCTTTGTTTTGAAATTCATTTTCTGTTTGTGTTTGTAAAATCATTAGCATTTAGAGGTAATTATAACTTGTATGATACTGCTGTTTGTAACCCAGTAGATATGGTATTAATACCAAGCCATGGATATATGGGTGATATGGTTATCAATACAAAGAATGTAAGCTGAGTTCAAGTGCCAGCTTAGTTTGTTGCATTCACTTCTTACTGATGTCTTTGAGAAAGGTATTAATCCATTTCTTTTTTTTTTAGTTCAATTACCAAGGTAGACAAGAAGAAGGCTGCTCTGAATTTCAGAACTGTTTAAAAGGCAATTGGGGACCATTCCACTATCTTTCCCAAGATGCCATTGGAATTAACAGATAATGAAGTAAACTGGAGAGCCATGATCACCTATGGCTGAAGACACATGGCATTTATAAAATATTACTGTTATATTTTGATACACCAGGTTCAAATGCAGTTTGTATGTTCGCGTGATATTGGCTTCTCTTGCTGCCCACTGTCCTTACTGATGATGCATTGTTCCTTCACTTAGCCCAAACTGTTTTTTTTATTATCTCTCACCCAATACAAGGCCTAAGAGCCACTCAAGATAGAGGGTTACAAAATGTGGTTGTTTCTGGAAAATCAAAGCAACAGAACTTCTCTTTAGGTTGGAAACATTGTGCCTGAGCAGTTGGCTCAGATACTGAGACAAGATAGCTCTGTTGGGAGGACTAAAGTACCCATTGTGAGAAGGCTGGGTAACAAAAGCCGCTCAGATATGAGTTGCCATCCCCTACCCCTACTAACTATAGGATTACTGTAACACTATGGAAATACCTGTAGGGAGATTAAGTGTAACCATATAAATATGATTGAAGGAGTAATCATCAATCTAAGTACATATTATATTAGTTTTAACTTAGTCAAAATGTCTTTTACCTAAGTGAAAAGAGACATTTAAATTAGATGCAAAAAAAAACATAAAAATTAAAATACCTTAAAATTTAAAATACCTTAATTTTTTTCACTCTTCTCCTTAGCTAAGCTAACCTACTTCTAACCAATGTACAAGATTCTATTAACCATTCCCAGCAGCCATAATTCCTTCGTTTTTAACAGAAAAAAAATGACTTCTCTTGCTTCTGACCAAAGCAATTGAATTCTCATGAGAAGCAGGTAGTGCAAAAAAAATATTCATGCCCAGATACAACAACTAGGAGGTAATTCATTTGGCAGAAAAAGTTTGGCTGCAAGAATAAAATTTTGCAACTTTTCACTTCAAATTTGGTACTCAATCTCAGTTTATTGAACATCAAGAGAAACATTGTCAATGGTCAGAAATTATATCTATCATCTCTTGGTCTGATGCAAAAACCACAAATATTGGACACCTAGTGTTGATTGAACTCACTACAGTAGCAATGGTACAAACTTACAAAACACTTTTCATAGATTTTATGTCATAAATCAGTTGAAGATTCCTGTTATAAAATGATGGTCAGTAAGATATTCTCAGACTAAATTACTAGTGTTATTTGTTCCTCACTTATTATTGTAGCACAATACTAGACTAATTTGCTCTACATTTAGAATATTTCTCTTTCCAATTTAAAAGTTAACTTTTTCTTATTATTTGTAATGTCATTAATCATAAAACACTTGTGCATCATGACACTTTAGCAAATTAAAACACAACCATTTATCTGGGACATTGTAAAAATCAAATTTTAATCTTTTCTTTTCTTCTCTCCTAAAAGCAATAATGGCATTCTTTGTTTCAGCATGACTGCTTAAAAAGAAAAAACACAAGCTTTATATTGAGAATATTAAAACAAATTTTTATCTGAGTTTTTGTTTTGAATGGAAATGTTGATGTTAACCATCATATTAACATGGCTTTTAAAAATATCTTTTAAACAAACATTGTTTTCATATGTACATTTCACAGCTATACAAAATAAATGTTACCATAGTTATAAAATGTTTGATAAGGTGGCATTGACTTTAAATATGTCTGCTTTACAAAAATGTAATTAACCAAAATTGTGTGGATAGTCAGTTTAACAGTTTCCTGAACTCAATCTAAAAATTTCTAAACGGAAAGTAAGAAATTCATCTCTCACACCCATTTAGTATAACCCAGAATATAACCAAAAAATTTCACTAGATACCCTTGGAAAGCCAGACACTAGAATTTGTTGTGTTCATCTGTCTAGGAAGTAAATTCTTATGAAGTGGTGACAATGAAAAATGTAGAGAAAAAAATTGGAAAAGCTGCAGGTGCCTTATAACATATGAGACTGTTGTGGTGTAATGGATATCAGCTTGGAGTGAGAACTCAAAGAGTGGAGTTCAAATTCCAGTTGAGTTCATTATTCACTTATGCATAAATACTCTTGGAAAAGGTATGAATCCATCTCTTCTCCCCCCAGCTATGGGTTGAATAGCAGGATATACTGGGTTCATTAGCCTTAGTTGGCAACCAGTCTACCGCAGAAAGAAATGGCAACCTAATGCAAGAAAAAATCTTCCTTGTCAGTCATGTATCAAAATATACATGGTTTCCCAACCATGTATTCCGTATGGCACTTAACTGACTGATGGTTTAGCAGTTTCTTCAGCCAGGCCACTAAACTTTGGCTGTATAATTCTATTGTCATACCAACGACAGTCTATGCCAGTGAGACAGAAGAAAAGCAGCAAAATCAGTCAGAGGGTAAATGTCTTATACTGCTGATGTTTGAGGATCATACTTGGGATCTCATGTCAAGACCACATAGCTAACAGAGGTCATGGGGAGATCTGGACAAACTGATCTGCAAGACAAAATGACAGTGTGGAGGCACATGATTGGTCATGTGTTGTTGATGCAATTGACAAGACCAATGAGAACCTCTTTGGAGTGGAAGCTGGATGATAACTGTAGACAGAGGGGCAAACCATTCAAGACCTGGTGGGAAAACTGACCTGGAGGGAATTGCAGAACAAGCCCAGGATCATGCTCGATAGAGAGCTCTTGTCACACAATGTTTCATATGTGTTTAGGGTATAAAAAAAAAATAGTGTGCCAACACTAAGGTCAATCACAAATCTGTAGTGAACAGTACAGCAGGCAATATAGTAATGAAAATGTGGTCAGAAATCCAAATGCACTAAACTCACAATTATTCTGCCTGGTTAGCAAAAGCAACAGCCTTTATTTACCGAGCGATATTTTTTTTTTTTTTTCCTGATTGGCTATGCCAGACAGGGAGGAAAAAACATGAGCATAGTTTCTCTGATACTTAAAGTAGCAGCTTTTTTGCTAATAATCTTTAATTTTCCTTTGGCAGACCATGCACAAAACACAAACTCTTTTTTTGAGGTAGGTGATTTTCTCTTTAGTTGCGCTCCCCCTGTCACATAGGTGACACCCAGACACAGACCTCTTTACTCTTGAGCTTCTCCAGGGTGGGATGATTACTAGAGGGGATTGAATGGTATGTTCAGAAGACTTATCTTCTGAGGAGTCCTCTGGTCTAACAACCTCATGCACAGTCTTCATCATCTGGTCCTACCTCCAATGGTGATTATCCTTTCACTTTCTGAGCACTCACTGCCAGTGTCACTTGCCGAAATGTCTGTTATGTGTCTTGGTATTCCATCAACCAACATAGTGCACAAGCTGCTGATTCCAATGATATGCCCTACCCTTTACCAAGTTATACACCTGCTGTGTGGGGATTTTACTCATACACAATAACCTGAGTTGTATGCTGTTTGTTCTCTTACTTGTTCAGTTGAGTGCATTGTGTCAGTACCTCTTAGCCAGATTTTGTACTGGTAAATCATGTTGGCTAGTGCTGTTGAGAGTGACACATTATCTTTAGAGGTGATGTTGTGCCAATATATTGCTTCCATCATAGAACACTGCTTCCTGGAAGCAATTCTCTTGATGTTGTGATGGCATCGCTCTGTTATGCCATTTCCTGATGGGATGCATGCACAATGAATCCCCATGAATCCCAAATATCTTTAAAGTGTCCACTGCGGAATGCAGTGTTGTTGTCAGTGAAGAGTTCCATCAGGGGTCCATGTTTGAAGAATAACGCCCTCAGGTAGTCAATCACACTTGCCCATAAGAGTGTCTGCTATCCACTTATGTACACATGTGGAATCTGTGAATAAATGTGACACTGTTGCATTCCATTGACAGGACATGGTTAATCCTTTAATGACAGCATCCAATTCTGATAGATTTATGTGTTGCATATACTTCTGTGGATGCAGCCTACATGCATCTTCAACAACAGTTCCATTGAGCTCAAAGGACCCTCCTGTGGCAAGGGAGTTCATGTCAAGCCAGACTTCAAATTCACATCTGTCAACACATCATTTGCCATGTATGGGGTCATCTTGACATATCCTGGTAATGACTTTTGTTATGTTTCTAAGGGAAACATCAGTTGTTTTATCACCCCAGCTGGAAGTGACAGTAGTTACTTTCAATAAAGGCAGTCACAAATACAGATCCAACTGCCAACAGGAAAATGTCCTACTAGTTTTCCAAATAATGTGAACATGCTGCATCATGTAATGTGTCCAGGAATCTCTGGGAGCTTGCTTCCACATTTCCAGTAAAGCATATTATGCTCCCCTAAGACCTGCAAGCCAAGCACATGAGCACTGTCCTCCAGTCATTTTGGGTTTTTACACTCAAGCACAAAGTTGGCAAGATGCTGTCTCACCTGTGCAACAGGTACTATGGTTTTGTTGGTGTAGATGTCGTCAATGTAAGCTGACGTTGCTTGGCAAACTGTCTCATCTTTAGATAGCACAGCACCCATGATGTCTTTTATGATAGCTGGTACCACAGTGAGCTCGATCCTATTTGCATTGGGCATTATCTCTGCCCCTTAAATCTTACCATCTGAAACGGCCACAGTGACCGGTGCACATGTACCTGCAAGTAAGCCTTTCAAAGATCAATCACAGAGACATCGAATCCCTTCCTTTGTCATTCTCTAAATTTTTGTGCACAAACATCAGAATGAGTGGTGTATGCATCTACATATGTGTTCAGCTCCTGATAATCTAGTACTAGGTGCACCTTTCCTTTGTTTCTCTGTACCATGGCCATTAGCAGGATGAGGCCTCTTGGAGGATCAAGTTCTTCCTTGTGATATGGGGTCAGCCATCCATTATCCACCCATGCCTGCAGTTTGCGCTGGTATTCTTCCCTGATGTGTTCGGGCACCAAGTACTCTGACACCCTGTTCTGGATCTTCTCTGGTGGGTTATTGTCTGACCATTTCCACACTGCTGTCCATACCTTCATGCTTTGGTTGAACTCTGCACTGAAGTCATGCCCATCGATCCTCAAGGCAGTACATATGGATGAACTAGAAAACTGAACTTCACCAGATTCCATGATGTGTACTCCACCTAGCCCCTTAATATTCATCCCAAAGAACGGGTCAAACCTCAATAGCGGGCTGTCCATGACCAAGACACTGACAGTGACAGGGTCACTGTTGTTGACTCCGAGTTTTATGCTTTTGACTATTTGGCTCCTGAGAACCTTTCCATCAGCTGTTAATATGTTCATCTTTTGTCTGCTCCACTGCTGACAGATTGATCCATTTTGTGAGTGACCGAAAGAATTCTGAATCTACTAAAGCAGTATGCATTATTCCATTGATGCGCCTTTTTCATGCTCTGTGCAGGGAAGAGACTGGCGCTGACTTTGCATTCCCCATTCCATTTCCCAGACATGTAGTAGCAATGTGGCCTAATTTCTGGCATTTAAAACATTGTAGATCAGGATGTGTCTTTCCGCCGACCCACTATACATCCCTTCACATTGACAGCAGCAGTCTTTGGCAAAAGGATTTGTCCCATAGCACCGATAGCAGGTGACATTGACAGAGGACTGGGATTGGATCATCTTTGACTATATCTGGTTGAATGGCTGCAGCAACTGGCTTCTTTCCTTGGCTTCCTTTTTGGTAATCATGATGGTGTGGGCTCTGGTCAATGACTGGTTGAGCATTATGTCTTCCATTCTGGATGATGTTTGGAGTATCTGCTTAACATGGCTAGGTAATCCAGACACAAAGGCACAAGTCATCCATTCTTCAAGTAGTGGTGTGATCGGTACGGCAAACTTCTTTAATTTCACCAAAAATATGTCTACTGTCTCACCAGATCACAGGTGCTGCATCTGAAATTGCGCATAGGTCACAAACCAGTCAGTTCCAAATACAGTTAGTAAAGCACGCTTTATTTGCTCAATGTCAGTTTTTTGTTCTTTGTTCAGCTGCCTATACACAGCAAGGGCCCCACCTTTTAAATGCAGTGGAACAATTTGTTAGATCTTTGTGATCTTGCATAATTCATAAACCAGTTCCACGTTCTCAAGCCACTCAAACACAGGCTGTCAAGTGAATTTGGGGATCAGTTTTATGTTGTACAGTCTTTCTGCCATCTTGCTAGAGACAAAGTTAGTGCTGAAATAGTTTGTTTAGGGTATGAAAAAAAAAATTAGTGTGCCAACACTAAGGTCAATCACAAATCTATAGTAAACAGTCCAGCAGGCAATGTAGTAATGAAAAGGGGGTCAGAAATCCAAACGTTGTATCTATCACTTATCAAACTCACAATCGTTCTGCCCGGTAAGCAAAAAGCAACAGCCTTTATTTACTGAGCGATTTTTCTGATTGGCCACACCAGACAGGAAAGAAAAAACATTAACATAGTTTCTCTGATACTTAAAGTAGCAGCTTTTTTGCTAATAATTTTCTTTAATTTTCCTTCGGCAAACCACATACAAAACACAAACTCTTTTACAGGTAGGTGATTTTCTCTTTCGTTACAATATGGGACAAGAGAAACTAACTAGAAGCTTTTCTATTGTATCCTTGTGTTTGATTAAGCAAAAATGAGTAAATATCTCCTCTACTCACTAAGTTGGAAGCATTTTATTCAATGGATTATTTAAAATCTTATCCTGATTCTTCTTTAATATTATGGTAATATGGAGTTACCACTATTAGTCAATGATATCTGAGTAATATTAATCTACCAAATACTTCAAATGTGCATATATATCCCAGAAGTTATTTACACCTTCTCTCTACTTTTTCCCCATCTAACCCCCCAATCTATTTTTCCTTATTTTTTTCTTTTTGTAGTTGGAAGAGGATAAGTTTGTCATCAAATATGGTACCTTCATTCTTTCAATACACACAAGAACACTGATGTATTTTTCAACTATTGATGGCTCTAACTTTGCATTATTTCATTTTTACATTGCCATTCACTTGCACACACACACACACACTATTAATATTGACTGGTGTAACAGCTTTTTACTGTTATAACCTTGGCAGATAGATGTGGATGAGTAATTTTCCCAAGTGTTCACTCATGCACTCTAGTAAGCATCATGGCATGCCAGTAAGAAAACAAATTTGGTCAAGATGGTGATGGGATGATGTGTAAAGGGAATTAGCTCTCCCATGGGCATAAGTAAACACAAGTGGCTAAAATTTGAACTATTTACTAATTTCATTTACCATGCTGATAACCACTATGATACCTTACATCTCTTTGCTGCCATTGTCTTACAAAAGAAAACACTACCTGCCATTTTATGGAGAATTTATCATGAAGAGGAAAACCTGCAAAGATATATATATATATATATATATATATATATATATATTATAAAGAAACAATTTATACAAAGAATTAAATAACAGTGTTAATGTGATTAATGGCGAAATCACTTTGCTAAGAAGACTGAGACATTGACTTGCTATCAATTCCTTGAATAATAAGATCATTATATTCGAGTTGTTGTCAGGTAGAAGGTACATACCAAGTATTTTTGACAATTTCAAATTGTCATATTCAGGGCGCAATTTTCCCATACACAGGTAAACACAGAGGCAAAATATTTGTAGACTGAAAAATGTTTTTTTTTAAATTATGATATTTATTGACAATTGAATATATGTTTTGGAGCATGTGATGCCACAATCTAGAGTTCTTGTTCAAATTGATAAAGTGAGAATTTTTTTTGAAGTTTGAAAAGTTATAAATCCACAAAATTTTTCTTGTTATATGTATTTATCTTTTAAAGTGAAATGGACTTAATATAATCCAATTGGTAAAATAAAAATGTCTGGTAGTTTTCCACAGAATTTAAGATTCTGATTATTACTGTGCTGCATATCTGATGTCATAAATATATTAGCGTGTGCAGTTTATATTTTATATAATAAAGAAACAATTTATACAAACAATTAAATAGAAATACAAACAAAATTCTCACTTGATTGATTTGAACAAGAATTAGGTTGGTGCAAAAACAATGTCGTTTTCTCACATAGTAACATATGTGAGAAAACGACATTATTTTTGCACCAACCTAATAACATTCTGTAAGGATCTTATTATTCAAGGAATTGATAGTAAGTTAATGTCTCATTAAGTTTTGTCAGCGAAGTGATTTCATCATTAATCACATTAACATTGCTATTTAATTCTTTCTATAAATTGTTTCTTTATGATATAAAATATAAGCTGCATACTCTAAAATATATATATATATATAATATGTGTGCGTGTGTTGAGGAGTACAATTATTCTTAGAAAATAGGTAGCAGCAAAATAGAAACAATTAGAAAAAGGTTTGATTGTTCTAATGTAGCCAAGGGAACAAGCATGCTTGCCTTGAAAATCTGTACTCCTGTCTTTTCCTTGGAGTTGAATACTGATGATTAGCATTGTGGATGAATAAGTTTGTAACTTGTTATAAAGCTAATATCTGAATTTTGATCTGAAATTTTCACTATATAACATTGAATCTGTTATGAACATTAACCAAGGAATGTATGTGTATTGGCAAGGAAGATTATTGAAAAAGAAACATATCTGACCACAAACTTATTGATGTACATGTCTTAGATATCTTTTATTCTCTATCTTGTATCTGTACATAATTTTTAAATCATAATTCCACTACGTGTTAGTCTGAAATTGTTGTTCATATATTCTAAGATATATAGGCAAATGCAGTAACATTGAAAAAAATCACCTTGCTATAGAGCAGTAGTTAGCATGGTAATCTCACAGGCTATTACTTATTAGGTGTCCTACAATTGTGGCCTTTTGTTGCCAACCTTAATAAATGAAAGGTGGTATTGAAAAGTTCCCAAACTACATGTTGTGATTGTACCATTCAACAATAATGTGCATGCATTAGGAGTCAGCCTACCAAGTCAGTCTGCCAATAGAGGCTTCTTGTTATCTATACAAGTTTTTGTCATTGGTGGTGGCTTTATCTCTCGTATCCAAGAATTTAATTTCTTCTTTGCTGATCCCTTCCTTGATCAAGTAGATCAATACTTGCATGGAAGAGTCAATGGCATTGAATGCATGGTAATGTTGGAATAGGATGTGGTTAATTTTGTTGAACCTTTCTTTCTTGTCATTTGATTTCTTTCTTTTCTCTTCTCATAGCTTTGAAGTTTTTGGTTCCAATGGTAATGGAACATTACAATTTGGCACGATCTTGGGCATGTGTTTCAAACAATTTAGGCTCACGTGCAGTAGCTTTCAATGTTGTTTTGAACTGGTCCTTGTATCTTTTGAAGAGGACAACCTCATGGTCTTTCAAACAGCTTTGCAAACTTTACAATGACTGACAAATTCAAGTAATATGCCTGCATGAAATTTTGCATATCTTTTGCCAGGATTATTTAAATGATTTGTCAGGTTTTTGGTGAACATTACTTAGACTGAACACAAGTTTTGAGAGTGGCGTTTCATGGCTAGTCAAGTGTCAGTTCAAACTCCTAAACATAGTGGTAGAAAAAGTGAGAAAAAAGACTAAACATCAATTGCAAGAAGAAAAGTCTGGTCATCAGCAAGAGAAAAAGCCCAAGATGTGAGTTACTAATCAAGCAGGTGCAGAAGTTCAAATATTTGGGGAGTGTTATTTAGATCTGAACATGTATTGGACTAGCGAAACAAGCATTCCAGAAGTGAAGCAAGATGGAAAAAATTCATTAGGAACAAAGAAAAACATGCTAGTTTGCTATGTGATATTCATCCTCTTATATAACAGTGAATGTTGAACAATTTTCCCAAGGATGAGAAAAAAAACTAGAGGCAGCAGATATGTAATTCTACGGAAGGATAATAAAAAATTTCATGGACGAAGTGAGTAAAAAACAAGGAAGTTGGCAACAGAAAGAACACTTATAATTAAAAGCAGGAAGAGAGAGCTGAAATTCCTTGGACACATAATGAAGAAGGAGGACTTGGAAAACTTAAGCCTCACAAGGCATATTGAATGCAAGAGAGGGGAAGGCAGTGAGCCATTTACCTGACTAACTTGTGTGAATAGATGGCATGGCAGAGGTCTTAGCAAAGGGAGAAAAACTGCTAAGAACTACATGAGATAGTAAGTTGGGGAGAGCTATGATCGCTTATGTCCTGAAGGGACATGTCACATAGAAAAGAATATGACCAGCCACACCACAACCCCCCCCCCGTCCATATGAATCCTCTCCAAACAATGATGGTATTATTACCATTATTGTCCCTAGAGCTTTAGGTAAAAGCCAATTCAAATGTTGATTTACTCCAGTATTGTATCTAATTAGTAAATGTCCAGAAAATGATGAAAATGACTAGCAAGGAGATGTTCCCCATGATTGATAAGGATAAACATGCTTTTGATTTCAGTTGCCAGCTTTCAGAAAAATTGAGATTTCTTCTGTTTAACAAAGTCTTAAGGAAAATAGAAACAAAAAAAACTTATAATCAGAAAGACAGTTAAAATTTCTTGGACACAGTGAGAAAAAAGGCCTGAAGAATTTAACACTGACAGGATATATTGATGGCAAGAAAAGCAGTGCAGAAGAGCAAATATGAACAGAAACAAAGTTCAAAAGTTACTTTAGCAACAAGAGACAGGAAGCTGAATGAATGTGATGCATAAAAGTTGCTGTTGCTAACATGACTTGTATTTGCAGCTGCAGTAAAAAGATTATGTAAATATTTATATATTTTATGTAATTTACTTGTGTATAAGTTGAGCTATTAAGATAAAACTAGGGTGAAGGTCAATCTAAACATGTGTAATGACTTCATGAAGTTGAAATTTGCATGTTATGAAGAACCATAAGTAAATCATAGCCTCAAACGTTGAAAATATTTACCAGTCCACAATGTAGACAATATGTAGCAATGAAAAGCTGTGCTGTGTTCTCAGGAGATGAAGCTCATCAATTTATAGTAGTCAGTTGTTAACATTCTACACCTAATTCAAATAAAAGGTAAGAAAGGAAACCCTCATTAGTACTGGAAAGAGCAATAACAGCTACTGGATTTGAGAAACCTATTTTCCTGAAAAATTGCTTTAGGAGAAAGATTTTTAAAAATTTCAACTGATAACAATACTGGCTGACTGGGTATGATGATAAACTGCATCTGGCAGCAAGGTCTCTGATCAGGAGAATGGAGCTTTTCAGGAGCTTGGGACTACCTCTTAATTGTGTTTGTTCTCATAACCACCCTGACCAGAAGTGGTAGCACCTGTCAGGATTTCAGCTATGAGCAAATAGTGAACCTCCAAGCAAAAATAAAATAATATGAAAGTATAAAAATACTTATTTATAGAAAAATGACCAGCAATACATTTTATTGGTAGTCGAAGGCATACAATTGTGTTCAAATATTTTGGCATTAAATAACCCATAGAAGTTGATATTCTGCTGAACAAAATCAACCAACATGAAAGATTAATATTATGAAATAGTTCTATCTCCTACAATTTCTTAAATAAATCAAACTGCATTCCTGTATATAACTTCAACAAAACTACAACATAAAAAACATACATATCACCACCTCTTGTAATTATGTCCACACTAACATGTATATACACAAAAGCTGAGTATTATCTACCATTTACTTAATTGTGAAAATAGAATAACTTGTCATGTTTTTATTACTTCAAAGATCCCCCAAAATTTAATTTTGGCACTAAATGACCCATAAGGAGTTGATATGCCATTAAGCAAACAAAACAAAGGCATTGCATATAAAAGAAGCTGCAGTATTACAATAGCTATAGATCTGTGTAAATTTAGAAACGTTTTTAATATTTTCTCTGTAATAATCTTGTTTTTAACATTGGAAACTAGCAGCTGTTGAGCATAGGTCAAAGTAGATGTTTTTTATGATAGTTTATTAGCTTAATTTATTATTCTATTAATTTACTCATACCGTCGATAAAGTGATGGCAATATTTAAGTTTGAATTTGCATGTTATGTTCTCAGCATGACCAACCTAGGATTTTTTTAAGACAACTCAATTGTTGAATGCAAGAAAGAATTTTGATTTATAAATTACTAAGACTGAAAATATTAAATAAACTTAACATGAAACAAAAGAAATAAAAAAAATAAACAATGTATTAGCAGCTTGAACCCACCCCCTCTTACAAATAATGGATTCCATTATGGAACATATATAAATCTATATATTAAACTAATAATGAGTAATCAAATGACAAAATCGACAAAAAATAAGTAACACATTTTGTACCCCAGAAGAAAATGGTTTTACAGGTAGTCACTTATATATATGGTAATGGTGATATCATCTGTTTCCTTATAAGGGAACTTTCGCAATTCATTGACCAAACAGCTAGTGCTACCATTGGTCATGATTTATAAAATCTTTCTCTGGAGAGAATTTTTCAGGAAAATGAGTTTCTTAACTTCAGTAACTGTTATTGTGATTTCCTATATTGATGGATGTTTCCTTCTAAACCTTTTGTTCAAAGTAATGTGGAAAGTCAACATTTTGATTGTCATTATTGTTTCTTTGAGTTACATGGGCTATCCATTTTAGTAGTTGGTTCTGTTGAAAATCTTCAAGTTATATATATATATAATATATATATATATATAATATATATATTATATATAATATATATATATATATATATAGATAGATGCTCTATTTATTAAACAGTGTATTTTTTTTTTTTTTTCACTAGACTGAATATTCAAGAAATCTTACTAAAGAAAAATGTGCTCTCCAGCACATATAGGAGAGAGAAAGATAGAATGAATGCCAGTGATAATTTTACATTAATATCTTGGAAGATTTAGGGATGCTAAGTTTTAAATTTAGATTTTGGACATAACTTTATTTTATTCAGATTTCTGTTTTTATTGGTGTTCTTAAATAGTCCATAGAGTAGTTTTGTGGGGAAAGGTGATATGTTGTATAATCCTGGATGTAAATTTATGATCAATTTTAAATTCTGTTAGCATGAGTCATGTTTGTCTCTTGGTGTTGAGTAATGCCTCTTGTTACTCTAACAAAGAAACATTTCATTATCTCAAACAGCGGAGATAAGGATATGTGACCCATATAGTCACATTGTTTTATATTATAGATTCCTATCAAAACTGGGGTTGGTTTATACACAAGGCATAAAATTGATTACTGATTTCATGATCATAACTTAAGGGTTGACTGAAGCATAAGATTGACTTTTATAAGAATGTAAAAGTAGTTAATTGGTACTTACAAGTCTAGCTCAAGTCTATAAGTGTGAAAATCTCGGGATCAAACTCATTACAATTTTAGTGAGTTTAAACTCACTACAATCATAAGTATGATCCACACTTGTTGATTATCACCATGTGCCATACTAAGCTAAGCATAGTAAATATAAGGACACTTGTGTTGCAGATTTTTACTCCAGTGATGAGTTTGATATTTACCAAGTGTTATATATACATGGCCTTGTGCTATGCTTTACTAAGTTTAATAAATCTAAAAATTTATGACAAATTAAGTGATTGAGGAACTGCATTTTCACTTTATCTTACAGAAAGTTTACCAATTTAAAATTTTTAAAAATACGATTTTGCATTGATTTTTTTTTTTTTTTTTTGATTGAGGACAGGAGACATTCCAACCACCTGAAAAAGGCTGAAGCGTACAATGGCCAAAACGTTGTAATAAATATGGTGACAAAGATGAAGACAGTAGTCTGAATAATGTAAAAAGGAGACATAGGTTTTAAAATAATTTATGATCTCTTAGGCTGCATCAAATTGTCAAGGCATGACACTAATGAAGTAGTAATAAATATACAAACCAACAAAGTTAGTAGCTTCTACTGATTCTCACATGATTATTATTTTACTTGCATTGACTTGCAGTTTTTTTTTTTTTTTGTTTTTTTTTTCATTTTCCCTCTTTAGCATATGTCTGGTCTTGTGACTGGATTTAGTAACATCACAAGGAGAAAAGGACTAAATATTTAATATGATGACATTGCAGATAGACAAGACAAGCTTTGTTTTGTTGATTAATTGGTTTGTGTCACATTCTCAAATATCCTTGAATACAAACTATTTTAATGATACTGAGACATGGAACTAATTTATAATAGGAGCCCTAGACTTACCAGGTTAATCATACTCTTAAAGAAGGCCAAAGAATTATATCAGCCAAATCTAACAAAGATGAAAATATTGGTATGAAGAATTTATGGATTAATACAAAATCCTGATTTTGGAGTACATGAAATAGTAACCTATAAATAATGGCTTACATTTAATATCTATCAATTTTATTTATTTTTATTTGTTAAATGCAGTCATTTCAGAATGTAAGCAATCATGACTATAGTTTACTTTTTCTTATCTGTTCATTGCGATACACTCTTGGGAAAGATAATGGAATAGAGGGTCTGGTATACCCCGTTATTCAGCTTGCCACTTAGGGAGGATATGGATTTATGCCTTTCCCAAGGCCATTTGTGCAAAAGTGAATGTTACAGACTAGAACAGAATTTGAAATCTGCTCACTACTACTATTCTCCATGTCAATATCCATTATAATGCCTACACATCCTATCTATCAAATACAGTTTTAAAAAATCCTTTTCCAAATATTGGTCTGAACAACTTGTAGAAAAATACAAAATTCTAATTTTGTAGTGCATGAAATAGTAATCTCATAATCGCACCTTCTTGTTAATGCCTATCAAATACTAAAAAACATCCCTTTTTCAAAATATTATTCAGGTGGTCATTTATTTTATTAGCCATAAAATGTAGTATATTATGTCACTACTGCCATATTTAATATCTGTATTTTGGTGCCAGTATTTTTCATAGATGGCCAATTTAAGACCTGAACAGAATTGATCCTTTATTCATATATATTACACTGGAGTTGTGTGTGTTGCATAACAGTTAATGGCATAGAGAATAGAATCATTGAAAGGAGTTCAAACTCCAACTGCAAGACTTTGCATTCACTTAGCACTAAAGTAACCTTAAGAAAGGCATGAATCTAGTTTGCCCTTGAATTATGGGTAAATAGTATGCAGTTGGAGCAGTACTTTTGGGACATAAGGGTAGCATCCTGAGCCTGGAAAAATTCACTTGCTACTGAAACTGCAGCAGTGGCAGCATCATTTGATGTGATTACAGCCCTCTCATGCACTACAAGTAGTTTGCAGAAATATATATTACATTGATTGTAGCCTTAACAAGTTCATAAGTTTCATTCTTCCAATATCATTGACATCTATCGTTTCCTCCATTGCCAGATTATTTGAAATTTGTTACTGCTGTTCATTTTCTTTTTATACAAATATTTGTGAGCAATTAGAAATTTGAGATGAAGGCCGTTGTTTGGATAATTAACCGAATTGATTCCAGCCACTGTTTCTCTTCTCTAAAGATTTGATGACTCACAATGATGATTGGCATCATTTGGTTTCCTTTTTATAAGATGAGAAGATTGGGATACTTTTCTTTTGATGGGGCCCACCTTCACCAAGCATGATATGGAAATAAAAGTTGTTGTGGGAAAACTAAAAAGGGATATATAATTAAAAAACAAAAAAAAAGAATAGAAAAACAGGACAGCTATACAAAAATATAGGAAGTGAATGTTGTAGAATTGATGAGCTGTGCATTATTTGCCTATATCAAATAGTTGCTATGGCAACCATGGCATCAATGAATGGTCTGTTTAGGTAAGCAAATCACTTGAAGAACTCTATTATTCTATGAGGCAACAATATATTTTGGTTTTATTTTTTTTTTTAAGCATTTAGTGTACAGAAGGGTGCTGAGAATATGGACTGAACATGTGGGAAATGATAAAGCTTTAGAAAAAATGAAAACAAAAAGGGCACATACTTAATGTCAGAAAAAGACAATTGAAATTTCTAGGGTACATAATAAGGAAAGAAGGTTTGGAAAATTTAATGCTCACAAGACAGACTGAAGTAATGCATAACCTACCTAGCAAGCTTGAGTAAACTGATGGCAGAACAGGGTTTAGGAGAGAAAATTTATTAAAAATACAGGAAATTGTGGCAAGCCATGATTGCCAATGTCCTGAAGGGACATGATATATAGAAGTTCATTTACTTGCCAAACATTAAGTCATTAAGATAAATTTTTAATATATATTGCATTTGTTGCTTCTAAAACCCAGAATACATCAAGGGACCATATTGGACTTTGGTCCCTAGAAGTACCTCAGAAAACAAGAGAAAATGATATTTATTAAGCTTTGCTTGGTGTAGCACAAGATCATAAATTTAACGAATCAAATCCAGTGTTCATATTGTCTGGTTTTTGTACGTCTATACACTGGGAGCACCTCGCTTGACTGTGAAAAACTGCTGTTATATAGCTCTCCCAGTCTCAGACCCATGCTGATTACCATAAGTAGTTTGCAAAAATATATATATGCTTAGTATCGTACATATGCAAATAGTCAGTGCCACCTACTTTAAGTAGAATGTCTTTTCTCAACAGCCCATTGTGGAAGAGTGCTTATAGCACCAGATACAACCAACGCAGAGTTTCTTACTGGGTTGACCCAATACTCTGTTACAAATCCCTACAATAGTAATTTTGTAAGATGAGCTTGCTGGCCACTATTCCATGATGAGGCGTCCTTGTTGATGTTTACTTAACTTAGTACATTACAAAGCTACAAGTTTTCAGCACTCAGTGGGGATTGAATTCGTTACAAGTAAAAGAATTTCTTAAGTAAAAGAGATGTGAGTTCAAGTCTTATTTACTTCAAATACATGTTGATTAATGGCTATAAAATAACTTGAGCAGTTGCAATGAAAAACATTTGAATTAAAGATGAAATAGTAGCCCAAAATGAATAATGGTTGACAATGCTTCTTAAGATATTACTGCTACTACTACTACTACTGTGTGTAGGTGTATATATATATATATAATATATATATGGGCAAATATGACTCTCCACAACTTTCTGTCTTTGGTCGTTCTAAGTAACCTTTTTCCCAATTCTGCTATTCATTTATTCAAACTTGTTAAATAGGTTACTTACTATTTTGCCTTTTTCTCTGCTCTTTAATATCGTGTGAGTGTTAAATTTTACATACCCTCTTTCACCATTACGTGTCCCAGAAATTTCAGCTATTTCTTTTTAATTTTAAATATTTGTTTTCTTGTTCCTATTTTCCTTAAAACTTCCTCATTAGTTTCAGGTTCTGTCCATGTCATTCTCAGCATTCACTTGTAGAAGCATATATCTGTCACTTCAAGTCTCTTTATCATCTGTGAGGAGATTGTCCAGCATTTATTGCCATATCAGAGATTAGATATTACACTCTGCTTTGTTTCTAATTAAATTTTCCTATTTCTTAATACTTTGCTTAGTTTTTGGATGGACTTCTATATTTTCACATTCAAATTTTTGTATCACATTTTCCCTTGTCTGTTACTGCACCACTCAGTTTAAATTTCTGTGCCTGCTTGATTTTGACATCCAATATAGAGCTCACATCTTGGCCTTTTTCTTTTACTGACAACCATGCATTCTGTTAATAGTCCTTCTTGTTTTTCTTTACTACCTTGTCTATAGTTATGTCAGTTTTTCAGTAATATTATAAGTATATGTAAAAACAAAACAATAGCATTAAGTATGGTACCACTAAGTGATTGGAAGAGAAGAAAATACACGTTCTTATTTTTTTTTTTTTTTACTCTCGATCACTTGATGGCACAATATTTAATGTTTTTGTCTTCTGCGACTGTTGGCTCTTGTAGCTCAAATGACTTTCTAAGTTCAAAGGAATGCTTGTCTTACCTTGAGCTTATTTTTCATTTCTGATCTGTTTTTATTAAATGACAACTTGAGTAGTTGCAATTAAAAGCAACTGAAATTAAGATGAAAGAAATACTAGTCAAAATTTAATTTATATAGTTGCTAAGCAGATTGGCTTTTTGATGCTAATGTCATACAAAATATAAGTTTTCAGCATTTTTTTGTTGTTATTTATCAGACTTAGATACACATTTCTATAGACAAAGGTTAACCAGTTTGGTATGCAGAAAAGTTTACTGTTCTACACCTTGCACAATGATGACTTAGAACTCTGTAAAACAAAGGGACTATTACACCAATTTGCTTTCCCACTACTTCATATTCTCTTTAATTATGGGTGATGCTTCATAGAAGGTTTTGCTATATTGTGCTACATTTGAAAGTATACAATTACTAAATTCTCTTTTCCTTGGTAGTTTAAATCATTTTAAAAGTAGTCTCAAAAGTTATAAGTAGTGAAATTCAAAAATTAAAGCAAATGTAACTTTATCTGGCAACCGTTTGTAATGGTTATCAAGCTTGTTTAGTGTTTTTGATTTTGTACCAAGACTAAGCTTAGTAAATATTCAAATGCTGAGGTGTGAGCAGTAAATGCAAATCATCAGTGTAGATGCAACTTTAAAATCCATGTTTAATTTGAGCATTAAGATATAACATTTCGGACTGTCAATGAAACATTAAGGACAATGAATTAAAAACAAACTCATGGTTCTCCATAGCTTTCAGCCTTTTGTTTCTCTCAGCAATACTCACTCTTTTATGATCCATGTTTGTTTCTGTGATACATGCTCCTCACATCTATTTGCTTTTCTTTGTTTCTCTTGCCTTTGATATATCCTGTAAGTGTTAAATTAGCCAAACTTTCTTTCCTCATATGTCCCAAGAACTTCATTTCTTTTTCTTTTAGTTCAAAACTTCCACATTTGTCACAGGCTCTGTACACAGTATTCTCAAAATTCATGAGTTGAGACATGTTGTGGTCATTTAAATCTTATGTTCATTTATGATAATATTGTTCACCAGTCAATGTCAAACATTCTTTAGTACCCAATAAACCAAGGGGGTGCCTAAGAGGGACTTACACATTTTTAGTCTGTGGAGATAAAAAAAAATAAGCTGGTATCTGTTTTAATGTGGTCAGCATGAAGTATAAAAATGTTGTGGGAGCCATAAGTGGATATAGTTGGTTAAAAAAAAAAAATGGAAATTGACCCACCAAGTTATTACACACAGGAGCATAGACATTACATAATAGTCCAGCACTAACTATAAATCATAAAGCAACAGTTAAAAAAAAATAAACATATATATAACCTTAGAACACTAACCATCAATTAAAGTTACACTACTACTAACCATGGGTATATCATACCCGATTTTGAAAATATCAAAAAAAAAATAAATATAAATCTTTATTTGAAATATTTTACATGCAGGCACTTCAAACTTTGTACTTTGAGTTAACATTAATAGGAACTGAAAATCATAGTATTTAGGTAAGAAAATCAGGTACTGAAAATTGTAATTAAAATAGGAAAATTTGCACTGGGTACTATATACCCATGGTTAGTGTTCTAGTGTGAAATAAATAAATAAATTCATAGAATTAGAAAAAAGAATATATCATAATTTTGATATTTAGTTATGTTTGTGCAAATATGGAGATGAATCAATTAGTTAATAGCCTGACACAAGTATTAGCTGAGTTTTGATCTGAAAGTTTCACTCTGTAGTGTTTGATCTAAATTAAGTGCATATATACATGTATATACATAAGTTTGCATATATAATGGTGTAATTAAGCATCTAGATCAGTGGTACCCAAACTTTTTTTCTCTAGGCTGGAAATGGAAATTTGCTCATGCCTCACAAAATTTTATGTAATAAAAAATACATTTAAAAATTAAAAAAAAAACAAAAAACTGAATCTGCCACTATCTCCCTTAACCATCTTTCTAAGTCAGAACATTAGCATTGATAACTCTCTCCTCCCTCCAATTTGCAAGCCCTAGTTACTATATTAATACTTGATATAATGCAAAAAATATCACAATGATAAAATTAGTCAATTATTTATAACTATTTATACTGGGATTCATGCATGCAATTATAAGTAATCCATAATATTTTAAATTTTGAAATCATATTTATTTATTTATTATTTTTTTTAAACTGTTTCTAAATCTTTGTCATTCAATCATTCCACCTTACCTGCTATACTCTTCTGACACACCTATGAGGCATGCTGCACTGTTTAGGAACCATTGCTCTAGATAAATGATTTCTTCCCTCTGCACAATGCTCACAATGAAATATCTCTTTACCTATTAGTACTTTCTGTGATGTAGCTAACTGATATTAATAAGCATTTTTTCTTTTAGGTTTTTTCTTTTTTTAATCATTTCACCCCAAGCAAGGTGATAATGCTGCTAAGATGCAAGTGGTTACTGAGAAAGAGAATAAGAAGAGTTTAGTGAGGAGTAAAGAAAATAAAAGAACAGAATTCAGGAAGACATAAAATGGCGATTGATGTTGCATTTTAATTTTTAAAGATCATAGGTGATGGGAAGCAAGAAACAGAAAGAGCTCCACAGGCAAGAAGTGTGAGAAAAGAAACTATTAGAATAGAACTTCTGGTTACATTTAGCTATTTCAACAATTTAAAGTGATGAGATTGTTACCAATCTCATAGTATGTCTAAATTCATGTGGTCAAGATACTAAGGAAGAGTACTATTAAAAAGAAATTGATAGTTACATCTATTTCAATACTAAAAAAAAATTTAATGTACATATTTTTATAACTGTTGTTCCCTTCTCACTACCAAGGGCAACTGATATATTAATAATTCTCTTCTTACAATTGGTTATCACCTGATTCATTTAAATAGAAATATCGAATCTGTCAACTGTATCTAACTGCTTTCTCAATGGTTAAAATCTGCATTGAGTGAATGAAGCATGTCGGTATTAGCAAGGACCATTCTTCTTCAAATGTTGTGGATTTACACTACAGAAGCACAAAGAACTGTGCCAAATAACAAGGACCACAGCATTTGAGAACTCTTTTAACAGAGGCAACATCTAAAATGGATATTACATATAACTCAAAAGGAAAATGACATAATGAACATGTTGGCATTCTCACTGTTTCAAATTTAATAGATTAGGAAGGAGGGCCCCATCAATACTGGAAAGAACAATAAGTTACTGGACTTTTCCTAAAAAATTGTCTTAAGAGAAAGATTTTTATAAATTTCAACCAAAAGTAGCACTAGCCTTTCAGTCAGTGAATGCCAAATGTTTCCTTATAAGGAAATGGTTAATATTACCATTATCATAATCTATAATGTCCTCTTTATTTGTTCATTTGTTAATTTTGTTTTGAATGTTAAATTTGTATGAGTTAGTCATGTTTGTTTCATGACAGCTGACATTACAATCTGAAAATAAACCAGTTTATATTATTATAAAGATAGGAAAGGGCAAACTCTGTTCTATATTAAGTTTCAATGATGGTATGAGACATGGTGTTAATTATTATTTGGACAATAAAGAGAATGTGTTGTGTAGTAAACATGGTAGTTGGCTTGATGATGTTAGATCTGTATGTTAGTAGTCATATTTTCTGTTTTGATTAGTTGTCCTCCCACAATAGATAACAAAATCCATGGATGATCATGTCCCTCATAAAATGGCATAGTATTTGTGCAACCTCCTGTATAACTGGAATCATCTCTAGATATAATACAATATAAAATTTATGTAGATAAAATGTAAATTAGACGTATAAATAATACATTTTATTTACATGTATTATATAGATAATACTGTAGGTATGAACAAAAACTAAAATTGACTGGAATCAAAACTTGAACAGAAGTAAACTTTGTCAAAATTTTGTGCCTTTAGTAAGAAAACAAAGAAAAAAAATATATGTGGGAAAAAAAAAAAAGAGACAAATGAATCAGTGATGCATGGTGACTGTCTGTTTTGCACTTCACTTAGTCAGATTTCATTGAAGTGTGAAACTGCCACTCACAATGCAGTGTCCTCACTATTTTTTTTTAATAAATATTCAGTCTCAAATATTAAGCACTCTCCCCAATAAATGGCATATTTAAAACTCTGTGTATACATTATAGAATTTTAGAAATGTAGGCAATAATAAATAGCATTAGAAAATTTTACGCATAAATCACAATTTTAAAAATCTACCAAACAAATAGTGAATGAACGCAATGTGAGGTGAACAATGTTCACCGAGTATTGAAGAGAGAAAGACTGTGAGGCCTCAGCAGAGTAGACCTATATATCACTTCATTTGAATATTTTCTGCTTGGTGCTAATTCAGGTTTTGCTTCTTGGAATTATTTTGGAATTTATTAATATTTTTGATTTACAGTCAATTTAATCTCCAATTATAAAAGACCTATTGTAATTGTTTCTATTCTGTTTTTGCTAAATTAATCAGTACAATCAAAAACTGCATTTTGATAAAGGGGTAAAGTTTAACAATCATACCTGGAAAAAAATAATCTCAAAAGGATAGGTTTCCTCTTAGCACTATTACTGTATTATCTTGGCAATTTTTATTGATTTAAAAAGTTATTTGTAGAATTTTAATAAAACACAAACATATGAAACTAGATTTATACATTTTTTTTTCTTGAATTGACAACAAAAATAAACACTATTAGTTTATTTACAAGAATTTTAAATTTACATGATTATAAAAATGTGAACTAATTACAATGCAATATTTATTTTTTACCATTTATATGAACAAGGACAAAAAAATTTAAATAAGCACATAACAATGAATAAATGTAATTGAGAATTTGGAAAAAAAAATACATGTATAAATCAAGATGCTCTCAGCGTATATTAATGAATTTGTGATGAAAGAAATTCCTAGAAAATATATGAATTTATAATACACATTTTTTTTTTTTTTTTTTTTTTCAAAATGTATAATTAGTTACACATTGTGTTTATTTAAATTTTCTTGTTCTACATTTCACAACTTTAGGAATAAAAAATATTGTTTTCATAGTTATTTCTATATAATATGGTTCAAATATTTTTATAATCGTGTAGAAAATTTTAAAAATATTTTTATTATCAATTCTTGAGGGGGAAAAATGAATAAGTTCAGTTTCATATGTTTGGGTTTTGTTACAATTCAATAAGTAGCTTTTTAAAGCAATAAAAATGGACAAATATGTACAGTGTAACCCAGATATAAGAGACTCTGATATAAGAGAAACCCGAATATAAGAGAGATTTTCTCTGGTCCCAAATTAGAGCCTGTGTTAATGTATATAAATTAGACCAAACCCGGATATAAGAGACTTCTTCTCCGGTCCCGACAACTCTCTTATATCCGGGTTACACTGTATATGGTAATAGTGGTGTCAAAGGAAAAAAAAAACAACAAAAAAGACATCCTTTTTGAGACTTTTTTTGTTTGTGGGTTTGATACAGGAAATTTATAACAAAGGCCAATTCTTCCTTGTGCTGTGTCTGCTCAGGTCATAGGCAATCATGGCTCTCCCAAATTTTCTTTCCTTAATAAATTTTTTTTAATTTTTTTTATTTCTCTTAAACCTTGTTCTACTATCCATTTAATCAAGCTCACTATGTTATGTGTTATTTTCCTCTGTCCCTCTTACCTTCAATCTATAATATGAGTATCAAATTTTCCAAGCTCTCTTTCCTCTATATATGCCCGAGAAATTTCAACTGTCTCTTCCTGATGTTAAGCAGAAGTTTCCCCCTTTTTTTTAAACTTAACTAAATTTTGTTTAAAATATTGTATATTGTAAGGTTTTAAAATTCTTGTTCAAGTTGCTTTGTCCATTTTAACTAACAGGAATATTGCATTTGTCTTGATTTGCAAATAATTTTTCATTGTACTTTCAAGACAAAAAGGTCTTTTCTTCATATTTTTCCTTTCACTCTGTTAAGCTGCTACTTTTTTTTTTCACTTAGAATGAGAAAAGAGAATTATGCTGTTATGGATTAAATATAAATAAATTTAGATATCCAAGATATCTATTTTTCCATTTAACTTGTATACTTGTAAAATCAGTTGAACTGATTTTTCATGTCAACCTTAACAGATATATATATGGAGATTTCATCTAAACAAAGGAAAGTGTTCCTATGTGTATAAAAGGCAATGCTGGCACTTTTGTTTATCAATATTTTGTTGGTGTCAACCTAAAAAAAAAAAAAAAACAATGATCTACTAACCAAATTTAGAAAACTTGTTCTTTTATAACTTTGACCTTTTTACTTTAAAAACTTATTTTTGTCAATCACAAAGTGACTATGAATTTTATTCTTTTGAATTTATTCAGCTTCAGGGCAAATGGTTGTATGTAATTTAATCTGACAGTGGACCTTGGTATCAAGAGATTTTGCACCAAAGGCTCTATATAAAATTATCAAGTTAAAATATTAAGGTTCATTAGTAATTAATTTTATCATATAACAAGACATATCTAACTTTGTCAAGGCTTTTGTCTCCAGAATTTGAAGGATTTTTAAATATCATCACCCTCTTCGAAAAAATAAACAGGTATTGTTGTTGTTATTACTTCTGTCTTCTTTGACATTTATTGTGTAGAAAAGAAATATTAAAACTGTGCAAACTAATCTTTAAAAGAAATTGCTTTTTCATTTTCAGGCATGATTGTTACATCTTTTATTTGTTTCCTGGAAATGTTGATACTTGAAAATTTCATTAGGGAATTTTTTTTATTTCATCTGCAAGGTATTTTGGTTCAAGATTCTTGAAAAAAAAAAAAAAAATTTATAAAGAATTTTGATCTTAATAAAACAATTACTTTGTGATTTGATTAAGTTTTGTTATTCGGTGCTCCATGACTATCAATGATTATTTTCTTTCTCTCTACACACACACACACACACAAGAAAATTCTTTTTTGCACAGTTTTTCAAATAACATAGTCCAACAAAAGAACTGATTATTTTTTTTTTTTTTTTTTTTTTTGCACTATTTTTTTTTACTTTAATGCTGTTTAAACATCTGTCCTTGCATGACCACTGAATTTATTGCAAGTGACAAGTAAAAAATAAGTAACATCAATCAATTATAATTTACAAAATGCCAAAATTCTACATAACATGATTAAGTAACAATTTAGCAAAGTAAAATTGAATCCAATCTTTTTTTTTTTTTTTTTTTTTTTTTTTTTTTTTCTTGTATAGTGATCCTCCACTCTCTGGTGTGGGCAAGACCTATGCACTGTATATACCTCTGGCTGCAAGTAACCACTCCATCAGATGACCTACAGCAGCAATCATTAGCATCTAGAAGGCCTCCAAATAACCAATAAACTTGGAAATCCTTTTCTTACAAATGATAACAATGTTGAACGAGTTGTGCTATTCCAATGTGATTTGAAAATGATTATAGCGCATTATGAAGAATCATAAAGAACTAACAAAAATAAAATCACAGTGTCTGATAACTGAATTCGTATTCAAAACCAGTGAAACAAAAGAAACACATGATGTTAATTCTATTCAAGATACACATGAAGGTATATCACCATTAAATATTTCCAGTGATGATTGATTTTGCATCACCAAAAAACAACAGAAAGCAGGCACATTTAATGATTGTTTATATATATATATATATATATATATAATTAAATTTATTTTTATATGAAAATTAACACTTTTTTTATTAAATATATTCAGAGGGAACCTATCTCTAATTTTCATATATACACTGTATATTTTTCTTACATGGGAGTCTCTGGAATGTATACCCTCTCCCATGCAAAAAGAGAATTGAGTATATATATATATATATATAATTCCTCACTAGTAGCATGGTTGGAATAATATGTATATTTATTTATATGTAATAGCTCTGCTATATTACATCAACCACTATTTTATTAACACCAGCACTTAAATGTGATATATATATATATATATATATATATATATATATATGCACAAGTATAGGATTGGTGTATATGGAATAAATAACCAACAAAATACTATTCTTAAAAGAGTGCTCAATACAGAGTAGAGCAAATCTAATCATTTATTTGAAAATTATAACATAAAAATGTTATAAAATCACTACAAAATAGCCATTTTGTTTCAACACTTCTGGTATCTTATCAAGTGATGGTGTTGAACCTCATCACTTGATAAAACACCAGAAGTGTTGAAGCAAATTGGCTATTTTTTTAGTGATTTTATAACATTTTTATGTTATAATTTTCGAATAAATGATAATAGATGAGAGCTTTAAACAACTTGATGATGTTTTTAATATGATAGGTTTGACCATACTCTATAAAACAAAGACCATGTTTATTTGGGTCATGAATCTATGTACCTATTGTGCAAAGGAAAAAACCACTGAAAGGGTAGGCATGGGATGTGTGTTGCGAACATTGAAGGAAATTTAGCTGATAGAAAACAACCCTTATCATATGTTATTATAAGTAGGATATTATGCTAAAAATTTGTTAACCACAAAATTAGCAAACAATTTCCATTTAATCCCAACTATGTTTCTGATGTTCACATTCTTGAAATGTATCATTATTTGTATCCAGATTTCTTTTTTTTTAGTATCTCTTCTATAAAAACAAAACAAAACATGCACATATATTTTAAAGTATATTTAGGCAGCAATCCTACATTTCGACTTGTTATCAAATGGCATATTTGACACTAATAGAAATTCACTAAAAGGCTTAAGATATCTCCTGTCCATTGTATTTGATGGCGTATAAGACGAACACAATTTCAGCAGGGAAAATCGAGAAAAAATTAGTAATTTGTAGAATTAGTAAAATTATTAGTAAAGGGTACAGCCTAGGCTATATTTGAAATATTTTTTTGGTTAAACAGGCCATGATTACAAATAAATGAAAATAGGAAAAAAAAACATGGGCCTATAAAAAATTTATTATATCCAAAGGTAAGAAAACAAAATAAAAATCAAGCAATTATTACAATTGAGCAAAACAGCACTGTTACTGTTAAAATTCAGTCAAAAATTTTCCTTTATATGTTCTGTACAACCTGCATCTTGTAAACGTCTTAGTGGAATAATTAGGATATAAAATTTCTGATTGTATTTACTGCAAGAAAAATATTAATGAAAGAAATATATTTTACAAATATATAATTTGAATTTATTGCATATAATTTTAGTGAAACAAAGTACTATTAAACATGATGAAATTAATATAATGAATATTATCAATGATAACACTTTTAATCTGGATAATAGCCTTTTAAATAATGACAATAAGTATATGAAAGTTACTCTAAAGTCTAAGCTAATAGGAGTTGCCAGGTAGCTAATTTTGGGCGACTATCATGAATTTTTAACCTACATATGGCATATAAGATGCAGGGGAATTTTAAAAGATATTTTTAGTAAAAGTAAGTGTGCCTTATATGCTGTCAAATACAGTAATTGAAAACTCACACATTATTTTTCTCTCTCTCTCTCTCTCTATCTATCTATATCTATATATATATATATATATATATATATATATATATATATATATATACACACACACACACACACCTTGGTTCCATGCAAAAGGTTTTAATGCACACTTGACAATTGCCTTGTACATGAACCTGTTGTACCAAATGCTGAGAAAAGAAATATATATCTATTATTAGTATAAATTATAACTCTTCTTTTTATTTATATATATATATATATATATATATATATATATATATATATATATATATATGAAGGACATTTTTATTAACACTATCACTTACTCTGCGCTTATGTGTGTGAGGTGAATGTTGATGATACAAATGTTTCTATTTCAGAAGAACAAATGATTAATTGGACTTACAAGATATTACAGAACAAGAGTTGCATACCAGAGAAAGTTTTGCCATGTTTCTATTCTGTTTTATTTTCATATATACAAGGGTGTAGCAATAAATCTGTAGCCTGACATACTTATTAGCTGAATTTGGATCTAAAATTTGAAAAAGAGAAGTATACATTGAAAAATATTTGAGTAAAAATGTTTTTGTATCTTTAATGCTATGTCCCTTTGGGAGGTAGGTAATCATTGCTTTCCATGGATTCCCTTGACATGAGAAAGATAGTGAAGTGGTTTGTCATTGCCCTTCTCCACAGTTTTGAATTCATTGCTGACCTTCTCTTAAACTGGCTGCCACTCGAGGCTAGAAATCCCAGTCTACTCTATTTAAACTATGAGATGTATTTTTGTTGTTCTCAAGGTCATTAATACTAAATATTAAATGCAACATACTTAGCAAGAATATGAATTCTTCTCATTCATTTCAATTTTTGCACCAATAACAGGTTACTTGCACACCCCTATAAAGGGAACATTTATTAACAAACCTTAAACTTTCTCTGTAATCCATGATGAATTTTTTGAATTATCAGTTCCAAAAGAGCCATTTGCTGATTTTTAGCTGTCCTGTTTTTGTATCTGGTTTTATGCATTATACTATTTGTTTTATGTAATTAATTTTGCAGTTTTTACATGCAAATTTCTTCTCAATTTTTATCAGATTTCACTGTGATTTTTTAATAATATTTACTCGGTGATGTGTGGATTTAAATTAAAAATGGGTCTACAGTTACATGTTGAAAAACTGGTTCCTGTACAATCACTGGTTAAGCAATGTCGAGTCTGGTTAGTATCCAGATGGGTGTCTGCTTGGGAATACTAGGTGCTGTAAGCTTGGATGCATGGGTCGTATAATGGATAATAGCTTGGAATTGTTAATTGATCAGAATTTCAATTTGAGTTGAATTCATAAGACTTGAATCTCTAAATCATTATTATCTCATAAAAAATTCTTACAATCTAAAAATATTTTCTGGCTTTAAATAATCTCCCAAGGGTTAAGCTATAGAAAATGAATCAATCAATCAATAAATTAAAAATGGCTATAAATTAAAATTTAATGAAAATTTTCATCTTAATTTATTCTTGAATTTAATAGTCTTGGTATTAGGATAAATTTTTTTTTTTTTTTTTTTTTTTTAAAAAAAAAAAAAAAAAAGTAACCTTTTTAAAAAAGGTTACAGAATTTATTCGAAGAGTGGATGCTTAGATATATCTTATTGTAGTTGCTATTATGCTGGATTATATAAATGACTTCTCAGAATTATTGACAATACAGAATTTTTTTAATATTTTACAAAAACTGCTCTTTAACTCCTTCCCTGGTGTAGACATGTATATGTTTTTACTGAAAGTATCATTTTCAGAGACAGATGAATATACACATCCAAAATATAATGTTCAAAAACCAGCTACAGACATGTTTATATATTGATCTTGGTTCTTTTTATGCCCTTCTGAGCTAGAAACTAGTCAAATTGTCAATTTATATGTCTGGTAAAGATGTCAGCCACTGATTGGGTACTTTAATGTGTTTCTTAGTTACTACATTAAAAACAAATAAAAAAAATTTGTGTGAAAATGAAATGTTTTTCCCAAAATAATTGATGAGGAAGGAGTTAAATATTACAGTAAGAGTTACTTTCTATGTAGTTAATGAAGTATATTAAATGTTTTTCGATGTTGAATTTCTATTACTCTCACAGTTTCAGATCACTTTTGGGCAAGATGTGGCTCTTTTTACACTCATCTGACATACTAAGAAATTGTAATTTAAAACTAAAAAAAATTTTGAAAATATTGTAGATAATAACACAGAGAACTTAAATTAAACAAAACGTACTTCTATTATTTTTTTTCATTAATCTTTTGTCTTCCCTGAGGATATTATGTTTCCTACTTCTTGTTAGATCAGACTTAGGCCTGATACTGGTAACATGTAACCCAGTACAATCTGCTGCCTGGATAGGTGATTGGAATCTAAACCAGTTCCTCCACTATCTTTTCTGTGAGTGAGGAGATTGGCATGTCACCTCCCCACACACACACTAGGAGCAAAAACAAGATCTCTCAAAGAATGGATGAGCTTCTTACAAGTGCCAATGGCTAACACACACACACACACACACACACGAATATATATATATCTATATATATATATATATGAGACTAGGATATGAATAACAACCTTCCAAGAGGTGGTGTTACAATAAAAACACTGTTAAATTACTGTGAGTGTCTGAGTTGGGTATCAGGAAGAGCATCTAGCCTTCTAAAACTAAAAGGATTTTTCAATGATTTTCAAATCATTGAAAAATACTTTAGGGCAGGACCCACTGTGTTTTGTGTGAGATTAATGCTGGTCCGGCCTCAACAAAAAAACAAAACATGGTTATGTATGTATGTTGAGTGTCATTCAGTATTGTTCATAGACCTAAATACAATGCAGAAATTTTTCTCTTCACATTTTAATGCTTGAATCTTTTTTTGTTTTTATTTAGAGTACAAAAAAAGCAGGATTCTGTTTAGTAAATGTTTGGCACAAAGAGGTTACTGGGATTAATCTGACAAACCTCTATTTTTATGTCTGTTTATAATCAGTATTAGAGAAAAGAAATTTGATATAGATATTTTTTCTTAGTTGAAATTGTGCAGATGTCTGAAGACAGATTATTTTAATTTATTTTGATAATTCCATAAAATCTTTTTACAGTTCTGTTCAACTAATTTGTCATAATATGAAATGTCAGATAACAACAATGATTACTATGAACACTGCAGGAAATAAGATCATAACTAACATTAAGGAAACACAATCTGCCACTGCCTGAAGTTGAGCTCTGTTTGCTGATTCTTTTTTCCATGTTAACTATCAGACCAATTCTGCATCATCACATACTTGTAAATTTCTATTAGAGATGTCACCCATATACATTTGTGCTAATTTGGGTATTTCTTACTTTTTAGATTTAATTTGTCTTTGTATATCATATCGAAAGTTGTGCATGCACACACACACACATTCTCTTGTGGGAGGTGGGGTGCTGAAAGTCCTTGATCCAATCAAGAAGCTCTTAAAAAATCTGATATTTGGTTATTTGATCAGTTTATGATATGGGTTGAGCTGATAAGTTTTCTGTACTTTGTACATGCATTTACCTCATATTGGTTGATATCAGTACACATTCCTACCACAAAATTTATGAACATTCTCATTGGCTTTCAATTGCTAAAGCTCTAACCCCTGTTTATTTAGAGCTTTAACCTTCATTTTAATGTCAAAGATGGTTCTAAATTTGGGAACATGGCTTTTTTTAGGCAACAGTTTATCTAACAAAGAAATATTGCTCTCAGATTTTATTTAATCTGGAGCAAAAACTTAACCAGTTAAAAACACAGATCTGGATAATTGTCCATATAGTTTCTGAATAGACTAACTTGAAGTTTTGATTCCAAGATAAAGTTGATTATATGTAGAGAAAAATATATAAATACACACACATGTACACTTCCTTGTTCAGTTATTCTTGAAAAACCAATGCATAATCAAAGTAATTTCTAAAGAATTAACGGATTTCTATTTGTGTGTTATTTTAGATTCTACAAGTATGTAAATAGACTGGTTTGGTAGTTAAATAATCAAAAGAAGTTCAATAAATATTTTTATAATAGAATATCAATGTTTATGTGAGATAATGAATTTTATTTAATCATTTTTGATTACTTCGTAAATATAAGAGGTAAAACCCTAAAGAATGCTTTATAAACTTTGGATTTGTTGTCACCAGGAGTACAGTTGCACTGTAGAACAAGGTTAGGTTTGAACTGAATCTAATCTTTACCTATGCTTTTTAAGAAAAACCTTTCAAATACAAAATATTGCTAACACATCTTAAGTAGGTAAGTGGGCCTTGGTTTAGCATGATGGTCTCCTGTGACCATAATTGGTAGGGCACACTTTGGATAATGAAGTGGTTTCTTTGATGGAAAAAGGAATACAGGTTAGAGTCCTTTTTGTAGGCATGTTTTCTTAGTAAGGACTTATCAAACTCTAGGTCAGTTGATACTAATTTCACTGTTTAAAATAAAAAGCATGTCAACACAAAAAATGTGGGCCAACTAAGAATAACATTTATAGTAATAAGAAATATTGTAACTATTTAAACTATTTACATTGTTTGAACTGTTATCTTCATTTTTATCATATTCACAATGTTTCGGCCATTGTACGTTCCATCCTTCTTCAGGTGATATATATTGGTATATGTCCCCAAAGACACATGGCCCAGTGGATAAAATCATTGGTTGAAGTAATCCAAAAGTGACTTGACCTAAAGTTTTGGGAGTTCCATACTCTGACCACAACAGAAGTGAACAAAAAAACTTGGCGATATTTGAATTATTAAAGGGAAATGACTGAAAACAGATATTCAGAAAAGGCATCACATGTGAAACTAGAACAATCTGACCCCCATGGGCTAAATAAAGGGTTCAGTTCAAAATTCCAACATATATCACCTGAAGAAGGCCAGAACATACAATGGCTGAAATGTTGTGAATATGGAGCAAGAAAAGGATAACAAAATAATTTCCATATGTTTGGTGAAATTTTAAAGGCACTATACACAGTTCATATCTATTTTAAGCTATCAAATAATTTCAGTCATTATCAAGAATTAAAGCCTTATGATTTCTTTGTACCTCTATCTAAATATTTTTCATGTTTAAAAAAAATTTTTGTATATTATATATATATATATATATATATATATAAAATTAAATAGTTTTGTTATCCTCCTGATCATTTCTGAGGTGGACTTTTTTTTTCTAACTAAGGAAGGGTGTGCATTGTGATGTGATGGTCATTGGCTCAGAATGAGAAATCTGAGAGCTGACTTTGAATTTCAGGTGGTTTTGTTACATCCACTTCTGTGCAAGCACCTTTGGAGAAAGGCATGAATCTCTTTTCCCCTAGTTATGGGTTGAATAGTAGGACAAACTGGGTTCTATAGCCTTGGTTGGTAAACAGCCTACCTCAGAAAGAAACTGCAATCTACTGTGGGAAAACCTGCCTAGTCAGTCAACATAAAAAAAAAAAAAAAAAACAACATAATTGCCCAAGTGCATATCATGTATGATGGCACTTAACTGAATGAAGAAGGTGTCTGTTATCTTTAGTGCTGATTCTTTCTTTGTCTCATCTTTCTTTATTTATGCTCTTATTATTTCTTTGCACTTTTACTTTATATATATATATATAATTATTTATTTAAAAATATGATTCCAACACGCTACATAAGAGTTCTCATGTTTCAAAACAAGAGCCAAAAACTACAATATAATTATTTGAATTAAATTGAATTAAAGTACTAAGCTCTGTTCCATCTTCAAGCAAAATCTTTTGGAATCTTTTTGGGATTCCCAAAAATTTTGCTTGAAGATGGAACAGAACTTAGTACTTTAATTCAATTTAATTCAAATAATTGTAGTTTTCAGCTCTTGTTTTGAAACATGAGAACTCTTATGTAGCATGTTGGAATCATATTTTTAAATAAATAATTATATTTATGCTCTACTTTTGTATTGAGCACTATTTTTTAAAAATAATAACAAAAATACTTAGGAACTTTGGATTATTTACCTAACGAGTTCTTTCCTATTTTCTATATATTTTTCACACACACACACACATATATATATATATATATATATATAAAATATTGGTACAAAATCATAACAGGACTTGTTAATGATGGAAGTCACTCAAAAGCTTGAAATAATTATGACATGAACTGTGTACAGTATCTTCATAATTTCAATCCCAACATACAGAAATTAATTCTTCGATTAGATGAAAATATTTAAAAATCTCCACAATTTGTCTGTTCGACAAAACATTATATAATACATATATACACACATACACAAAAAAACTTTCAAATTTGTCAATTTTTTTTTAATTTTTTTATGCACAAATATTTTTCTAATTTTTCCGTTTTCCTTTTTGTTTTCTTGTAGAATGGATATAGCAGAAAGTATGATGCAGCGTTTACGTGTCGGAGGGAAGACAAAGAATAGATTTTCCCCTACAAAAGAGGATATTTTAAATACAATTGAGCAATTCAGGGACAAGCCAGGTGAAGAAAATTTAATTTTTAAACTTGCTTACAACAAAACATCTTGAGGCTTAAGGGAAATTTGCTTCTCCAAAATATTTATTGCTACAATTTTTTGTGGCATTTGTTTTTGATTGGAGTATCTGGCCATTGTCAGATGATGCCAGAGTTTCATAGCTGTGTACTGAGTCTTAAATTGTAATCTTTATCTTTGGAAATTATCCATTCCATATACTTAGAAAATCAGGAAAATAAGGAAATGTTTTTAGATATTAGTAAGCTTTTCTTTGCATACAAAAAATGTATACAGTTGAGCTGGCTACATGTAACTCCTATGTAAGTCCTATGCAATAGTTTCTTTTCTCAGACTTCTCACTTGTGGAACTCCCTTCAGGCTCCATGTTTTCCAGCCAACTTCAAACTGCAAAATTTTAAATGCAATGTCAATCACTATCTACTGTCCTCCTGATTACTCTTTCCTCTTTCTGCTCATTATTAATGTTTATATTCCTAATTCTTCCACACCCCTTGTGTCTTACTAACTTTTACTGCCTTGCTTGAGGTGAAACTGATTTAAAAAAAGAAAAAAAAATGTTTCTATCTAATGAATGTATTTATTTTCCAAACAGTTGTGATCTAGCATTTTCAACTATACTTCTAACCATTATCAAGATCAGGGAAGACTGTAGATGTAATTTAAAAAAATTTTTGAATAATTTTTAAACTCCTCATTTTGCTATTTATGCATTATGATGATTCATACACATGGTGATATACAAGTGAATTCTTCATTGGCCTAAATGTATTTACCAGTTATTAAATATATTTAAAATCCCAGTTCCATAACTAAGATTTTATTTACTAGTTTCTTGAGAAGCTCAAGAATCTGAAGTATTCCTCACTTTTTTTTGTCTTCAACAGTTAATGTTGTATACTATATGTGTTTACAAGTATTTGCTCTATAGTTGTGGGAATATCATTACCAGACATTCTAATTATTATCTATTACCAAACAAATAAGTTGACCTTCTGTATAGAGTGGTATCTGTATGTTCCATATACAAGTTTGTTGTTTATGCATCAATGTGAAAACACCAATGAGTAAGTTTAAAATGTATTCAGAAATGGAAAAATGACTGTTTTTCTTGATCTTGATAATGGCCAAAAGCATGGTTGAAAGTGCTAGATCATAAATATTTGAGTTTGGAAAATATTTGCATTCCTTAGGCCCAGACATGCATTCTTTTATATATGAAGAAGAAAAAAAAAAACATTCCTTGTTGATCTTATTTAATCAAACTTGTAGTATGAAAGACTGTTGCATAAATACTCAGAAAACTAATATATAATATTTTTAAAGAAAATGCCTTGGAGTTTAACAGTGTGGGTGTCTACTTTTAGAGAATTATTAAAATGTTTAGGATAAAATTATACCAAATATCTTATTGATTTGGAATACTATTAGATATATAAAATTTAGTATAAAGAATGATTTGTTTGAGTAAAGTAAGAGTTTGACAATCATTTACTTATTTTTAAAAACCCTTACAGTACAAACCAATCCCTTACATTGTTTTATAATTGTGGTATTCAGTATGTATTACATTTGTATGGCTTTGTCTGTGTTTATCTTGCTTTTACTCATAAATGTACATAAAGTTAAGGTCAGTTTCATTTAGTATTTTAATTAATTGATCTCGCTCTCCATAAATTAAGTCTGTATTTGGAAAAAAATGTTAGAATCTCAAATATTGAAGTAACACTGATTTCAACTTTAAAGACCACAATGTTGTAGAACATTGTACAACTCCAATAACTAGCTTTTGGTTTGTATGTTAATTAAAAATTTTGGGAAATTTTTTGTATAGTGGAACATTATTTGGCTTAGATTAGAAGTATGCTAACAATAACATATCCCCATATATTTTTTCCTTATCAGTGAAGAGTTCTTTTTTCTAAAATCACTTTGCTTTATTATCCCTGTATATCTTTAGACATTTTGAGTAGCTATTTGTTACTATTTTACATGGATTTATTTTGTCCAGTTTTGTTAGTTTTATCTCAGTACTTTGGATACTAAACTTTCTAACCTTCTCCAAATATCTGTTGAGAATGTTGAATTTCAAAGCTTATAACTGTCAGTTATTAATAATGTGGTCAAGCATGATTTTAGTGCACATTTCTGCATGATCCAAACCAGGGATTGAAATTTGTTATTTCTTGGGAGCCAGAGATCATAAGATATTTGAGCAGTGATATTTATTTTTCCCCCACCTTAATTTGTTATTTATATAGTAATCTGGGTCTGAAAAGTCCTTTTTAAATGGTTATGTGGGTTATGTACTTTGATAAACTCTTGAATTTTGATTGCATTTATTTTTATTGCTTTTACAATTTTTGTCATTTGTTTCATTCTTTTTCTGGTGATGTGTTGTCATTTTCAGATTTATAAACTGTACAATTTGGAAATTAATCTTCATTTCAAGGACTTCTTAGTGACTGGTTTTGTTGCACATTTCTCATCAGTAAAGGTTTGCTTGTAACCATGTGTTATGATGTTGATTTGGGGTTAGTAGAGACAAACGCCAAATAACACGTAACAATAAAAAGGGTTTTAATAGGTTGGTAAAAAGGTACAGAAATCGCCTGAGTAGTCAATAACTCGCTCAGCTCAGAACTTCTCTGTCTCTCGGTCTCCCTCATGTCAACTGACATGCCACTATTTAAAGTCTTTGTTCACAGACGCAGACAAGTTCATCTTCAAGAGGGGTGGTAGGTTTCCGACACAACACCATGTGAAACAATCTTGTATTAGATATGCTCTTTTTAAAAGGAAAGCTGTCATCTCGGGAGATTTGTGTCACATAATTTTCCTTTTCCCACTCTGCTTTTTCTCTTTCATATTTTAGATTGGTTTACTTGTTGGTAAATATTCATCATTGCAACTCTGTTCATATTTTTTTATGTTAAAATTGCAAGTTTTGATGTTGACTTGAGATAAGTCATTACTTTTTTTGATAACTTAATTTTCTAATAAATTCATGGTCAGTTTTAAGACAAAGGAATGTTAAATTAAGTAGTTCTGGAAAGTTCCTCATCCATCCAAGAAGGAAAAGATAATTCTGTCGTTTAGCCAGATTTTGAGAAATGGGTCAAGCCAAGGATTTTTCGACACTCTCTTGTACATATTCTTGAAAAACTAAAATCAACTTTAACATGTGATTCATGGAAAATTACTTGTCTTTTGCCAAAATTAGGAGGCTTGATTGTCTTTCTAGAAATGTATTTGTCAAAGTTTTAATTTTTGATACATAAAATATAAATAATTTAATCATTAGGGTTGTTCTCTCTCATAATAAACCATTCTCAAAATCTTTGACTAAAATCTTGGTCATTGTGAGAAAGAATCCTGTCATGGGGGTTGTAAGTGAGAAGGAAATATTTTTTTAATGTAAAAAAAAAAAATCATTTATAGATGTTTAGCTCAATTTGGCACAAAGCAAATAAGAATAACTTTGTAGAAAGATTGTTTTGTGTCAGTTTAACAAATACAGAAGATTTGCCTGGCTCAATATTTACAAATAAGCTTAGTGTAATTCAAGGCTGGAGGGGAGAAGTAACAAGAAAATTGTCTTGTATTAATCATCCAAACTGAAAACATTTGTTTGTCTTGTAAATCAACATTTACATTCCTTACTTTTTTACCTGGATTTGACATTCATGAAGGTTAGTTCAGTGGCCTCAGTAGGGGTGTTCATACTACACTAGATGACACTATCAGAATAGTGACATCAAAATTACCATATATGAAAGTTTTGTGCAGTGTTTCAGTTACATGTGCTGTTTTTTTTTTTTTTTTTTTTTTTTTTTTTTTTTTTTAATTTTTACTGATTTTTGTCAAATTTTCTTGTTTTCATTGCAGTATTTGTGAACATTTACTAACAACTTTTTTTAGAATGAAAAAATAATTACAGGATTTTGTTAGTATTTATATAAAGAAATATTACATTTAAACAATTTAAAATTGTATTTATTACATATTATTCTAAAAGAAAATTGATAAATAACTTGGATAACAGGTATTTTAGCATAAAAGTTTTAACATTAAGTTTTAACATATTTTTGATGTGGTTTTTAAACATTTTTACTTTTTCTCCTGGAATTTTACCTTTCACCCCAAAAAATGATATAATTTTTCTTTTTACTATTGTTCACCCAATACAAAGCCTAAGAGACACTCAAGGTTACTAAATGGGGATGTTGTAAATTGCATATTATGAGGAGATATAGAATAGAAAATGATTGACCCTTAATTTGAAGAAGTTAAGTTTGTAGCAATAAGAGAAGCATCCTCTCAGGAGTCTGTTCTGTATTACAACAAATTTTGAGAAGAAGCTGAGTGGAACTTACTCTTTACCAATAAAATATGAATTTGGTGTAGATGGTATGGTGGGTCCTAACTGTGAAGGTCTGGATTAGTGGGACCAAGAAATGTTGTTTGCTTGAACATTTGTCATTAAAATCCCAATAGAGTAGTGAGAGGCAAGAAATGTTTCATCTGTAAGGAATGGGTTGAAGGGTTGAAAACAATTCATGACTCACAAGGCTGCACAAATGAATGTAAGTGTTGTGTAGTTCCAGCCCAGATGTGACAGCAATACTCTATTTTTGGTCTGATCTGATTCTTGTAGAAATAGAGAATGGTTGGTAGAATCGGGTAGATTTCTGGAGCAATACAGCGAGCTGATCATTTTTCTAGCAATGGATCATATATATGAGTTCCACTTGAGGTCTGGTTTGAACTGGTGTGGCCATTCAAATCAAGAAGCTTCATTGAGAGTACAAACATTCATCATGACAAAGAAAACTCAGTATCTGTTCTGTGATGAAATATTACTTGCTTGGTTTTGAATGTATTGAAAGTTACAAGCCAGTTCCTCTCTCATTGAGCTATGCATGAAAAATCAGAGAGATCAGCTGTCAGGCTATGGTCATCTACAATTTTGTTGGTGTTCCCATAAATTGTGCTATTGTCTGTATATATAAGGTGCGATGGATAAATTGTCATCTAAATTACACAAAACTGAAAATAACACTGACATCTCATTATAACAGATATTTACCAAAATGACACAAAATATGTTGAAAAACTAGAGAGTAAATTTATTCAATAAAATTGCCATTGGCTTCAACCACAGCCTCCAGATAACTTCATAATCTCTTGCAACTCTCCTGGATGGTCACCTTTTTTAAGTTGGTGAATGCTGCCATAATCCTTGCCTTTAGTTCATCCGTTGTTGTTACAATGAGTTTTGGTGGTCCCTTGCTCAACTGCACCCGACACATAATAATCAAGGTGGTTGCAGTCTGGTGAGTTAGGTGGCCAGATATAAGAGATGATCGCAGAAATTGTCTGATAACCATGACTAGGTTTTCTTACTTGTGTGACATGGTGCAGAGTCCTATTGCCAAACATAGGGTCTTCTAGCAGCCATCCTCTTGACCCAGAGCAGCACTACCTCTTCAAGGCACGTGATGTTGGCCTCCATGTTGAGTCTAAGTCCCTCACCAACAAATTTGGGAGTTCTTTTCTTATCTGAATGATTAGAGTGAGTTTTCCAAGCTGCCATACCTTTTTAATAACTATTAGATTCATCCAACTCTTTCTGAATCTTGTGCACTGTCCTCAGATTGACAACCAAACATTCTGAAATTATCATATTGGAGCTTCTGAAATGAATGCCAAGCAGTACAACATGCTGTTTCCAATTTTCTGGCAGAGTGAATTGCATCATTGTGCTCTCTTTCTTGCAGATAGTGCTCAACTGACCTTATTATACTGTGCAGTCAACAAAATCAAAAACAATGCATATGCATGAAATTAAAAATATAAAATAGTGACATTTTACCCATTGCACCCTCTGTGTATGTGTGTGTATATATATATATATATATATATATATATATATATACTAGTGATCTAAGAATGTTTTTAGGCAGATCATTTATATATAGCACAAAAAAGTAGGACTTAGAGTCTTAGAGAATGCCTATATGGATGTCATGGGCATTGGAGAACTGGCCATTAACATCCTTCTTGGACCTACTTGAGAGGAGGCACTTGATAATTGAGATGCCATAACTGGGGAGGTTGTGTAGCAACCCTCTATGCTACACCTTATTAAAAGCCTTTGAGGTATCTAAAGCAATTGCTCTTGTGATGGATTTATTTTCAAGTGTTACACTGATTCTGTGTAATGAGAATTAAGAGATTAGCAGTAGACCTAGAATAGTGAAAATCTATACTGTTTGTCACTTAGGAGATTGTTACTGTGGAAGTGATTGACAACATTCTTGTTTATGATAGCCTCAAAAAGTTTTGCTGATAACACTGATGTATGTAATTGCATGTTCACTTGAGCAGAAAGTGACTCAAGCTTATGTTTAAAGTGGATTTGTAGCCCATATGTATGTGAACTTTGGGCAAAAATTGCTCATGCACTTCTCCTTTTGGGAAAACCTCAGATACTAGGTAATAACCTTAGCTCCATTCCTGAAGGAGAGGAAATGCCTGGGGGCGCTCCTCCCCCTACACACACACTGGGTTAACTGTGATAAATAGCAAATAAATTTCTCTTTATTTTAGCTGTTTCACTAAAATAAAAATCTGATCAAAATTGTTTTGTCAGTTGTAATGTCAGCTTGTGCTAAATTAAAAATTTAATGGCCACTAAGAAGATAAGGATAGAAAAATTTTTGGTTAATAATTTTTCATATTAATTTTTTTTTTTTTTTTTAATTCTTTTAAATTAATTTATTTGGCTGCTAAATTTAAAAAATTTTTGGATGTTTTTGAAATGTGATTTTTTTTTTAACAAATCTGTTGATGAAAGCAGATGCTTGTTGTTTTTGATGTTGATTTATGAGTGCGTAATTGAAAGCAAATCAAGTTTAACATAAAGCAGATCAAAGATAGAAAGAAGAGAACAAAGCTGAAAAAATAGCATCAGGTAAAAATTGCTTAAAAAAAATGTAAAAATGCTGCTTAAACCTGAGCAGTATATGCATAATTGCAAAGATATAATCTTCCTACGCCCAAGAATAGATGGGGGGGAAAAAAAAAAAAGGTAGTAATTAAAGAAATTTGGAGAGTAGTTGATTCATGTTAAAATCCCTGCTCTGTTGCTCCTTCCCTTTTGTACTGGAAAGCTATCAGAATTTTAGTTTGGGATGTTACATTGGCAATTATCATAGTGTTCAGAGTAATTAGGGGGTTGAAAACTTTTTTCCCCCTCTTTAAATCTCTTTAGAAGATTTCATTATTTAGATTTTTACATTGATTTTTCCAGTATGAAATAAAACAACTTAATGATGGTAGCAATAAACTTGTTCAGTCTGTTAGATTCTTTATTTCAAGTTTAATGATTTGTAGGGAGAATGAAATGTGATATTTAGAGATGAAATTAACGTTCACAGCACCTTAATAGGTAGTTGTTTTTATTTTTATATTTTTTGTTTTTATTTTTTGTACCAACAAATGATTGTTATATACTTGTCAGCTTGCCTAGACAAAGAAAAGATATTAGGTTGGTGCAAAAATAATGACGTAATAATGTCGTTTTTTGACGTTAAAACATACGTCAAAAAACGACATTATTACGCCATTATTTTTGCACCAACCTAATACTTTCATTTTAAGGAGTGGAAATAATTTTTTTCTTTTTTTTTTTTTTTTTTTTTTGTTTCTAATACTTGAGTTGTTTGGTCGATTGAGAAATCATATCATGGGACAAGCTGATAGATAAAGACAAATGACTGAAAACCTTTTTTGTCTTCGCTGCACCATCTGGAAGTTGGATTTATGACATAGGCCTAGGAAGCCGAGTTGAGTTTGGCTATTGAGAAAGTGGGAGAAGGAAGAGAAGGAGAAGAAAGAGAAGGGGGAGAGAGAGATTAGCACTACATGTATAGAGCAATGGTACAAGGCAAAGTGTAAAGAGATTAGGAGTTAAGAGATGGCTTAATTCTTTTGACCACTCTCAAAAGGGGACTGGACAACCCCAAATTTAGAAAACCACTAGAGTAAATGCTTTTTTTATATATGGAAATTTAGGAAAGGTTGATACTTAGAGTAAAAGACAACTGAACCCAGACCCTAGTCAACCCCATCCCTGCAGGACTCCATATAAACTGGATATTTTGGACTCAGCGACACAGTTAAGAGAACGAGAGACACAAGAGAGAGACACTGGAATCTATATCATTTGCTGAGACCATCTGAGCAAAGACCTTGTGCCAGACATGAAAACAATAACTTAGAAATTTAAATTACTACTAAAACAAGCTGCAGACTCTGAAGGGATCCCATTGTCATTTGATTATAATAAGTGGGAAGGGTTAAATCATCTGTATACAACAAATCATATATAAACTAATTTGGTTACATTTTTAACCCAAATTCTTTATTACAAAGGATTCTTGTTTTTTGTGTAGTTCCCAAATGATCGAACTGTCTTAACTCTAAGTTTGCTTTATCAATGATCTTCTCACCCTCTGAGATCAAAAACCCAATGTGACAGGAGTGAATGGTTGTGAACAGACAAATGAGTGGAACCATGCCACCAACATGATACCAGCAACAAAACAAGTCCTGCATTAACAAGCAAAGAGTCAGCTAAACAGTAACCATAGTGGTCTCAAGGAACATGAGGACCAGTGACTGGGTAACAAAATTGGTTACTGCTGTCTAGGGCTGACAACAGGGGTGTTGCATATTTGGTTGCTGTTGACCAGGTTCAATGCCAAGCATTACATATTCCCAAAGGGAAATCGCACCATGGACTTGTAAGCTGGTGGGAAGTCAGATTTAGCCTCAGCCAAGGGGCCCAGGCAACCTCACTTAGTGGCTGCTGTAAACAAACTGAATTTGACTGTTGCACTTGTCACTGTATGAACTGATGTCACTAAATAGCTGTCATGCAACCCACATCATGTGACTCTACCAAAGGGGATAAGTACCTTCTGTATCCCTACAAATGGATAAATAAAATTAAGAGGTCATGTTAAAAAAAAATGAACTTGCACATTTCAAAAATTCAAATATACAAAGAGAAGTTTCATTCTATTTTCAGTAAACAAATAAAACTGTAAATCACAAAAATAGTATGACTAAAATCAAAAATTCCTTTGTAGTTATGACAGAGGTATTGCGAAAGCTACATGAATAATCATGAAAATTAAACTCGACACTTGCTAAATATTAAGGAAAAACATTTTGTGGACATTTCAAATGCCTTGCTGTACAAATGGAGAGCTAAGCAACGTTTTTTAAATTTTTTTTTACTATTTGGTTTACTTTTTGTACAAAGTCACAGGTATGGGTCACTCAGAGAATCAAACACTTTATGCAAAATAAAAAAAAGTTCTTAAAGATTAGTTTTCTAGCCATTTACTCTCCATTAAGGAATTCAGTATTATTCTAAAGTATCTATTTGAGACTTTATGCCCCCAAAAGTTTTATCTTGTATGGTTAAACTCTTTTAATAAAAATTGAACTTTTTAAGCTTTTCCCAAGATTAACCTGGAAGTGTTTGGTCCAGGAAGTCAGTTTCAGGAAATATTTCTTCAGTACCCTTGTTCTTTTGTTGTGTCTTACAAACATGAATACACATACATACATACATAGATATACACACACACACACACACACACACACATATATATATGAAACTAGAGCCCCATTTCAATGGGATCCATAAATAGAGATCCCTTTATATGTACTTTTTTTTTCTATTTTTAATAGATGAAATATTTTATAAAATTTTAAGGTTAAAGATGATGAATACCACTTCTGGGTACAAAAAGATAAATAGAAGGCCAGTATTTTAGTTGACAATGGGTGAAAAGTGCTGGGACTTTATTCTCTCCTAAAATTAATCTACACTTCATTTTGTTTTGAAATCTTCCTTCATAAATGATGCCCAAATATAAGATAGAAAATATTATGGATTTTTACTTCATCATAGTACAATTAATCATGTTTGATTAATCTTTCTTCTTCATTCCTCAGTTATAGAACTCAAATGAAATATAAGAAGCAATTTGAAGATGGGAGGGACAGCCAGGAAAATTAAGAATAGCTATCCATGTGATGATGTACAAGCTATTTTGATTCATAAGAGTAAGATTTGTTAAGAAAGAATCACAGAAAATTGTTCATGTTTGTCCTACTGGAGATGAACAACAAAAATTAAGATTAGAAGTGTATTTCTATGAAGCCAGTTATGAGGTGCCATAGAAAAAAATGGAAATATTTATGGGAGTTGGGGAAAAGACCATGTGTTGCTTGTAACCATGGCAATGTTAATAAAGTAAATCTATGAATCTCACACTTAGATACTCCCTCACCAACTTAGAATGTAAATATAGTAACAAGCTAAATTAACAAATGAACTGAATTAGATTGCATGTCTTTGCAATATATATATATATATATATATATATAGCTTTAATAAAGGACATTATGCTTCACAAAGCTTGAAGCTTGTAAAACTGGTGCATCATCATATTTTCAGGCAAAAATTAAAGACATAACATGAACACAATTGGCACTGACAACATAGAAAATAAACCAGGGCTTTTATAGCATTGCAAATTTCATGATGTTGCAATAAATAATGAAACCTGCACTTGCTTTTGTTGGGAGGGAAATATGTAGGATGCCAAAAAAGTTTAAATTCCTATACATTGTTGTTGGGAATAAATAGTATTGTAATTTTGCTGAGCCCTCATTCATCACACACATATATTTATTCATTCATTAGTTTTCTGCTCAGTTTAATTAACATTTTTTGTTCTCATGTCATTATCATTATTCTATAAGTTGATCAGTCTAATATCCTTGTTTGTATTCATTTTGGCTAATAAATTCTTTGGCTGCCTTCATTTTTCTATATATTGAGATGAATCATTATCATTATTCCATGAATAGTTTAATATTTTCATTCTTCTTCATTTTACCACTTTCCAGTTCTAATACATTCATTCATAAAATTAGTCTTAAATGAATTCGTTTTCTACCCTAAGCAAGATAATAAAAGCCCCTAAGATGTAATGCTTTACTGAGAGTGAAAGGGATTGAGAAAATGTTATTGAGGAGAGAGGGCAATGAAAGAACAGAATTTAAATAGACAGAAGATGATGATTGATGTTGCATTTTAAGTTTTGAAAATCATAGTTGGCTAGAAAATATAAAAAAAAGTTTTTAATCAAATGGTTAAGCTGTTGACCAGGTAAGCTTTTAAAAGTGAACATTATATAGAGACCCCAGAAATGTAACCTTTTGCCAAATTTACATTTACTGAGTAGATATCAAAAACAACTGCCAGTGAACATTAGTAACTGTACTCCTCTTTTATAAACAATTTAAAAAAAAAATTCTCTTAATTCTTTTAGTTTCAATAATTGTCGATCATGATTGGAAGGTGTGACCAACAAAAGTAGAGTAAAGAAAGTCAAGAGAAAGGATCCAATTAAAACACCTAGAAAAATAAAGGAGAAGTTGAACTAATCAGGGGAGAGTTCTTAAGTAGCAGTACATGCTTAATGTTAAGTTATTACATCTATAGATTGGATTAATTAACAAAAATATGCAATTTCTGTCTGAATTTCTGGGATGAGGAGTTATCATTATTTACACTATTTACATTTTCCTTGTTTTTGTTACCACAGTGTTTAAGCCATTGTGTGCCCTGATCTTCAATCAGAATAACTTACTGGGAATTATTTAATCTATGGTGGTGACTATTCTTGTTCCACTATCCATGTCTAAGGATATCTTGTCTAGTTCATATTTTTAGTACTGTTCAGTTATTGCTTGCCCTGTTTCCACTGAGTATGCAAGTACACACTGCCCGGATGAGAGATTGAACTCACTATGTCACTAAATTCACAAACCAATGCTTTAATCCACTAGGCTATTGCCCCATAGATAAAAGGTTCAGTTTGTAAATTCCTGCAGGTTACCCAGATTGATAAAGGTCAGAGGGCGCAACAGATTAAACGTTGTGATGATAATTGAGAGATGAGAACAATAGTCTGAATGTAAATAGTGTAAATAATGATAATTCCTCATTCCAGAAATTCAGATAGAAATTAATATTCTAATTAAAATTACTTCATTATAATCTTGACTTGGATGAATACCAATAATTTCAACATGCCCCATACATATACACTTCCAGATTATTAATGATAGTCTTATTTACCAAGCTACTGTATAATTTGAGGACGTTAATCTATAATCAGAGAATGGGATTAAACAATATTTAATAATATTGACAGAAAATATCTTTATTCTCCTCTTCAAAATCTAAGTAAAGCAATTTTACTAATACAAGGTTTGATTTAAAAAAAAAAAAAAAAAAATAAAATAAAAATAAAAATATTGGTACTGATGCTCTGGTAACGGAGCTAAATTATGCAGAGTTAATCTGTTTGGCACAAATTGACCTTGAATTCTGTCACACATGCACACTAAATTATAACATCCTTGCTGACTTCCATTGTTTATAATAATCCAGTCAGATAGGTCCAAGCAATCTTTTCTTAATAATAGAATTTGTTAACCAGGATTTCCATCAGCTGATCAATAATTTTCACAACTACTTTTGTTAAACTTAACTTGAAAATTTATTTTGGACAAGATCTTTTCAGAATCTGAGGCATAATTTCATTTTTTATTAAAGTTATTCTTTGTAATATTTTTAAAAATACCATGTCCTTTCAAGAGCTAGGCAATCATAGATCTCTATAACTTCTTTATGTATGAATTGCTATGATTTCTTTGGAAAGATAATGTAGTAGTTTCTTCTTTCAAGGCATTTGAATTTTATTTCTCTAGAAAGCACAGTCTATTTTACTATTTAACCTATAGATTGGGGGAGTAAGAAGAAAAGACTGATTCATGTCTTTCCCAAGAGCATTAGTGTGTAAGTGAAAAGAAGACTAGGCAAGAATTTGAGGTTGACTTGCTGATTTCACTTTCCACACTGATAACCATAATGCTACCCACACATATTCTCTGATAGGTAAGCTAAAATTATTCCAAAGTTAGGACATTGTTTTTATCAATTCTTCATAGTTTAACCTATTGGGTGTAACAATGTGGATTTAGGGTCAGTTTTTTGTGATGATTTCTTTGGGAACATATGCACACATGCATGAAATTGATACTGAAAAGTTCTCAGGCTGACTCACTTCCCTAAATCTGGTTAAACATCAGAAGTACTTTTTGAATTACTTTTTTGCTTAGACCAAGAACTTCAGCACTCTCTTGTCTATTTCATGTGAAAGGGTTTGAGGGAAACCAGTAAAGAGAAGGTGAGAATACCTCTGTATAAATCTCTTTTAATCAATCCATTTTGGTACAAACTTGAATCACTAGAGGAGGACTAAGGTCTTGCCAGGGAAAATGACAGTCTTATTTATGTATGGATCAGTGCTTTTGCATTGGATCACACTCTGCCTAGGATTAGTGAAGTATCTGTGTGCTTCATGAAAAGTTATATATAATCTTTTATGTGTTATGTTCTCTCAAGATGTGGGTGATCATGGCTCTCCACAATTTCCCCTCCTTTGTAGCGCTTAGTAAATTGTCTTGATATCTCTCCTAATCTCTGTTCTGCCAAGCATTTACACAAGCTTGTTTAGTAGGTTATGTGTTGCCTTCTTCTGTCCTTCTTGCTTTCAATATATTTTGTGTCAAATTTTCTAAGTCCCCTTTCCTCTTTATGCTCCCTAGAAATTTCAACTCTTTGACACTGTCCTTTTTGTTCCCATTTTCCCTAAAATATTGTTATTGCTCCCATGTTAAGTCAATGGTATTCTCTTCATCCTTCTGTAGAACCACATTTTCTGTTGTTTCAAGTCTCTACTTTATCTGTGAGGAGATTGTCCAGCATTCACTGCCATAAAAGAGGACTGATATTACATAACAGTCCAGTATATATATATATATATATATATATATATAACACATTTTTCTTAACTGTATCATTTATATTATTTTTGTTGTTTTTATTTCTCTAGCTTTCTAATATAAGAATTTTGTTTTTGTTTGATAATGAATATAATTCTAACAGTTTTCTTTTTAACTAATATCTTCATTCCTACTGTTATCACTGTTTTAAAGCATTTTGTTCATCACTCATCCTCATTGAAATTGTGAGCTGGGTAATTATCATAATTTTTTTTCCATCTAGCACTTCTCATTCATTCTAACTGTTTATATCCTCTGCATCTCAGCTAATTTATTGAGTTTCCTTTTACTGATGATTATAGATCTGGGCATCAAAGATTACTGCAGACAATAGCAATTCAGTAATCATCATGAAGGGGAAAAAAAAAATCTGATTTTATGTAAAACAATATTTATGCTGATTTTTCTCAAAACATGGACAAAATACTGACAAAATCATTTTTAATTTACAGAAGGCCCTAAAAGTTTTTACTGAGCAGAAGTATCTACAGTGTTGAAGTCCAAATTGGGTTTCTTTTATTTTTTTTCTTTATACTATCGAATTGCTGTTATATACAGAAATCTTTAATTTGGAACTCTTTTGAGGGAAAAGGTAACAATTTGAAGTATACATCTGACAGAGGCGAGATAATACTAATGTTAAAAAAACAGCCAAGATAAGAATATTAATCTGAACAACTTTCAGAGTATTGAGAATGGCTCATCCTAGAGTTTGTGACACTATTTATACGTTGTAGCCTATTTTGTCTATAAAAATATTTTCTCTCCTTTTTTTTTTTTTTTTTTTTTAATTTTCTATACTTTTTTTATGGATAGAGCTGCGACTCATTTCTTACTATAAGATACAGTAATGTCAGAGACATTCCCAACTGGTCAGAATATCTGTTGGTTGATATTCTTTATTCATCTTGAACATTGTCGAGTACATATTTGTAATTAATCTGGGAATGGTCTTCAGATTTTAGCAAGTTACTTACTGAAACACATTGTCAAAGACAACAAATTAACTGAGGAATCATGAAATCTGAAAGTTGATTTCTGACATAAAAATATTGGCAGTATGCTCTTTGGCTGAGAATAATTGATTGATAAAAATAAAATTCTACAAGTTTGGTTCTTTGTTTATGGGTGAATTTTTTTATAGATAGTTTCCAAATTTCAATGTAAATTTTGAAAATAAAGATGAAACAAATTTTAGAAAAAAAATGTTATTTAATTTTAAAATCTCAACTAGGAGTAGTAAATATAGAAAGAAATTAAATATCTAGATATAAAACTATTTAAAAAATCCGTGAAATAAGAATATAACATTTTTTCTTCTAGTCTTCTATATTTTGCTTTTTATTTTTTTCTGACCAGTGTAAACATTTATGTATAAAACAGCAGAATGATCATTAGCACAAAATCAACAATTTAAATTGGGTTAATTGAACAGTTGGGAAAATCACTCTTCCATAACTATCTTACCTGCATAGACATCAACAGTAAAAAAAAAAAAAAAAGAATAAAACTGTTACATTTCTGGTCAATAAGTATATATTCAGTTGACCAAAAATGTTTTTTTTTATTTTTAGATTTATTGAGAGATTTAACTTGAGAAACTATCTCTGTACTGTGACAGCTGTTTTTTTTTTTTTTTTTTTTTTATTGGTATACATTAAATAAAGCATGAAAATTTGTGCATTTTTGTTTATTGATTCTCACATTGAAATGGAAGCATATGCTTTATTTTAAGCAAGGTAAAAATGCAAATCAAATGTAAAACATGATTTATGCTTCTTTTTTTTTATTTGAAGTAAATTAAATATTTGTACAGATGCTATGTCAAAGTGGATTGCAAAATTTTGTGCTGGTGATTTTCTCACTAAACAATCCTCTGAGGTCAAGTAGAGCAGTTGAGGTTGATCGTTATCAAAAGAAGACATTACTTTAAAAAAAAAAAAATGTGATCTTAGAGATAGCAAACATACTCAAAATATCTAAATCTAGCATTGAGAATAATTTAGACTAGTTTGGCTATGTTAATCACTTTGATGGGTGTGTGAGGAGGCAAGAGGCAGGGGAACATTGGGCTTAACATTAAATGCTTTATTTTTGAAACAATGATTGTCAATAAGTGGATACTTTACCACAATATGTGGTCATGGGGTGAGTGAAATAAGCAACATTCATTGTAATAAAGGCTAGTTCTCATCTAAACAAGGTGATGATGTGTGTATGTTTATATCTATCTATATCTATATATATATATATATATATATATATATAATGTGTGTGTTGTGGATTACGAGATGAATTCGGTCTCCAAGGAATGACAAACGCAATAATTAAATATAAGAAATAAAATGTATTTATACAATCATACAAAGAGTAATACTGTTAGTAAGTCCAGGAACGTGGTTAGTAGCAAATACAGATAGATATATACAGTCTCGAAGTAGGACTTCCTTAGAGTCTACGTGCTTGTAACTGACTTCTACAAGAGGTTACCTCACACTATCTGACTACTGACTACTCTCACTGACTGTAACTCTGGGTATTTAATGGCAGCAGTCCAGGTACACTTGGTAGAGTCCACTTATATGAAAAAGGGGTGGACCCCATAACAATATATATATAATATGTGAGAGAAAAACTGTGCGATAGATAAATTGTCATCTAAATTATGCAAAAATTAAAATAACACCTTGCATCTCATTTTAACATATATTTACCAATTACACAAAAATATTTTGAAATACTAAAGAGTAAATTTATTCAATAAAATCACCATTGGCTTCAACCACGCCCTCCAGATGACTTCAGAATCTCCTGCAACTCTTTGTTGGTCTCTTGCTCAACTGCGCTCCACACATAATAATCAATTGGGTTGCAGTCTGGAGAGTTAAGTGCCCAGATGTAAGGGGTGATGTGGTTGCTGAAATTGTCTGACACCCATTACTGGATTTTCCTGCTTGTGTGGTATAATGCAGAGTCTTGTTGCTAGACATAGGGTCTTCCAGCAGCCACTCTCTTGACTCAAGGCAGCACTACCTCCTCAAGGCACTTGATGTAGGCCTCCGTGTTGAGTGTGAGGTCCTCACCTGCAAATTCAGGAGTTCTTTTCTCATCAGAATGACCAGCACCATTAGACTCCTCCAACTCTTTCTAAATCCTGTGCGCTGTCCTCAGATTGACACCGAAACACTTTGAAATGTTCATATTGGAACTTCAGGCATGAATGCCAAGCAGTACAGCAGCATGCCGTTTCCAAATTTTTGGCGAAATAAATTGCATCATGGTGCTCTTTTTCTTACAGATGGTGCTAAACCAACCTTATTATACTGTGCAGTCAACTTAATATCTTAACATCTGTTAAAGAACGAACTCTATGACAAAATCCTTTCCATCTCTGAAACCATACAGAAATAGACTAAGATTTGCTTGTGCCATAAAGAAGAACTTGCTATTGATGTACTCCTGTAGCAACCAACTCATGGCAAATTACTTGACTGGTAAAAACTTTTGTCAAACAGCTATGAAGAGGATGTAGAGTGTAGTATTATAGAAATACTTATCATTCTAAGCAACAGAAAGGTGTCCTCTTCATGTCTATGAATTCCCAGCAAGCTTAGTGTAGTGGGAGAAGAGTTATAATCTAAATTTTTTTTTTTTTCACTCTTAGAATGCATTTGTGTTTGGCAGAAGTAATGTTTGTTTTAAAAATGAAATACTCTAATAAAAAGAAGTCAGTTTTATACTTGTGTCAAATTTAATTTTTGAAATTTGAGAACTTTTATGAAAATCATCAGTAATGATAATGAAAACATTCTTTTAATATAAGAAATTTTATATGTATTTTTGATTTTTAAAAAAATATTTTTCTTTTTTGTTTTTGTTTTAGATTCCCAAGTCACTCACTGCTTTTAATCCTTAAATGTTCTTCGACTTTTGAGGAGTTTGATTTGTCTAACAAATAGTTTCTACTTCCAATGACTCAGTCGTGGTTCTTACTGTGCTGCTTCCCGGGACAGCAACTTAGACATGTGTTTACGATTGGTCTCCGTCCAGTATCATCATCATTAGGTTGTTGATTCAGTTTTTCATTATTTGGTCATGGTGTCTTGCCTCAATCTCTTTCTGATCCCTGATTTTTTTTTTTATTTCCTCTTTTGCATCTTGTCTTTCTTTCCATTTCCTGGGGCAGGAGAAATTTTCTTTTCTTGGCATCAGACAACTTTTGTTCCTCAGTAATTCTTTCAAACTCTGCATGTTTGCTGCTTTCTCATAACATTTCAACAGGAATTACTGGTTAATAATAATAACAATAATATTGTGCTAATCAGAAATCAATGGGCAACAGGAACATATTTAATTATCAGAGAATTTATTATTCACTGAAAGATTCCTTTAGGCAGGTTTTTTCATGCTTCAAATGCATTGACCTTTTATATCCTTAAAATTTCCAGTATACCTCCAAAGCTGAAGTACTCTATATTTCCAGGAAAAAAAAATAACACATCAAATTTATTTGTATGTAGTACAATAAAAATAATAATTATCAATATCTTATTAATAACAATCCTTTTTATTGTAATATATATAAACAGTCATTAAGATTTATTACAAAAGATTTCATTTAGACGCAATTTGTATAAAAGTTGCTCATCTCTAAGATTAAGCAATTTTCAATGGAGTTTGAGATAAATAAAAAAGTGACTCTATATTTAATACAAAAAAATCACTCCATTTGATTTAATACAGGTATTTGAAGGGAAATTATTAAGAAAAAATGTTTAATAAAAACTATTGATATTTTTATTGATTAAAATGAAATGCATTCTATTTCAAAACTGAAAAACTTTGATATCGAAAACTATATTTTTATAGTTAACTTTAAAAAGTAGTTGTCTTAAATATTTTTTAAGAAATAATGGAAATGACTGTCAGAATTATAATTTTCACAATAAATTCATAAATAAAATAATAAAAATTAGTAATTAAAAAATTCACAAAGAATTTTATAAATTTATTGAAGACCATTTTCTTGTATTGTGAGATTTTAATACATTTGTAATATTGGGTGAATAGTGAACGTACATTTCCTTTGAACAAAATACAGGTTGTCCCAAAAAAATCAACATCATTTATGTGAATATCTGAATAACTATATGTTCCAGGCAAATGAAATTAAATAGGTTTCATGTTGATCAATAAAAGATTTATTCATCAAAATTCAAACAAGATATTCAAAGGAATGTAGATTTTATAACCAATTTCACAAAGCTTCACAAATGTTCAATATGCGCACCACCTGTGACATGATACATGTCAAGTTGGTAGCCAATCTCCTGCCAAACACATTGGAGCATGTTTTGCATAACATTCTCCAGTGATTCTCTGCTTGATTTCCTCTAGGCTTGTAGGAAGAGTGGGTATATAGATCTGTCCTTTCACATAGCCCCATAGAAAAAAATTACTAGGTGAAGGTGGTGGCCATTTCAACAGCACATTGTCATTATCACTGGAATGTCCGATCCATTTTCTTGGTAAATTTTCATTAAGATAAATCTGCATAGTCTACTTACACATTTGTCCGCATCCTGGGTAAGACCTTAAACTACATCTGACAGCAAGGCCTCTGTTTAAGTTTGAGGAGTGTAGAACCACCTCTTAATTGCTGGTGTTCCCAGGTCCACCCTGACCCGTGGTGGTAGCGCCTGTTAGGGCCCCAGCTATGAGTAAATATTTGACCCTTAATCTGGGGTCAAAACACTGTGGAGGTGGAAAAATTATTACCAAAAATACATTTTTGAAGAAAGAGTTATTACCAGCAATATGGTTTTGAAGGAAAATTATTATAAACAAAATATTACCACCAATACAGTTTTGAAAAAAAAAAAAAAAAAAAAAAATTACTATCTATACATTTTTGAAAAAATATTACCTGCAATAGATTTTTGAAGAAAAAAATATTACCTGCAATAGATTTTTGAAGGAAAAATTTTACCAGCAATACATTTTTGAAAATAAAAAAAAAGAAAAAAATATTACCAGCAATAAAAAATTTTCGGCATTAAATAACCCATTGTGGTTGATATGCCGTAAAGCCATGGACCTTTGCAGTTGACACCTGCCATGCCACATACACAAGGAATGAATCATTTAGACGCAATTTTCATTCTCTTCATATTCATTTAATAAGAAGTAAGTTCAACTTGGACAGCTTCCTAAGAACTGCTGCTTTGTGGAACAGACTCCCATCAGGATATTTTCATGATTACTATAATCTTGACATCTTCAAGTCTAGAGTTATTTTTCCTGCACAACCTCATGAACTGCACTTCTTGCCTTTTCTTATGCTCATACAGCACCACGCAGTAACCTATACTTTGAGTGACTCTTGGGCCTTGAATTGGGTGAACAATAATTATATATATATATATATATATATATAAATCAAAATCTGTAAATTTGCATGAAAATATCTCAGTAGAACTTGTATAATGTTTCACTGGCCATGGTTGAACAATTACAAATATCAGTGTTTTTTTTGTTTTTTTATAATTTATATATTTACATGAAAATCAAATCCATGATATTATGAAAAAGCCATTTCTGATATTGTCATATTTAACCTGAAATAGCAGGTTTTAAAAATAAATGTCTGAAGCAACAATAGGACAACAGTAAAATCAAACAAATTATGCTTAAAGTCATTGCAGGTTCAGCTAAATTCTTTTCAGACAGAAATAGTTGTTAAAAAAGAGACATATTAAAATTCACTCAAGTAAAAAAAAAAAAAAAAATACAATAGATTGCCAGAGTTTATTTTGTGAGTTTTCACAATAAAACTATTAACTAATCACCATAGGTAAAATAATCAGGATATACTTATGAGCAATATATCATAAGTTTTGTGTCATAATGCCCCTCCCCCCCCCTTTTTTTTTTAAATATTGATAATTTGTTTTGGGAGTGTCTGGTTTTATTATAAAAACAAACTAAAACTTTATTTATAAATAAATCTCAAAAATATAGGCCAAAGTAACACATTTGATTAATATGAAATACCATTTACTTGAAGAAATGATTATCTTATGTGCTACTTGACATTTTACAAACTACATCAGTCGGTCATTCATTGATTTTACTAATTTTTCTGTTTAACTTTAACATTATTTACAGTGGTTTGTATTGCTTCCCAGAGATTTTTTAGAATACAGTTTTCCTTTCTCAAATACTTCTCTTTTAATGATGGATCACAAGGTTATTGTTGGATTAATGTCTACATAGATTGTAGACCCTATTCCATTAATATGATGTCTTTGAAAACTATTTTGGCAAGGTGGGCAATAATCAGCTTTGTAGAATGTGAAGCAGTCTTGCATGAATATACTCTTCAGCTTGTTGGTATCTCTCAAAAATGTCTTATCTAAGAACTTACAATAATTATCTGCTTGTCTTGATACCATCACCAGTTTTCAAGGGATTTATAATTTTAGTATTTACAATACTAGCCCCAAACATCCAAGTTATAATGTTTCGTTATTTTTATGAAAGATCCACCTTCTAGATCAGCTATCAAGTTCATCTAATGTTGTTCTAGATTCATCACTAAAAAAATTACTGTTGAGAAATCTGTTTTCATGTACTTTTTGGCTCAAATGATATATTTCTCTTTGTGATGTTTACTTAAAGGTGGTAGTTTGTTTGCCTTCATATCTTTTGTCAATGTTCTTAATATTCTGCATCTTTCCTCTTTGTTTACATTTGCAACACCAGCTTCTTTAAATATTTTCTTACTGGTCCATCCTCTTGCTTTATTACCTTATTTTATATCTTTTCAAATACCTTTCTGGCAACATACTTCACATCAGTATTTTTCTTATTCTTATCTTGCTAATGTTTTCAATTTTTTATGTTCTCTGTTTAAATTTTTCTCAATTTCCAAAGTTTTGTTCTTAACACTCAATAACTACAATTTCTTCTTTCTCTTTTGAGGTCATCTGTTATGATCCCTGGCAAATTAAATCTGAAATTAAAAAATAAATATCAACAACTATATAAATATATATTTACAATATGACTGAACAACACCTGAATTGCAAAATAAAATCTCATGCAACCAAACAAGTTTTAGTAACAATTTCTAATAAAAACAGCTATTATAAGCAAAAATGCAGATGGTATATTTATATTGTGAAAATTGATAACATCCATTGGTTAATAATTTTATTTAAAAAAAATTGACTTGCATAATATCTGATATAAGGTTAAAAAGCAACAACATTTCTTTCTCATAATATCTATTTAATATATGTCATACTTTGCTTTTCAACTAAAGTCTACTAATCATTTTTCCTAGTAAAATGATTGAATGATAATTATTTCTTTTATAAAAAATGCACTTTTTATATTTTTATTGTCTTTGTAAAAATACCTGAATGCTTGTTAGTTCTAGAACTAAAGCTATGAAATATATTTCTATTACAAAATTTAAAATTAAAATTGGTACTTTCCTGGGAAATGAAGTAAATATATTACTTACATATCCAAAAGATGGTGCCTGTTATATTTAAATGGAAATAAAGCATTTGAGATAGGTTTGGTAGATTAAACACATTTTGATTATTATCAAGTACATTTTGGAAATATGGTTTTATCTTATAAAATACAAGAATAATTACTTAATTTCTTGTTGAGTCTGAAGTGTCTTTGATACTTAATGCCTGCTGACATACCAAAATCATTTATATGTTTAAAATAGGACAGAAGAGTTTTGGAGAAAAGGTGTTAACCAAGATAACAAATTAAGTTCTTGGTAAAAAAAAGGAATAAATTACTGGGACTTTATTATTAAATGTTTTTAGCAATCCCATATTGATAATTTTGTATAATTATTTGACCTTTAGAAGTTTGACCTCATTTTTGGTTTTTATCAGTCTTCTGATGTTCTGTATTATTAATAACGGTTGGTGTCCTAAAAAAAAAAAAAAAGTGGAAGTCATTCTTTTATTTTTCTGTTTCATCCATCCTTTTGCATGGTGATTTCTGATCATTTGCATGTAATGGGATTTGTCACATTGGACCTGCGATTCATGATTTGAACATTTCTTTCTGCCCCTGGATATTCGAGTTTGGACTTACAATTTGTGTATTGTGTTGTAGAATTGGGTTGGCATATCAGTTATTTGAACACATTGTTTGCAAGGAAAGAAACAAAATTTAAAGCTTTTTTTTTGTGGGGCGGTACACAGTTTTGGCTACTGTTTATGAAACTGAGAAACTACAAGATTACATGTTGGTCATTAAGATTTTAGCAACAAATATGTTAAATGTATAAAACAATTTGGAAAAATTTCTACTTCAGCATGTTTTGCCAATGAACCAGTTTCATGTCATGAGAAGAAAAAAAGATTTTACAAGAATAAAATCTATGTTAGTGAAACAAAATGTGTTTCAGTGCTAATTTAGTAAGAAATTTTTTTTATTTTTAGCATTTCACCCCAAGCAAGGCAGGTTGCCAGTAACACACAGGGGGCTATAGAGAATATTCAATGCACCAGCAAGGCAATTCTGAGAGAACTGGAAATCCTGCCAGGATTCATCATTGGGGGAGGGGGCACAATCTTAACAACATAAGATATGCAGATGACACAAAACCTCCTACATAAGGTAGTGAAGGAGAGTAGAAAGAAGGAACTAAAAATAAACTACAAGACAGAATGCAAGGTCATCAGCAAAAAGGTGAGCCCGAGATGTAAATAATGTAAACAATTTAGCTAATTAAGATGAAAATATAAAAATAAACATGCAATCTGGTAAACAATTTATTAGTGAAGATTATTAGAATATCATTTCAAGGAGTAAAATTGTTTAAATACTGTGTTTCACATAAATAAAAAGATTAGAGAGTTTATAAATGAAAAATTTTCTTTTTAAACTGAAATGATTTCTTGGGTGATGCAAAGTTGGTTATATCATCTATTTATATAATTAAATCATTTAGATTTGTTGCTACCCAAATAGATAGGTATGGTTGTTCAAAACAGAATTTATGATAGTTCATACTTGGGCCTTCTATGCTAACTCAAAGACAAAATGGAAATGTTGCACTAAATTAATGAGCACCAAAGATGCTTTTGTGCTGGTCATTGCAAATTTGTTTTCTTGGCATTTAGTGTCAATCTCTTCTCTTTGATTCATAACTTAGTTCGGTTGTAGTTCACTGTCTTTATATTTCTCTTTTCTTGTAAACTTACCAAAAAAACTCAAACTAAAAATTCTTCAATTTTTAAATGCTTTCCTTATTTTTATTTTTTTATTTTATTAATCAGTTCATCCCAAACAAGGCAATAATGTTACAAAGATACAAGGGACTACTGGGAGTGAAAGAGAATGAAAAAACTTTAAAAAGGAATTGGAAACCCAATCCTAAACAGGAAATAAATAATACACCTCTACTCCTGTTCAAAAGACTGGGTAGGAATGTGAATCGGATGATAATCCAACCTATCTACTCCTATTGAGGAGATAAAAAAAATAATATAAAAAATTAGTAAATAAAATTTCAGAGTTCAGAGATATTAAATATATAGTTGAATAAGACTTTAGAAGGAACCGGAAACTCAATCCTAAACAGGAAACAAGGGATAATCTTCGACACGTGTTCAAAAGACCAGGGCAGTGTGGGAACTAGATGATAGGTGAATCTATTTATTTTTTCTTTTTGGGACCAGGTTTAAAACTTTCTAGGGAGGCCATTCTTCATTTCAGAATTTAGATACTATGCAGATTTCTTGTAAGTGTCCAACTGAGCTTTTATATACACCTTGAAAAAGAATTGGTTTGTGAGTAAAAAAAAAAAGAAAGACTATCAAAACCTCAGAAATTTGTTGTTCATATCAAATTGATTTTTTCTGTAAAATTCAGCTTTAACCATGCTTTATATACCTACATTCAGCAAATAATTGAAATTAAAATTATTCAATTTTACATGCCTTTGTGTGTTGCATAGTGGAATGTATAAGGTTTTTTTTTTTTTTTTTTTAATTATTGTTTTAAAAACAACTCTATGTTCAATGCATTTTCTTAAAAATTCAATCATATTAGTATTATGTGGTAAAAATTTCTTTTCTTTTTTTAAAATTAACACAAAATAGATTTTCAAAATAATTATATCCGGTTACAGTCACTTGAATATTAAGCATGTATAATTCTATAGATTTTTTTTTTTATTTAAGAATATATTTTAGCCAAATATGATAGTAAAATTTTTATCATTGAAATAATAAATTAATGTAAAAACAACTCATGCCATTTTGATAGCTTAAAATTTTTTTCAAATATTCTCTACATTATAGTAATTAATTTTATTTTGCCAGAATTTAGTTTTGATAATAAAAGATAATCTAGAAAAAAAAAATCAATTTTAATATCAATAAGAATAAACTGGTAATTTTTTTAACACCATAAAGATATGAACATAAGATTAACTTTACAAATGTTAATTCATTTTTAATTCAACCATGTTCATTTTTCTTTCTGTGAAATATTTTTGGCTGAAGGAAAATTAAAAGCAAAAATAAGCATACACAAATAAGTTTAAATTTACAGTTTTAATATCTAAACATTCATTTGCTAAATATTGTATATTCATTTTTGAATAATTTCCTTGTTATCTAAATTATCACATCATTGTAAACTTTTATTAGAGCTTCAGTTTATAACTACATTGTTTTTGGAATTCTTAATACAAATGTTAAATGTAAAAATGAATAGAAACTCTTACTATGCTTATCAATCTGTATCTTTTAATGCATTGTAATTACTTTTTAATCATGAATGACAAATGTCAATTAATTTTCAAGCAGATTTAAATAAGTGTAAAATCTCTGCATATTCTTGTTGATATTTAAATTGATTTTTCAAGTCTTAGAACCAACAACAGAAATAACATTACTATATAGAAGTTTAAAATTTTTTTCAGTTGTCAGGATTATATATTTCACGCACATTGTAATATCTAATATTATTAGTGTGCAATATTCTCATATAAGGTAACTGATACACCCAAACTTTGACTAAAAATAAACATATCCAAGCAAGATTGTCTCCCTTGAGGAACAATCTTCAATAACAACTTTTGTAAATACAGAAATGTTTGGTCATGAAAAATTGAGAAACCATTGTTTTTTTTTATTTTTGAGTAGGAATATTTACATTTTCCTCCTTGTCAGGATACCTGTGAAGGTATTAGTGCAGCATAGACCAGACTTTAGAAGGTTTAGCTAAATTCATTGACAAGACACATATTTGTAAGTAAGTTTATCTTAGTTTACTTAGTTATAAAAATTAGCTATCCTCCAATCAAAAAGAAATTTATTTAAGTGTATGCACAACTCAAATACAGTAAACCCTCTTTATCCATTGAGAAAATGTTTCAAGACTTCTAACAGCAGATACATGAAGTCATGGCTAGTACCAAACCTTATGACCCATATGTGTTTCTTCTTAGACATCCATATATAGCATTTTTATTTTATAAATCCTGATTGACAACAATAACTTATAGAACATTTATAACAATATACTGTAATAAAATTAATGTGAAAGAAAACTGAAACAAAAAGGATACTTACACTTAACATCAAATAGAGGCAGTTGAAATTTTTAGGGCACATAATGAGAAAAGAGGGCTTGGAAAATTTGATACATGCAGGACAGATAGAAGGCAAGAGAGACAGAAGAAAAAACATAACCTAGCTAGCAAGTGTTAGTAAATGGATGTCAGAAAAAGGTTTAGAAGAGATAACAAAAGGATAAATTTATTAAGAGTTACAAAGGACAGGAGATTGTGGAGAGCCATAATTGCCAATGTCCCAAAGGAACACAGCACATAGAAGATGTCAAACAGAATATTTTAGCGGACAATTTTTTTTCTTAAGCAAAGAACCTTCACCCTTTCAGTTAAAGAATGTGTTCTATGGCTTCTCTTTGACATATCAGTATTTTTGCATTTAAGAAGTAAAATTTATGAATTGTTTATTTCTGGGGTTAATCACAGTTAACTGAAACTGCAGAAGGCAAAACAATCGATGAAGGTTCGCCACTGTAATTTCAACAATTTTTATGAAAGAAAAATTTAAAGCAAAACATTTTATAATTGAAATGTTCTATTGAATTAAAGCAAAAGCCTGTACAAAGAATTTCTCTGGCTTTAAGAATGTATGTTGACAAATATAACCACATGCTTTTGCTATGAATATAAAAGATAACAAAGAGTCTTTGTTCTTTCAGAACATTTGAAAGGTTTTCTTGCTGTTTTGTCTATGAAAAGAGTATTGATTGTGAAAAAGATTGATTTATTTACAAAGTTGTTATTCTTTAGTAACACTCTCTAAAATGTTCTTCACTGTGTTATACATTGTTTGTTGAAGATGACTGAAACTTTGGTATTGACATATTAATGTTGTTCAGTGTAAATGTTTGAAAATCTTAGAATTTGGCTGTGGTCTGCCTCTGTATTTGAAGTCTACCAAATATGGTACACACAAGACTACAACAAAAACATTGTGATAGACTGTATACTACAGTAGTACCAAAGTTTAACAGCAATTTTAAAGATTTTGGTTAATGTTTGAATTGTAGAAAGAATTATTCTTCAAAGATAGTTTAATATTCAGATATTTGAGGTATTAAAGTGCCAGATATTCTTGATAATTATCTTATCAGAAACTTTGGAATAAAACGAACTAACTCAATGGTATAAAATAAATAATATATATTTATTTATTTGATTTAGATTAGAGTGAGGCCTTTGATTTTTGGGTTAACAAAATGTTCATTTAATAGAATCTTAGTAGCAGTCTGGAGAAAATCCATTTCAGCTCAGTAGTGAGTAGTTTTAATTGTTGGGAAGTCAGACCTTGATAGTAGTAGTCATCTTAGAAATAGCTTAGTGTCAATCTGGTTTTTCTCAGTACTAAGAAGGGCAGAAAATATGTTTAGCAGATGATCTCTTAACTACTTCATGCATCACATATGGCTGGTTTCCCTTGCTGTCCCTCAGAGCTTATATCCTTTTGACCAGACTCTGAGACTCTGGTACGAACTTTAGTTTTGGCTAACATCAAAAATCTCTTTGCGTTCATTTTTTGATTGGCCAAAATTATTTTATTTTCGAGTGTTCCTTTCATTTTCTTTTTCATTTTCTTTTTCATTTTCTTTTTCATTTTCATATATATAATGGAAATTGTGTGTGGAGCCTGTCTTATTTTAGTAGCTTTATAGTCATAAATAAATAGGCTCTGGTCCCACAAATTTCCAGTGTTACTTGGCAGGGTTCAGTTTGTTCTTCTTTTTAGGGTCATCTTTTTGATAGTTGAGAGAGAAGTATAGAAAGAGAAGGAGAGAAAAAGCAATAGCGATTTTAAAGGAAAGTGCAAATGTCTCACTTTAATTTTAATTTTTAAAAATTATATATAGTATTTTTATATTTTATTTTTATCAGGACTCTCTACATATTAACATCTACATCAAAACTATTGAAAATTTTTTTTAAAAAGACAAAAACTCGGTGTGTGCTGTTCACAAAATAATTTTTTAAGAAAATAACTCTGAGTTTTGAACAAGATTCTTTTCTTTACAACCCATTAGTCTTAACATAATCTTTCTGCATTTTTTGTTTTTTTACTGAACTATTTTCTAGATTTTATTCATGTATATATATGTTTTGTTTACTAGAGAATTTGCTTGGTTATTATTTTGTAAACAAGTGAAATCGCTATATTTGCTAGGTTACAAGACTAAATGGCTATAGTATGAGTGTTTTTGGATTTTTTTTTGCTGACATCTGTAGGTTTAGGAAAAAATGTGTGGCAAGAACAAGGTGCAAATTTAAAAGGATACATTATGCAATCAATGTCATTTGGTACTTAACAGGGATGTTATACTGAAAGTATTGTTATTTGATGTGAACTCATTAAAAGTATCTAAATATTATTCTCTTTCTGAATTACTGGTATAATAGATAGGAGACTGATAATCATTGTTCATGAGTGAAAGTTCAAGATGCAATGTAATTGAAATATACTATTCTTACAGACCAGAAGATATTGTGAATATATTTAAAGTATACAATTCAGTTGATCAGATAACCTTTTTAAATTTTGCATAAAATTTAGAACTGAGAATGCTTTTTTAATTTTTTCTTTTTGTTTATTAGACTCCCCCTCAGCACACACAATTATTTCTTGACCTATCATTTGAAAAATTAACCTTTATATTTACTTCTTTGCAATTGTATTTTTGATGAAGGTCTCTGATCTGAAAATTCAAAACATTTTTCAGATTTCTCGAATTTATCAAATTTTTTTAAAAAGTGAAATTTGAAGATTGTTAAATTACAGATTTAAAAAAACAAATCCAAACATTTTTGCTTTAAACTTCGTTTTAACCACAGATCCCAATTATCATCAGGGAATGATCAATAGAATGAGTCTTAATTAAAAATGTCTTCATCTAATATAAAAAAAAAAAAAAAAAAAAAAATACTACAACTGAAGACTATAAATTCTTTTGGTTCTTATTACTTGCAGTTGTATTTGTTTTACTACAATAACACAAAACTAATATGAATACTTAACTGTTATTTTAAGATTTCTTCTTTTTCTTACTGTACAGTACATCTTGTCAATTGTTTGTATTACAAACTTGGTTCGCTTTTTGATTCTAAATTAATTTCATTGATTTTTCTTCGCAACTGTTGATTCTTCTTTATGTTTGACATCCATATACATTGGGTTTATTTGAAAATTTGAGGTAATGATGTAATTACAGGTAGGCAGTTGAGTTGATGACTTTGAAATAGTAGGTGTGTGATTTATGCATTGAAAGGATATAGTATACAGAGGCAAATAAATTTGTTGGTGGGAGGTAGTAATTGAAAAGGGGTGGTGGAGGTGATAGTCTAAACTGACCTATTGAGTATGAGACTTTGTAGTAAATACGAGAATGAATGGAAATTTAGATTTATTGGACAGAAAAATTAAATAAAATCTGAAAAAAAATATTATGGTGTAGTTTTGTTTTTGAATTTCTCAAAAGCTCCTCTTTAGGTATTTTTCTTTTTTAAGCTTAGGTGTCTCTCTTCCTCTCATTCACGTATGTGTGTGTGTGTGTACACCCACTATTGAGTTTAAAAAAAATTTTTTTTTCATAGCAAAATTCAACAAATCTGGTACATTTTTTCAAAATCAGTGATTATTTACATTATTCGGACTATTGTACTCATCTTTGCCGCCATATTTATTACAACATTTCAGTTGTTGTACGCTCCGGCCTTCTTCAGGTGATTGGAATGTCTAACTGAACCCTTTATTTCGCTCACTGGGGTAGACTGTTCTAGTTCCACGTGCCATGTTTAATGGATGTCAGTTATGTTATCTCCTGTTAATTTCCCTCTGAAAGTTCTCGACTGCCTTAACCAGGTATTGAACTCACACTTTTTGGGTCCTGTCACTGGATCTAACTAATGCCTTTATCCACTATGCCATGTGTCCTTGAGGACACATACACGCCCACCCACCCACACATCTAACCAATAGCTTAGTCTTTAATTAAAAAAAATGTTGCATTCCTCTGCACCACCTGAAGATTATGCTTGCACATAAAACTGACAGCTGCAAAAAATTTAATAAGAGTACAGGGTTGTCCGAAAGTCTTGTCACCCCCTATCAAAAAGTAATGAGAACAATAGAAGAACAAGTAATAGAGTAATACAAAGCACATTTACTGGATTCAGTTTATTCAACTTCATTGACACTGTCACACATCAAGAAGGTCTGTATAAACAGCATCATTTTCGTGTCACAAAATGATGCAGTGCCATGTTCTATATGATATTTTACGAAGTTGTGTTTTGTTGATTGTGGCAAAGGCTTTCCGAACAGCATCCTTCAACTGATGCGTAGTCTGGTATCATTCATGTGAAACTCTCTCCTTGATAATACTCCACAGAGCATTGAAATAGAAAATTATATTATGTAAGGGGTGATAAGACTTTCGGACTACGCTGTATATAAAGTTCATCTTTTTTATTGTATATGTTCATTCTGTACTTTATATTTTTTACATTGATCACTGTTGTTATAATGTTTGTGTATTTTTACTTGTAAACATCATTATAACATCTGAAGTAAAAAAAAAGAAAAAATACAATAGTAGTGATAATTATGTAATGATGATAATATAGTAGTCATAATCTTCAGATGCTTACATGAAATATTCCGTTCTCTGTTAGAACATTTCCCAGAAATTTAAATATCTAGGAAGTGTTCTAACAGAGAACGGAAAGTGTGACACTAAGATCCAAAGACATATTGGGATCGACACAGTGCATTCCAAAAACTAAGCAGAGTATTAAGAGACAGAAAAAATTTCATTAGAGACAAAAAAATAGAGTACTGAACTGTTACCTGATATCTGCCGTCTTGTATAGCAGCAAATGCTGGACAATCTCTTCAAAGATGAAGAAGAGACTTGAAGCAGAAGTGTGGTTCTAGAGAAAGATGCTGAGGATACCATGAACCAAACATATGAACAACAGCAAGGTTTTGGAGAAAATGGAAATGGAGAAAACTTATACTTAACATCAGGAAGAGGCAGTTGAAAGTTCTGGGGCATATAATGAGGAAGGAGGGCTTGGAAAACCTGATACTCACAGGACAGATTAAGAGCTACAAGGAACAAGATGTGGAGGGCCATGATTGTCTACATCCTGAAGGGATATGGCACATAAAAGAATGGTTTCTAAAAATGAAAATACATTTGATACGCCTTAACATGATTGTTAGATGAATAGATATTAAAAAAGTTATATTCTCTCTCACTCATACTTATTTACTAAGTTCAGTCCAATAAAAGGCTATATGTAGAAAGATTGCATTGTGCTAGACTTTTAAGTGAGGATAACCTGTCTTGCTTAAAAATCAGTACCAATGTCTTACCTTTTACCAGGACTTTAAATGACCGTTGGTAGGTGTTGAAATAGCCATTTAACTACATCCATGTCCTGGGTATGACGATGAACTACATCTGCGTCCTGGGTATGACGATGAACTACATCTGCGTCCTGGGTATGGCGATGAACTACATCTGCGTCCTGGGTATGGCGATGAACTACATCTGCGTCCTGGGTATGGCGATGAACTACATCTGCGTCCTGGGTATGGCGATGAACTACATCTGCGTCCTGGGTATGACGATGAACTACATCTGCGTCCTGGGTATGACGATGAACTACATCTGCGTCCTGGGTATGACGATGAACTACATCTGCGTCCTGGGTATGACGATGAACTACATCTGCGTCCTGGGTATGACGATGAACTACATCTGCGTCCTGGGTATGACGATGAACTACGTCCAACAACAAGGCTTCAGATAATGTTTTCAGAAAAATAATGTTGCCAGCTATATGTTTTTTGGAAACACTAATGTTGCCAGCTATACGTTTTTTGGAAACACTAATGTTGCCAGCTATACGTTTTTTGGAAACACTAATGTTGCCAGCTATACGTTTTTTGGAAACACTAATGTTGCCAGCTATACGTTTTTTGGAAACACTAATGTTGCCAGCTATACGTTTTTTGGAAACAATAATGTTGCGAGCTATACGTTTTTTGGAAACAATAATGTTGCGAGCTATACATTTTTTGGAAAGAATAATGTTGCCAGCTATGTGTTTTTGAAAAAATAATGTTGCCAGCTATGTGTTTAATAGTACTGTATATTTAATATATGCATAGGTAGGTATATATATATATATATATATATATATATATATATATATATATATATACACCTTAATTGGCATTAAATGACCCACAGTGGTTGATATGCCATAAAACTCAACCAACTTAACTACCAAAAGTCCTTAGATATGATATTTTTAAGTGTATTCTTTTTATAGTAATTTTATGAAGCTTAGCTTAGTTTGGTACTTAGTAGTTTGGTACTTAGTAGTTTGGTAGTTATTTGTACAATCTTTTGCAACCAAATTGCCTATTCTCACATTCACACTTCTCCCTGGTCTCTTGAACAGGAGACTCAAGTCAAGAATTAGTTACCTTATCTCTTATCTTTCTCTTTCTTATGCAACTCCACTCAGCAATCCTTGAATATGAGTGACCCTTGGGCCTTGTATTAGGTGAACATTAGTAAAAAAGCAAAAAGAAAGGTTCTTTTTATTTAATCATATAATCCCCTTAATAAGTGTACATATTTTGAGTATTTTCAATTTGTTTAAATAAAATACCTACGAGCTGCTTTCGCTGGTTCCCAGACGTCATGTATTTAAACGTTCAACTAGGCTGGCATCTCGTTCTCACTCTTTCATTGTTGAAACTATTAAATATAGCCGTCTCTTCTACTACAATAACTTCATGTCTCACACTTCTCGCCTGTGGAACTCCCTCCCTTTTTCTTGTTTCCCTGATAACTATAATCTCCAACTATTCAAATGTAATGTCAATCAACATCTCCAGATGCCTTGATCTATCCCCTATCCTTCTCTTCATCCTTTCCTCTATCACTCCTCTTTGCTCTCGCTCCAACCCTCTGTAACCCCTTGTGTGTTAGTGGCCTCCTGCTTTGCTTGGGGTGAAATGCTTAAAAAAAAAAAAAAAAAAGCAATAGACATCATTAACTAAGCAATTGTGCTGTGAGTTTTATCTGATGGAGATAGAAATATCCAAATTTATAAATGACTGTTTTTGGCTTATATTAAACACAGTTCTGATACAAATTCACTTTACTTGGAGTTTACTAAAACTAATAAAAAATTAAAAAGAAATATGAGTAATAATTAAAAAAAAAAACAAACCCTCAATTTCTTGAAAAGAAAAAGATGAATACAATAACAGTCACCCATTATCTTATCAATCCTAACTTTATATTAAAGAAATGGAATATTATTTGATGCTCAAGAAAAGTTGTTCCCATTAAAAAAAATCTTTCTTTTCAATTGAATCGCTTCCTTGATTGATGTAGGAGAAATAGTGAGTAAATCTAAAGTGATTTGGCCAACTGCTGCTGACTTAGATTGATATTGGCACAAAATGTATTGCTTTGTGTCATTTCCTATGATTTGTTATGTTTTTTGAAAGGTCAAACAAAAAGAAAGGAAAATGCTCTTATGATTCTGTTTTTTTTTTTTGTCTATTTTGAAAATGAGCCTTGATTTTTTTTTTTTTTTTTTCCTTTCTTCTGAATTCACCTTCAGGACATTTGAGTTTTTTTTTGTTTTTTCTTTTATGGAATTAACATTAAATTTTTTTCTCACTAAAAAAAATTCAAGAAATCTTCAGGATTATTTTCTGTGTTACTGCTGCTATTATATAATGACCTCTTTCCAAATTGATGACTAAGATTATTCTGTCTGGTATTTTGTAAAAATATTTTATGGAAATCATAAAGGGAACTCACAATTGCATGTAAAGGCATCAAAACCCATTTTTCTCATTATTTTCCAGAAACTGAACCAAATGTAAATCATTCTTTTGGCCACAAAAAAAAAGTAGTTTTTAAGAGAAGTTTCCCAGCTAACACAACAGTTTGCTTGTTGCAAAATATGGCTTAACAAGATTAAAAGTTTGAAGTGCTTGTTTTATTCACAGAAAGATTTCAGTATCATTATTGTTTTAAAAAATTTTTTAAAATCTGTATTTCTGATCAGTGTGTGGCAGAAATAACTCCCACATAATCGTAAAATATTATCTAGATGAAAGCACCATTGCCACTAATGTTTTACCATTATGTGGGAAGTATTTCTGCTGCATCCCGTATTATATAAAACTTTGTTGCATAAGTTATTTTTTAAATTTTAAACAGGAATGTTAGTTATATATACATGTACACACATTATACTACCAAAAAGTTTGTGAACAGTATACTTTTAGGTTTTCTTATGCAAGTCAATGTCTTTCTTAAAAAAACTGGTATAAAGTAATCAATATTGGTAAAATATTCAGTATATATTTAAAGCAATGTATCATGAGCTTCATCTTTTAATATCCTTATTAAAATATTACCAATTTTTGTAGGTGTCAGATTTTATGCAAAGTGCAACATGGGTTTTTATTTCTGAATAAATCCAAAGATACAAGCCAAAGAAACATTTGCTTAACACAATATCTCGTATATCTGAATAACTATTATTTTAGCTTTCAATATGAACTCCTTAAGATTCTATAAACTTCATTACTCTTTCATATCATCACTTAACTCTTCCACCATTTCAACTTTAACATTACTTGCAATATTTTATTGCATCCAAGAGATCTTTGCTTAAGTAGTTTCTTTCTTATGAACATATCTTTTTAATCATGGATCATAAGTTTTCTGTTGGATTAATATTTGAAGATGCTGAGATTCATTTTACTAATTTGGTGTTTTGAAATTTTGCATACATGGTGGGCAATAGTCAGCTTTTCTGAATTTGAAGATGCATCTTCCTGCATGAAGATCTTTACTTTAAACTTCTTGATTGTGAACCATACCACTCAAAAAATGTCTGATCCAAAAACTTAAAGTAATTCTCAACTTTAAAGGAACCTATAATTTTACTGCCTACAATAATAACCCAAAACATTACTCCGCCTCTCCTTTATTGTCTTCTGACCTGTGTTAGTTGATTACTTCTTTATATTTAACTTCTAGCCCGGTCATCAGGTCAATCCAGTGTACCACTTGCTAAAAATTAGGTGAACTTGGACCTTTGTGCCTTCAAAAAAAGGCGTGTCAAAAGGATAGTTGCTTTGACACTACTATTATTTTGATACTTTCATTCAACAAAATCTTTATCAGTTTACAAAGCAATAATTAGAATTTTAATAAAACCTAAGCATATGAAAGTGAATTTATACATTTTTTGTTCTTGAGAATTTACAACAAAAATAATAAATACTATTTATTAGATTGTTTATTTACACTATTTAATTATTGTTTATTGGAATATTTGGCAAAACATCTTGCCAATTGTTTTGAAATTTATAAAATGGTAAATAAGGATTTCCTTATAGTTCCCATATTTTAATAATTTAGTAAATGTTTATAAATTTATGAATAAAGAGAGTTTTCATATTTATTTCTTTATAAATTGGTAAATGATAAATATTGCATTGCATTAGTTTTAATAAAATTATACTAATTTTTTAAAAATGTAACTTTAAAAATATTCTTGTAAATAAACAATTTAATAAATAGTGTTTAATAATTTTGTAAATTCTCAAGAACAAAAAGAAATGTATAAATTCACTTTCATCATATGTTTAGGCTTTATTCCAATTCTAATCACTTTTTAAAACAATAAATATTGCCAAGGAATGATGGTATTGAAAATAATAGCAGTGTCAATGTAAAAACCACCCACTTGACATTGTTTTTTTGTGGACACAAAAGTCCAAGTTTGCCAAAAATTAACTTTCAGAAACTAGTTTACATGTCTGTCTTTGCTAAAACTTACCCATTTCTCTTTATGATGATTACTGAAAGTTCGTAGTATGATTGCTTTCATATTTCTGACCTAATGCTTTTAATAAATTCACAACACAAAGGTCTTTGAATGTTTTCTTGCTGGTCAGTTAATTTTTCTTTTTATTATTCCTTTTAAATTTTTTCAAATCTTTTTTTTTTTTTTTTTTGGAACATACTTTATTTCTTGACTTTATTCCAATATTATATTTTCATCACTCAGTAACTTATTTCTTTTTTGAGTTTGTATTTTTCATGTTATGGCAATCTTTATTAAATATCAGTAGCTATACTATATATATATATATATATATATATATATATATATAATAATGAAAAAAAAACCTCAAGTTGCACAGTAAACTTTCACGTGATTAAGTTATTGTAAATATTTCAAATAATATCAGATATAATGTGAAATTAAGCTGATATATTTATCATAAATATAAGTATATATTAAAAATTTTACCATCATTAGTCAATATGAATTTTGAGAAAAAATTAATTTGCATAATCAAATCTGACAGTGTATATGTGAACCAAATATTGTATTGATATTACTGCTATTCTTTGAAGCAGTATAGATTTTCAAGAAGGTGACCTCATACTGCCTCATAAATGGGGGTGGTCAACTTCTATTTTTTCTTTTTTCCAACTATCCACTCAGTATGACTCCTGCAACTTAGTTTTTTATACTTCATTTCAACCCCCTCAACATGCACTAAAACAGAAAGTGCTAGAGTACTGACTTATTTTGACCTCCCTACTTCTTCAAATTAAGAATTCACAAGGAATTTCTCATGCTCCTATCTTATTAGGCACAGGAGAGTATTTTGAATGAAACTGTGGAAACTAAGCTTAATTTCTTCTTTTATTTCTTCTTTTATTTCTTCTTTTATTTCTTCTTTTTTTTCTTCTTTTTTTCCTACTTTTTTTCTTTCTTTTTTTCCTACTTTTTTTTCTTTTTTTTCCCTACTTTTTTTTCTTCTTTTTTCCCTACTTTTTTTTCTTCATTTTTCCCTCCTTTTTTTTCCTTCATTTTTTCCTACTTTTTTTTCTTCTTTTTTTCCTACTTTTTTTTTCTTTCTTTTTTCTTTCTTTTTTTTCTTTCTTTTTTCTTTCTTTTTTTCTTTCTTTTTTCTTTCTTTTTTCTTTCTTTTTTTTCTTTCTTTTTTTCTTTCTTTTTTTTCTTTCTTTTTTTCCTTTCTTTTCTTTCTTTTCTTTTTTCTTTCTTTCTTTCTTTCTTTCTTTCTTTTTTCTTTCTTTCTTTCTTCTTTCTTTTCTTTCTTTTTCTTTTCTTTCTTCTTTCTTTTCTTTCTTCTTTCTTTTCTTTCTTCTTTCTTTTCTTTCTTCTTTCTTTCTTTCTTCTTTCTTTCTTTCTTCTTTTTTTCTTTCTTTCTTTCTTTTCTTTCTTTCTTTCTTTTCTTTCTTTCTTTCTTTTCTTTCTTTTCTTTCTTTTCTTTCTTTCTTTCTTTCTTTCTTTCTTTCTTTCTTTCTTTCTTTCTTTTCTTTCTTTCTTTCTTTCTTCTTTCTTTCTTTCTTCTTTCTTTCTTTCTTTCTTTCTTTTCTTCTTTCTTTCTTTCTTTCTTTCTTTCTTCTTTCTTCTTTCTTTCTTTCTTCTTTCTTTCTTTCTTTCTTTCTTTCTTTCTTTCTTTCTTTCTTTCTTTCTTTCTTTCTTTCTTTTCTTTCTTTCTTTCTTCTTTCTTTCTTTTTCTTTCTTTCTTTCTTTCTTTCTTTCTTTCTTTCTTTCTTCTTTCTTTCTTTCTTTCTTCTTTCTTTCTTTCTTTCTTTCTTTCTTTCTTTCTTTCTTTCTTTCTTCTTTCTTTCTTTCTTCTTTCTTTCTTTCTTCTTTCTTTCTTTCTTTCTTTCTTCTTTCTTTCTTTCTTCTTTCTTCTTTCTCTTTCTTTTTTCTTTCTTTTTTTCTTTTTTTCTTTCTTTTTTCTTTCTTTCTTTTTTTCTTTCTTTCTTTTCTTTCTTTCTTTCTTTCTTTCTTTCTTTCTTTCTTTCTTTTCTTTCTTTTCTTTCTTTCTTTTCTTTTTCTTCTTCTTTCTTTCTTTCTTTCTTTTCTTTCCATGGTTTTGAGTAGTATTTTTTGGTAAGACTTTTCTGGGTGACTTGAATCAACTGTTAGTTAACCAAACATTCCTGCTAGAACCTATACATCATTTTAGAATCAACAGAGCTAGGTAGTTCCAACAAGCGAACAATTTGGGCAACAAATAGAGATATTTGTAAAAAAGAAACTCTGTTATAAAAAAAGTGTTGAAAATGTAGTGGAAAATAGGAAAGGTCTGAATAAGGAAAATGTTTTTCTTTTTCGTAATATATGAAACGTTTCTTTATTTATATCAATGATGTTTTTTTTTAATTTTATTATAGTAAGTGGATATGATCCTTCCAGCAATGGTTTTAACAATAACAGCTTTAGCAGGAGACTAAGTACTAATGCAAACATGGAGAGCCCAGACTTTCTTCAGCCAGACAGTATGGAGAACTCTCAACCACTGGGAGGTAGTTATACACATTCCTACAGGTAAGTTTCATACATTTATCTCGGTAAATTTTGGAAGTATTTACTATAATTTTTAAAACTCTTTCCTTTGATAATATAGTCAATTGTAAAGCATAGCTTATTTTTGCCACAAGACCATGGGGTACTCTATGGAAATGCTAATCAGTGATTATGCAAGAACATCTGAAACTTTACTCCATAATTTTCTTCATTTGACAACATATCACACTTACTTTTAATGACTTCCTAGATATTATTAAAAAAAAAAACACTCATTATTGTAACTGATAGTAAGTATATTGGTAGACATGAAAAGAAAGTTTTGGACAAGAATAGAATTTGCATTCAATACCATGGCGAATTGTAGCATGTACCACTGTGTACACCAACATTTCTCAACCAAGAAACTTTTTGATTGCAGTAAAATTTACTGTCAAATTTGATAGTAATTTTATAAAAACAGTGATGCATTCCAAAAGTGAAGCAGTGTTGCGGGTTGTAGCTGAGTGAAAATGCATCAAAAGGTAATTTATGTAAGGCAAAGATTATGCATGCTTAATATGCATTATACCACAACATATAGATCAAATAAAGAATATAAGGACAATTTTTATTGCAAAAAATTACTAAAAACACAGTGGTTAGAGATCCATCAATAAAGAGATTTTTATATATACAATAGATATACGTGCAAGGATAACAAAATGTTTGTTGATTGTGGCAATTGAGACGAGGTTATGAAGAATGTTCATGCAGAAATTTGGTCAATAAAAGTTAATGGTTTTGATTTATTAGTGAAATTAAAATAATTTGGTTTCTGAAAGGGAAAATCTCAAATGTATTTGTTCAAATATTAGTGTGTATGCGTGTGCTACTTGTTAGAATTTAAGTTATGAAGAGTTGTTTGCCTTTAACTGTTTGGCTAAATTGCTGAATTGTACAATTACTGTTTGTGTAATGAAAACGTTCACTTTTTAAGTCAATTGTAATTTGATTACCACACGGACAATAGTCAATTGAGTGCTGTGTTGAATTTGTTGAGAATTTTGAAGTGTTGTTGAGTCAGTGAATTGACACACATGGAGTTTGGTAGCATCTCATGAAACTCAATGACTGACTGACTTGAATTGAGTCATGCGGTTGTTTATATAGACTTTGGTGTCTAAAAATCGGCTCCAGAGAGCTTCGACAGGAAAAAGGATCTGTTTCAACTTTGCTACAGTTTAGTGTTTCTTAACCAATAGAAGATTGAATTTACTGAAATGAAGTGGTGATTGGTTAAGGCTTTTTTTGGGGGGGGAAGAATACATCTTTCCGAAAGGGGTGGAAGGTTAATGTGGATGATTCCACAAGAGTATTACAAAACAGAAAATTTTCATTAGAAACAAAGAAAAGAGTATTGAACTGTTGTGTGATATCAGCATATAGCAGTGAATGCTGGACAATTCTTGTCTAAAGTCTAAAAATCTTCACTGTAAAAAGTGAATTTAAGTTTCTAGAGACCTGCTTTGTAGTTGAAAATTAAACTAAACTATCAAGAAATGAAAATAATGTATAGGTCCTCATTTCATTTAAGTAATGGTGTCTGATTTGGAATGGAATCTCCAAAGTACTGGAGTTGTTGCCTGGGTATATCTACTCAGGCATATTCCAAGGTTGTCTATAACTGAGTTATTTCTTAGTTGTGGCTGCAGGGAAATTAGTCAGGTGTACAACATATTTCATACATGCTCACTGATGTTTAATTTTGGTGAACACAAGGATAGTGTGCTGATGCAATGCCTGAAGGTCATCTTTGAGCCAGTGTCACCTGCACATGGCAAGTGTGTTAACCTGCTGGAAAATAAAGTGAACATAAAGGAATGTAATTGGTCTGTGACAAGATCTGTGCATGACTTACCTGTAAAAATAGACTCGTTACACATGTTATCTTTATGACCACCAACAGAACCCACCTCAAACTATTAACTCTCTGCTGACAGTCTAGAACCATAACTTCAGAGGATCACCTCTATACATGAACTTGACAGTCTGCATGAAACATCTGGAGACCTGATTAACCTGACCAAGAGACATTGTCTAGAATAGGTGAGGTGCAGTAACTTTTACCAGAACACACAGTTCACCATTCCAACCATCACCAGCTTGTGCTACAACCTGATGACAGGCTGGATTCATAGCATGTAGTCACTGTCATATCTGAACGTGATCCTCTGCTTAAAAAAGCTAGAAATATGAGTTGTCTGACAAGATAAAATGGTTCAATGTTTGACAGTTTTTCATTGTCCTTGATGTTCAGGTGAAGTGTAGTAATCTATTCAATGGTGTCACTACTATCCTTGTTAATCAATGACTATGAAACCTCTATGTAATGTAGTGTATGCTGTACAGTGTATTGACTGATAAGCTGAGCAGCACCAGCATTGGATTGGAATTTGATTTGATGTTCCTCTTTGCTAGGTGGTATACCATCCTTGTCAGTGGACATTAATCCTGTTCTTATATCACTTGTGGGTGCCCACAGTTTTTAAATTTCACTGATATCTAGCCCAAATCTACACGTCCCTGGTATATTTTTGTTACTGTTATCCAAGAAAAAAAAATAGGTCAAACATAGTTAAATTCTGTCCACATCCTATGGCTGCTACATTATTTTTTTACCTAATGTCACATGTTATTCTGCCTACTTCTATTTGTGATATCAGGTAAAGAAATAGTGTAGCTGTGGCAGCCATGGGAAGTGGACAGGATTTTTTTTTTTTTTTACTTATAATGATTTCTACAAATATGAGTAGTCAAAATCACTAGGAATTTTCTACAAAGCTAACTTTTTAATTATTACTCAATGGCTGACACTTAAATAGGTATTTAGTAAGCTTAGCTTAGTCTGGTACAAGGAGTACTTAGTGAAGATCAAATTCACTCCACTAGAAATTAATTGTGAGATTGTATCATGGCAGTCATTCATATTTACTAATCTTACTCTAGTCTTGCACAGGAACCTGTAATGAACTCCTATACTAACACTACTCTATGAGAATAGTTGGTTAAACACTGTATTGCAGAAACCATATCATTATAAGCATGGTACCTTTTTTATTTTTTTCAAAATGTAAATATCTCACACTGGAAGTTCTATGTGCCCTGTCCTTTCAAAATGTTGCTGATCATATCTCTCCACAATTTCTTCTCCTTTGGAGCTCTTACTAAATTTGTCTTTTTGTTATTATTCCTAAACCTTGTACTGCCATCCATTTACATACACACTAGGTGGGTTATGCATTGTTTTTCTGTCTCTCTCGCCTTCAATGTGTATTGTGAGTATCAAATTTTCCAAGTCCACTTTCCACATTATGTGCCTAGAAATTTCAACTGTCTCTTCCGGATGTTAAGTATAATTGTACTTTTTCTTTCTATTTTCTCTAAAACTTTGTTGATGCTTACATATTCAATCCATAGTATTTTCAGCATCCTTCTGTAGAATCACTTTTCTTTCTTCAAGTCTCTTCTTTATCTCTGAAGAGATTGTCCAGAACAACTGCAAAATGCTTCTAACATCAGAGACAATCTGCCATTTCAGGATCTGTTGTATTAAAAAAAAATATTTTTATTTTCTTTGCAGCACTGAGTGGGAACGCTTGTTTGGCAAACCCAATTTTCTGAAGGCCTTAAGAGATCATGGCTTACGTGGCAACTTGAGAAGCAGTCGATTTCGAAGTATCTGTTGGAAGGTGAGACATTCTTGACCTGTAAGAGGCGAAATTACTGACCCAGTCAAGGTAGTGGTTATTTAATACCAGTTTTATATGAAGAAAAAAGATTTATATCATGTGGTGTTAACTTTGCAATGAGTGTTTATATAGCCTTGGATGTGAATTTTTTCAAAGGTTTAAAGTAAAACTCAAGGCATCATACTGACTATGTTTATTTACTTACATTTTATTAGGATTTTAGATTTGTTAATTTATTTTTTCATTTTAAGAGTGGATATTACCAGAAGTTGAATTTTTTATTTTGTTTTTTTTATTTAGTAAAGTATTAGGTTGGTGCAAAAATAATTTCGTTTTCTCACATAGAAAACGAAATTATTTTTGCACCAACCTAATATTTTGCACTATTATTAAAGCCACACACACACTTATGAATGTGTGAATAGTATAAAAGTTATCATAACTAAAATTGGAATTGACATGCTGAATTCAAGTTTTGACTGTACTTTGTGTACAAAATATTTTTTCACTTAGAAATACTGCTTTTGAAAAAAAAACCAAAGTCTATCTTCCTCTAGCTATAGGTCAAATAGCAGGGCAGACTGACCTCTTTTGGTTTGGGTAGCAGCCAAGGAAAAACTCTGTATACATAACACTTATAAATAATGGAGCAGACTGAACTCTATAGCCTTGGGAATACCAGGTGCTGTAAGCTTGGATGTGCGGAGAGTGCAATGGATAATGGCTCCAAATTGAAAATCTGAGAACCAAGTTCTAATTCCTGTCAGGTTCATTAATTTCACTTGCATGCAAATACCCTTTGAAAGGTGTTAATCCATGTCTTTTTTCTCCTCAGCTTTGGTTTAATTAGTAGGACTTGTATCAGTAAATCATTATTATATCCTAAAATTCTTACAATCTTAAAAAATATTTTCTTGTTTTAAATAACCTGCAAAATAACAGTCAATCAATCTACAGCCTTGGTAGGGCACTTTGTCCAGGAATAGAACTCTGAATTCAGAATAAATCTAAAGAGGGATGTTTTCTGTCTGGCTATCTTGTCTTAGACTGCTATAATGTATGCAGTAACCTTATAACACTAATAGGTTATAAAACTCATGATTGTAATTATAACTTATCTGATGTAAGCCAAACTCCAGCACTATAAACTCAAGCTTGCTGCACAGTTCAAGTGGCACAAACTGCACTTTATGATAACAAATATCATTCATGTTGATTAGCATATGCAAGCCCCAAGAGACAGGAAATTATCCATTTCAGCCTTAACAACTGCTATGTCATGCCCCACTTGCAACCATATCTGTATGTTTGACTTTGACTTCACAAGTCATATGCATGGCTATCCGTTAATGATGAAAGCATAGGACATCTTTCACATATTATAAGAGACTCACTCACACACACACACACACATATATATATATATATATATATATATATATATATATGCACACACACAGGGTGTAATGGGTAAATTGTTGCCATTTTATATTTTTTAAGTTTGTGCATTGTTTTTGCTTGTCATCTGCACAGTATAGTAGGGTTAGTTGGACACAATCTACGAGAAAAACAGCACCATTGTGCAATTAACTCTGCCAGAAACTTGGAAACAGCATGCTGTACTGTTTGGCATTCATACTGGAAGGCCCAATATGAACATTTCAGAGTGTTTGGATGTCAATCTTAGGACAGAGCAAAGGATTCAGCAAGAGTTTGATGAGTCTAATTGTGATTACAAAGGTACAGCAGCTCAGAAAACTCACTCTGATAAGAAAAGAACTCCTGAATTTGTTGGTGAAGGTTTCATACTAAACAGGGAGGCATACATCAGTTACCTTGAGGAGGTAGTGCTGGTCAAAAGGGGTGGCTGCTGGAAGACCCTATATCTGGCAATAGGACTCTGCACCATGCCATACAAGCAGGATAACCTAGTCATGGCTATCAAACAATTTCTCTGACCACATCACCTCTTACATCTGGCCACCTAACTCCCCAGACTGCAACCCCCTTGATTATTGTGTGTGGGGCACAGTTGAATGAGAGACTAAGAAAACTCTTTGTAATACCAAAGATGAACTGAAGGCAAGGATTATGGCAGCATTCACCTACAAGGAGACCATCCAGAAGAGTTGCAGGAGATTCTGAAGTTGTCTGGAGGCTGTGGCTAAAGCCTGTAGTGATTTTATTGAATAAATTTACTCTTCAGTATTTCAAGATATTTTTGTATAATTTTGGCAGATATATCTGTTAAAATGTGATGTCAGCATTGTTTTAATTTTTGCATAATTTAGATGACAATTTATCCATCGCATCCTGTATATATATATATATATATATATAGATATGTGTGTGTGTGTGTGTAGCAGTTTTTTCATTGGTACAGGTCTGAAAAGGTAAGCAACTAAAAATATATATTTATATATGGGCACATGGCAAAGTAGATAGAACATTCACTTTCTGAACATGTTCAATCTGTCAAGGTGATTTTTGATGCTATTAACCTGGGGAGATGATCTCAGTGTGCACTACCTTTGGAAAGGGCCTGAAAACTATGCTGTGGATGGGCCCAATAATTTTTGTGTCTTTATATATATAATGTGTGTGCAGCCAGTTTTTCATTTATACAGTTTTGATTAAATTAATAGGCAAGCAACTATAAAAATCTTCAGTATTGGAACTGCAGTTTTAATCATGTTCAGTAGCTGATGATACATTTTGCCAATAAAGAATTTCACTTGATGGTCTTCTGAAGTCACAATAATGGCCAATATATAGTTTTAAATGTTTGTTTATTTGAGAGATGATATGCATAATGGTGGATTTTCAAAATGATCAGAAGTATGGTTGAAAGCAATTGATTGCAAACATTCAGTCAATATCTACACTCATCAAATGTAAAAATTTACTCTTTTGTAATTAAACAAGAAAAGTTAACAAAAATAATCTTTATTTAATTTTTAATCAAACTTCTCTTTTTCATACTCACACACTAGTGATTCTTCTGGTACTATTGACACAAGAATCCTGATGGATTATCCATTTTGATAGACCAACAGAAGTCACATGATAATTCATTGATATCTTTAAAGTTCTTAAAAATTTTAAACTATGAAAGGTATTAAAACTCTTAGAAATTTAAATAGTAAATCTGAATTAAGAATAGTAATAAATTTAAGTTTTTTGCTTAAAAATCAGTTTAAAAGAGCTACTGGACCATAAGTTACTAGATGATGTGTTGTTTTCCTGTATATAAGTATATATTTATGTGTAATAGGTTTGTATGTAGGATATGTAACAAAAGCACGAAAATTTACTTCCAATTTCAGCTGTGGTTGTTCATGTTTACATTAATACAGCTGGATTTGTTAAATATGTGTGAACAGACTCGGTAGTCTCTGGCTGTCAAAAGCAGATATTTACCCACACATTTTAAAAAAAAAAAAAAAATTAAGACAGCTTGGGAGAAGTCATGAAAAAACGTAAATGGTTTTATTTTCTAGAAGGAGAATATGCTAACAAAGTATAGAAATATGTTACATACCTTCTCTCTGAGCCTGAAAAGGAAAGCTAGAGGATATTACAAAAGCAGCCTTTAGTCACAAGTCCAGCACATGTTGCAAGAGACTGTGTTTTACCCACTTATCAGGAAATACAACTCTTCTGTCCAGAGTTGTTTTTTCTGATTTGCCATTAGATGATATGACTAATCATGTGCATATTGACTGAGAAAGAGGAAGGAAAGTTAACCCAACAATAACGTTGGGCTACTTTTTATTTTCTTCTATTGATAAATATCTTAACAAAATATTTCATTACTGTCTTGTTATAATGGTTGATAAAGAATAAAACAGATTGCTTGAACAAAACACTTTCCCGTAACTACTTAGCTTTCTAGGAATTATAGCAAAAACCAGTTAACCCATTGGCAACCATGACAAGGACTAATGAAATCTGCAGTTGTTAAGGCTTTATACATGCAGTGTATAATTTTGTTGTAAATAAGCTACTAAGTTTTAAAACAAAAATATTGCTATTGGAATTTCACCATGAGCTTTAGTAAGTTTATAAATGCATTAGCAAGGATACCCAGTATTACCTGAGGAAAAATAACTTCAAAGGAAAAACATTCTTTAATATATATCTTATTATGGCTGGTTGCTCATATCTGAGGATGCCTGTCTACTAGGGTGGCTAGCAAATCCCTGTTGTAGATGCCTGCTCAGGCACATTTGTGTTTTTTTTTTCAACATAAACAGTCTACCTGTGGTTTATACTACAACTATGTTGATTGGACCTTAGTTACAGTTTCTGACTAGTTGCATTATCTGTTATGATCAACAGCCTGAACAAGGCCAGCATACTCAAACTCTCAGTCATGATGACTTGTGATTTCATGCTAGCACAACCATCAACGGGTCTCAAATATTTCTGTCTACAAGTGCCAAAAACAATCACTATACAATTACATATAAAGAAGTAACTAGTGCTGAAAAGTATTCTGATATTTAAAAAAAACCTGTAGTTCCTTATTTTGACAAAAACTCTTCTAGTCTCTTCTAGATACACATTAGTCCTTCTCTCATTGGGTGCCTGTATGAAAAGTTTTGGGGAATCTAACCCTACAACAACCAATATAAAGCTGACCATGAGTAATGCATGGAGGAGTCAAGTTGAGGCCAGAGATTTTGAGAGGCTGTCTTTGTGCCTTGTTCATGGTCATGTCAAAGCTGATCCTCACTAAGAATTAAAGTCACTAGAATTGAAAGGGTGAGTCTTTTGGAATGATGGAAATCCTTGGAATGAATACATTCTTCTTTTTGTCTGCCAAGGACCCTCCCCATCTATACTGGAAAGGGCAGTAACAGTTAGTGGACTTGAGAAACCTATTTACCTGAAAAATTGTTTTAATAGAAAGATTTTATGAATTTAAACCAACTGTAGCAGTCCTGCTCAGTCAATAAATGCTGAATATTTCCACATGAAAGCCACAAACTATTTCTACTTTCAATGAACTCTGGTGACCTAAGAGGTCAAATTTTTATTTTCTAGAAGGAGAATATGCTAACAAAGTATAGAAATATGTTACATACCTTCTCTCTGAGCCTGAAAAGGAAAGCTAGAGGATATTACAAAAGCAGCCTTTAGTCACAAGTCCTTGACCGTAGCTCTATTTGTGAGGTTAAAAAAAAAATTTTTTGCATCAGATAGCAAACTCAATATCATGGTCTGTTTTGTTAGAAATGTTTACATTTGACCAGAAATGGTATTTGTTAAATCCTAGTGACAACCTCACACACTCTATACACTAACAAGATATCTTGTGAATCTTTATGCCAAATATTAGGTCAGTAAATTTTATCATTTTAGACTGATGATAGAAGACACACACACACAAGCCTGTAATATTAAGAAATATTTATCAAAGAAGAAAATATTGCTTGTTTTATTGCAGCTTTTCTTTTTTTAACATTTCAACTTTAGTCAGTTATGTGCCATATGTGATACACGCTTAGGTGATCATGTATCTTTCGATACATGACTAATGAGGCAGATTTTTTCCCCCACAATAGGTTGCCATTTCTTTCTACGGTAGACCAGTTGCCATCCAAGGCTATAGAACCCAGCCTGTTCTGCTATTTACCCATAGCTGGGGTGGGGAGAAGAGGATTCATACCTTTCCCAAGAGTATTAGCATGTAAGTGAATGTAATGGATTTGACTGGAATTTGAACTCTGCTCTCTGATTCCTCAATCTGAGCCGCTCTCTGTTACTCCACCGTGTCTCCCTAGCAAGGTGATAAAGCTACTAAGATGAAAGGAGTTACCAAGAGTGAAAGGAACTGAGAAAATGGAGAGAGAATGATACAAGAACTAGATTCAAGGAGGCTGAAGATGACAATTGACATTACATATAAATGTAATCCCCATCTGTCTCCTTGAATCATGTCCTTTTATTTTTCTCTTTTCAACAATACTTTCTCAGTTTCAAACATACTGCACACCATAGCTGTTCTTATATAATCATAAAAGACTTTAATATTTGAAAGAAAAATACAATGAGTCTACTTGAAATTGATTGGCCTGTTAGCATATGTTCTTTATTGTAATACAATGTAACCCGGATATAAGAGAGTTGTCGGGACCGAAGAAGTCTCTTATATCCGGGTTTGGTCTAATTTATATACATTAATACAGGCTCTAATTTGGGACCAGATAAAATATCTCTTATATCCGGGTTTCTCTTATATCCGGGTTACACTGTAATTTTGATGGGAAAATATGACAGACTTTCTTGTTTTTTGTTTGTTTGTTTTTTTTGTCATGTCTGTCCTTTAAGCTTAGCTTGTCATTTTATTTTGCCTTCGTCATCCTGACAATAAATCTATCAATAGCAATTTTCTTCCAGACATCTTTCTGATATGCCTACACATTGGATTGCAGTATGATTCATTTCATAATCCATTTTTTTTTTCTATCACTTAATTCTTCTGATTATTTTTCATCTTTTTATTGCTTTTGAAAACATTTCTTTTTGTGTGTCATTTTAGCTTTACCTCGAAGTATTACATGAAGACAAATCCCAGTGGTTGGTAAAGACACAGGAATGGAGGCAGAAATATGATGACTTGAAAAATAATGTATGTTCCCTTTATTTATCTATTAATTATTTTTTCAAACTAGCACTAATGTTAATTTTTATCAAGCTATTTCTAATTGTTGCATATAGCAAATATCAAAGGTATATTCCTCTTATGTTAAATTAGTGTGTTTAAGTTTATTATACTCTTTCACTATTGTAATTAGACTGAGTCATTTTAAATATATATTGACAGATAGATGGCTACAAGAGACAGAATCATATGTGAATAGATTAGAGAAAATCAGTTTTAGATCTTATCAGAGATGAGTTCTGAAGTAAAGGAAATAAATGATTGACTTTTGCTGCTGGAATAGGTTCAGCAATATTGACATTTATGTAAACCAACCTAACTCCTTATATAGCCTGTGGTAAAATACTTCAGATGCAATCATAGACTGGTTTAATCGTACCAGAGACAAAAAAAGTATATATTTGTACTGCTGGTATTAAGGATTTTTAGCATTCAGTAAGAAATATTTAATAAAGTCATAGATATGGCTAAATTATACAAACATAAATGATCAGTTAGAAATCATTAAGTACCACTAAAAATCAGTGTTATATCACAACAAATATCTATGGATCAAAAAAGTTGACAATGGAAATTTTGATGTCATCATGGGTAATTTTGATGGAGTGTGTGTTTGGTTCCTACATGCTATTGAAATTAGCAGAAATAAATGAAAGGAGATACAGGTTTATATCATGATGATGGCCTAATGATTCTTGGGGATTGCAGTGGCAAAAGTATGGATAATGTCAGATAGGAGATTATTAAAAGCTTTAAAGAACTGCCATTTTTGAGAGCTATGATCACCCATGTCCTGAAGGTACATGGCACATGTAAGAAGATGTACATCACTCATACATTAAGAAAAATAGTTCTCCTATTTATATCAACACATCAGGAAACAACTCATTGGCCATTTTCAAACAATTCCCCAAGTCAATGTATGATAGACTGTCAGCAGTTGCAATGACCATCAGAAGTCAAAATATGAAACCATATTAAAGAAAAGGATTTGCTGTTAATCTGGATTTCAAGAATAGTACCATCAGGAAAAAAAGTCCAACAGAAAAAGAAAATATCATTTGCTTCATCTTTCCCCACACCATACAACAAAGATAAAGATATGACCATGAAAGAAGTTTTTCTTTTCTTTTTCTTTTCTTTTTCTTTTCTTTTTCTTTTCTTTTTCTTTTCTTTTTCTTTTCTTTTTCTTTTCTTTTCTTTTCTTTTCTTTTCTTTTTCTTTTCTTTTTTTCTTTTTCTTTTCCTTTTCCTTTTTCCTTTTCCTTTTTCCTTTTCCTTTTCCTTTTTCCTTTTCCTTTTTCCTTTTCCTTTTTCCTTTTCCTTTTTCCTTTTCCTTTTTCCTTTTCCTTTTTCCTTTTTCCTTTTCTTTTCTTCTTTTTCTTTTCTTCTTTTTCTTTTCTTCTTTTTCTTTTCATCTTTTTCTTTTCTTCTTTTTCTTTTCTTCTTTTTCTTTTCTTCTTTTTCTTTTCTTCTTTTCTTCTTTTTCTTTTCTTCTTTTTCTTTTCTTCTTTTTCTTTTCTTTTCTTTTTTCTTTTCTTTTCTTTTTTCTTTTCTTTTTTCTTTTCTTTTCTTTTTTCTTTTCTTTTCTTTTTTCTTTTCTTTTCTTTTTTCTTTTCTTTTCTTTTTTTCTTTTCTTTTCTTTTTTCTTTTTTCTTTTTTCTTTTTTCTTTTTCTTTTCTTTTTTCTTTTCTTTTTCTTTTCTTTTTCTTTTTTCTTTTTTCTTTTTCTTTTTTCTTTTCTTTTCTTTTCTTTTTCTTTTCTTTTTCTTTTCTTTTTCTTTTCTTTTTCTTTTCTTTTTCTTTTCTTTTTCTTTTCTTTTTCTTTTCTTTTCTTTTTCTTTTCTTTTCTTTTTCTTTTCTTTTTCTTTTCTTTTTCTTTTTTTCTTTTTCTTTTTTTCTTTTTTTCTTTTTTCTTTTTTTCTTTTTCTTTTCTTTTTCTTTTCTTTTTTCCTTTTTCTTTTCTTTTTTTTCTTTTTTTCTTTTCTTTTTTTTCTTTTCTTTTTCTTTTCTTTTCTTTTTCTTTTCTTTTCTTTTTCTTTTCTTTTTCTTTTCTTTTCTTTTTCTTTTTTTCTTTTTCTTTTTTTTTCTTTTTCTTTTTTTTTCTTTTTCTTTTTTTTTCTTTTTCTTTTTTTTTCTTTTTCTTTTTTTTTCTTTTTCTTTTTTTTTCTTTTTCTTTTTTTTTCTTTTTCTTTTTTTTTCTTTTTCTTTTTTTTTCTTTTTCTTTTTTTTTCTTTTTCTTTTTTTTTCTTTTTCTTTTTCTTTTCTTCTTTTCTTTTTCTTTTCTTTTCTTTTTCTTTTCTTTTTCTTTTCTTTTTCTTTTCTTTTCTTTTTCTTTTCTTTTCTTTTTCTTTTCTTTTTCTTTTCTTTTCTTTTTCTTTTCTTTTCTTTTTCTTTTCTTTTCTTTTCTTTTTCTTTTCTTTTCTTTTTCTTTTCTTTTTCTTTTCTTTTTTTTTTCTTTTCTTTTCTTTTTCTTTTCTTTTTCTTTTCTTTTTTTTTTCTTTTTCAACACTTTCACATATTCAATAGGAACATAAGCATTTGTTGCATGGAAAATGTAATCCTTTTAATAAAAACAAAATGAAAGCAATGTTCATAAAATGCAAATTCAACCTCCTCTTGTAATCTTCTTCAAATATTTTCATGGCAACTGTTCTGACAAGCTATTTTCGCTGGTTCCCAGACTATATGAATTTAAATGAGCTACCTGGCTAACATTTCGGTCCCACCCTTTCACTGTTAAAACAGTTAAATGTAACCGTCTCTTCTTCTCAAACAGCTTCTTCTCCTGCACTATTTGTCTGCGGAACTCCCTTCCCCTTACTTGCTTCCTCGATGACTATAATCTTTAAATATTCAAGTGTAATGTCAATTGACCACTGACACCCTGAGCTTGTTCCCTATCCTTTTCTGTATCCTTTCCTCAAACATGCCGCTTAACTCTTGTTCTCAATCCTCTATAACCTCTTGCATGCTAGTGGCATTCCCACCTTGCTTGGGGTGAATTGCCTTTAAAAAAACAAAAAAAAACTGCAGAAACCAAGAGAGCAGCTCCTTATAGGGGAAAAACATTTAACTGCTGCTATAGTCTACCAGTAAAACCAGAAGTGATGTATTAATGATTCTGAAGGGTTGTGAAAACAAAGATTCTACAATCACAAAACTCCATTCTGAAGAATGCATTAGACCAATAACACAACAGTGTGAATTGAAAGACAAATACAGGAATACTCTAGAAGTTGAAGGAAACATGAAGAAAAGCATTAGTATGGAAAACTGGATACAAGAAGTGCAGATTATGCCTGAAAGAAAAGTCATGCATTTTAAAATTTCATCATGAAAATCTGTTGAAGGAAAAGTCAAGTTTACTTTCCAAACAGAGACATAAGAACAATGATCTCTGCTGCTGCCTACCCTCTGAATAAATGATCATGGACTCATCTATATTTGTATATAATAAAAAAACAGCCACCCAAAGTTTTACTTTGCACTTGATGATTACATGTGCATGAAACTGCTAGTCCTACATTTTCTTCATATTTGTTTTTTACTAGTGTGTATATATATATATATATATATATATATATATATATATATATATATATATATATATATAAAATTTTAAGTTATGCTATATTTGTGTGTACGAGAGATAATGTATGTAAATATAAAAGTGGGCACTGAGAATAAAGTAGTGACAGTTTGTTTTATGCTTGAACACCATCTTGATGAATTACAAGTAAATTTAGGCTATCTTCGTGACCTGAAGATTGTGTTCAAGCATAAAACAGATAGTCACCACTTGGTGTTGACCTCAGTGTCCTCTTATATATTTTCTGATGTGCAAATAGTAGCAGTGGTAATTTCTTTCAATGGCACAAGGTGTGTTCAGTAAAGTTTTAGCATTTTGGGATGCTAAGTTTTGGACAGTGAAATGCTTAACCTTATATAAAGTGTTGATTATTTATACTACATAAATTTTATTCATGTTAGTCTGGTATAGAGTCACTATAATAGCTTTTAACTATCCAAACAACAGGTGAGACTCTCCTGCTTTGTTTTATGTACAACTAGTGAGTATTTATAAATACAGTAAAAGAGTTAAAATGGGATAAATTTTTATCAAAGTTTTAAAAAATGCAAGATTAGACTAGACAAAAATTTGGGACATTTTTTTTTTTTTTTTTTTTTTATATTATTACACTCTCAAGGTTCCCTCCTTGGCCATATCCTCTTTCTGTTTTATATTAACAATCTGCCTTAAAACATTCTTAGATCCTTAGTAAATATAGATGCAGTTGACACTACCTCTAAATATGTGGATAACCAGTGCCTGGCAGTAGATCTCTCCTCTGACCTATCTTTCACAGCTCAATGGTAGAAAGACTGGCTGGTATCATTCAATACCGCCAAAACAGATCTTGTAACATTTCATCACAACCAAGCAGACCCTGAATCTGCACCAGTCTTTATGAGTAGTCATATTCTCAAAGAGGCTCCTTGTATTGAGTGCCTACTGGATCTGAAGCTCACTCTCTACCTCAAATGGAACTCAAATATTCATGCCATCACAAAAGATACTAGAAGAATGGTTGATTCCTTGAATTGCTCCAAAAAATACCTATCTCCATCTGCTATGCTCTATCTTTACAAGAGCCAGATCAGACCTAGAAAGAATTATTGCTGCAATATCTGGACTGATGTTGTCCAGTCCTTACTGTCCAACATTGACAAAGTTCAAAGTCAATTATGCGGCTTTGTGGGTGATTAATTATTCTCCATCCTGCCAACCTTATCTCACAGATGAAATTTTACTAGCTTCTTACTAATCTACTGCTATTACTATGGCAAATGTTCAAACTAATTACATTCCTTAGTCCCAACAGCTCAGTCTTTCACAGCTAAGACTTGTTGTGTTCATGGTGGCAAATCGTCCCCATTCCCTTAATGTTCCTTTGATAAAGAGTTATTTCTACTCAGATAGTTTCTTCCCCAGAACTCTTAGTTTGTTCTTTCTGAGAGGATGCTTACTTAACCACCAGAATTTTGGTTTCTTCAAGTCCAGTTTCAGCTGATATCTATCTTACACATTCTCATAATGTGCACTTCTGGCTCTCTCTTTTCCTTTCTCTTAGAACAATCTTACCCAGTAACCCTTTATTGTGAGTGGTGCCTGGGAGTGGCTATTGGGGGAACTGACACTATAAAAAAAAAAAAACTCCTGCTAGAATCCATAATTTTAAAGGATGAAAGTGTAGTGACTGCTATGTTTTTCCACACCCACATTTTATTTGTCTGCGATTGGCTAATAAATCAATACTGCCATTCTATAGGACAATTTAGCCATCGCAGTCATTGCTTTGAATTTTTTGGTTTTGAACTTGCTTACTTGTTTCGTTAGTACAAATTTAGCGATTGGTCAATTTTTAACCAATCACATATTTTAGTGGAAAATCAACTTTTCCCGCGGTTTCGCTGGGAGCTTATCTGTAGCTTTAAAAGAGGCGACTTTTTCACAAGCCGCCAGTAGAGTCCAGCAAATTTCATCTGTCAACACAAACCTATGACTTTACTCACAACATTTCAAATGCACACACAGACACAGAATTTTGTAATACATATATACATATCTCTCTGTGACTCAGCCAAGTTCAATCAACCAGGACTCAGTTGGTTTCTCTAACACAACACACTTTCTGATCAATTGTATTGTGTTATCTATTCTAACAGCAGACTTGTTCTAACATTGATTCCTGAACATTTCTCTCTCAAGAGAACTTTCTTTTGGACAATCAATTACAAATCAAAATACGGTAAAAGGGAAGCAACTTCTTTTCCCTTAATCTATACATTGATACAAATTATTGTATATTTTGTTCTTGTATGTTATTTCAATATATACTTGTTGATTCACATTTGGAGTTTTGTTGTTTTCTTGAATCATTAATAATACAAAATGTATATGCGCTAAAGAACACGCCTATAACAAAAGCCTAAAAAGAAATACGCATCTGTTTCAGCTACCAGCTAGCTTTTCAAAATGAACATAAGGATAAAATTTAAATGCATATATCTGAATAAGATGTAGGTGTGAAATAAGTCAAGGTTATTACTTTTTGTCCAAATTTGTCTTGATATATTCTGGTCACATGATCTTGATAGAGTGATTCTTTTATGACTTCACCACTTCAAACTGGTTTTACTTGTTATTGTTTAGATGTTTATCATTTTTAATGAAATCTATGATATTTCCTTTAAAGAAAAACTATTGCTTTGCATTTTTAATTTACATGAATCAGTTTTTATGAATGTTTTAGAGTATCTGTTGTTGTACAGGGAAAAACTTACCAGATTATTTTATAAATACTTGAAGATACTGACAACCTGTTTATAAAAGGAAATGAAAGTTATGGTTGACGGGTGGAAAGGAATCACCAGCCATTTCACGTATGGTGCTTCATTACAAGATATGCTGAAAAACACTAAACTTTAATAAAATTGTGAAAAAAATGCATATTTGTATCAATGTGACACAGTTACTGAGTATTGATACATCACAAGATGGTTAAAGACTTAAATTTTTACCAGAATATCTAGCACCCTCTTGCATACACACACAGACAGGCCAAAATTGTCAGTTCTTGAGGATGTTTTTATTTTCCTCTCCATTTATATATACTGGGATCCACTTGGGGTAGATAGTTACAGAGTAAGAGGCACAGCTGATGCAGATATGTAGGGAAGATAAAATTAACCATAGTCTTGAACAGGTTAAGATTGTAGTGATTGGGAGAAGCATCCTTTTGGCAGTTGATTCCACAAGGCAGCAGTTTGTGGCGAAAAAGCTTTTTCTTTTTTTTCCTTCGCTCCTTCTTTTTTTCCTTCGCTCCTTCTTTTTTTCCTTCGCTCCTTCTTTTTTTTCCTTCGCTCCTTCTTTTTTCTCTTTTCCCTCTTTTCTTCTCTTTTCCCTCTTTTCTTCTCTTTTTCCTCTTTTCTTCTCTTTTGTCCTCTTTATTTCTCTTTTGTCCTCTTTATTTCTCTTTTGTCCTCTTTATTTCTCTTTTGTCCTCTTTATTTCTCTTTTGTCCTCTTTATTTCTCTTTTGTCCTCTTTATTTCTCTTTTTATTTCTCTTTTGTCCTCTTTTTTCTCCTTTTTTCTTCTATTTTTTTCTTCTTTTTTAAAACAATTTAATGTTTTAATACAATTGATAGAATTGGAAGAAAGCCGGTTTGAAAGAATTAACTGATATGAATTATCTTCCCTATGCATGGAAAGCTGAGTGAGAACAATCTATCTCCATGGATTAAATGAAGAGTTCAGTTCAAAATTCTATGGTTACCAATTTTGACAGACCAGAAGAAAGCCAAAGGGTATAACAGTCAAAATGTTATGAATCTATAACCAAGATGAGTGTGCTGAAAGGCATAAAACAAAGAATTTTCTAATACCACTTATACTCTGAAAAATTAAATTGTACTTTTAAAAACATCTTAAAGTACAATGGCTTAAAGGTGTTGTTTGTGCCTTGTTTAGTATTAATTTATGTGGGCAGAATGTCAATCAAAGCTAAGGGTTGCCTCTGCTAACGATGTATCTTTTTCTGTTTATACTTTATTAGCAGTTTATTATATTTAGCAGAAATTAATTACACTAACCTCTTGACCTTTAACGAAAGTCAATAAAGATATCTGGGTTATGTAACTTCAATGGAATTCTTTGTTCATAGTAATCACTAGTACAATTATCAAAGCAGATTTAATACTTCTATAGTAATTTTATGAAGAATAATTTGCTCAACCTTTCTGCTGTTGGTGTAGAAAATTTGAGAGTGAGAGGTTTGTCTCTTTAGACATTTACAAAGTACTGTTTAATCTAGCAGAATCATGATGTTGCACCAATCTTATAAGTGGCTAGAGGTCTGCAAACTTTGAAACTTACTAGTGCTACTCAAAATCCTTTTATGATAACCCTGAAACATAAAGTGTCACATAAAAAAACCTTTTTTTCCAATGATTAATTCTCTTCAGTTTATAAACAGAAATTGTTCTACTGATAATTTTATTTGTACAGATTGTAAATATTTACAGATTTTATTCTAAAATTAAGTTTTGAATTCCCGCTGGACTTAGCTTTTACTGATTTGTAAGATTCCACTTCTAAAATAAATGGGTGTCGTACTTATTAATTATAAGAAATGGAATGCATGGTTGTCAGCAAAAGGGGCTGCACAGATGCGAGTTAAATATTGGGGATATTAAGATCAAGCAGGCACAGTAATTTAATGGTTGTATAGTAACTGAAGATTGAAAGTGTAGCACAGAAATCTGGAGGGGAATAGTATCAGCAACTGAAACTGAAGAAGGTATTAAATAATGAGGGATTGATGAAAAGCTCTGGGCCTAACTAAAAATCCTTTAAATCTGTCATTTGGTCAGGTCTTGAGAATTGAGTCAGGCAGAGAATTTTTCAGCCCCTCCTTTTTTATATATATATATATATATATATGTGTGTGTGTGTAATATATATATATATATATATATATATATATATAAACACACACAATTTTTATCACTGTTAACAACTTTTCTTGTTTGTTCTAAGTCTTTTATTTTTTCTTTTCAGTTAATCATAAACCCTCGAAAAGCTGTTGATTCAGCCCATGACCTTTCACTGAATAATCCATTATCACAAGATGAAGAAGTAAGTGAAAATTTGCATGTTATTTTTTTTCCTATTTGTTCTTCAAGATATTAAATAGTCATCTCTTTTACTCCTCTACCCCATAATATTTTTACTTATCTCTATTCAACAGTCAATTTACTTTCATGACTATCCAGTATCTGCTCGTTTAATAAATCATCTTCTAGGGATTCTATATTATTCAATTAATGCTTATATATATATATATATATATATATATATATATATATCAAAAATCTCATATTTACTTATATGTTACCCTTGGGTCAAAGTGGATGCTGCTTAGAAGACCATACTTCAAAATGAATTATCTGCTAGTTCATCAAACAGAAACGCTTTTATCCCCATCCTGTGTGGGTATCCAGAGTATCACATACCTGTAATACTGTGTGAAATTTCTAAGATAAAGTATTTTTCTTCATCTAACAACATTCTAGCTGTTATGCTTTTCAAGCCTAAATTTTAACTATTTTTTATCTGCATAGTTGAAAGGCTGAACAATATATTAGCCAAGAATGAAAAAAAATAACCTAGATGAAAATAATGGTTAAAAAAATAATATGGAATAATCATTAACTTCATCTCAGAAAATAAAAATGTCTTCTGTTTAAGGACATTTTTTATGACTGAATTTTACCAGAACATTTTGGCTGTTTTGCAGATTTTTAACATTTGAGAAATTCCGGCATATGCAACACTAATTAACTTCCTTAAATTTCTTTACCTCATCTCATGTTCTGAGATTTGGTCAGTCTCAGTCGGTATTTAGTAGAATGGAGAAAGGTACAAAAAAATGTTTACTGCTCTCAATTCTCACTACATCTGCTGATACATTGGAACCAATTATTTTGCAATCTGTTACTTTGGGAATTATAATTATAAATGATGGATGGGCATATGGAAACTTGAGCATCTTAAGTGGAAGTATATATAATCACTAGGAGTATTTCATGTATCCACATGATACTATATATGTGTATATATTTATGGACTACAGTATAGAATATCTATAGAAACAAATATTCCAAGAAATCAAAGTACTTTCTTTCATGCTTATATTAGCTTATTGGCCTCAAGTATCATCGTACATAAATCTAAATATGTTTTCAATTTTTTCTTTCTCTTTTTTTTATACAAAGATTAAATCATTATAGTTAAAATAAATTGAATTTTGGATGCATTTTTACTGATACATGACTTCAAATTCAAAAAAATTAAAACAAGGGGAACTGGTATGTATTATACCTACCAAAGAAGTATCTATACCGTCAAAAAACTTTTCAACAAAATGATGCAACAAAAACAAATACATGACAGATTGAAATTTTATGAATTATTTATTTAAAAAAAATAGAATAAAATTAAAAGTCTGATTCTGCCTTTTTGTTAAGAGTCCAAAATTAAATGTCTATTTTTAACAAAAGAAATGGCCTAATTACTGGCTGGCGAGGAGTGCTTCTCAGGTAGAGTCTCTGACTCTATGCAAAAGAAAATAGAAAAGACATTTTCTTTTTTAAAACCTTGTCTATTTTAAAAGTACCAGTCAACCTCTGATACTATGTATATTCACTACAGCCAATCGCCTGTGTCTTCTACTTCTGTTGTGCCATAAACTCACTACAAAGTACTTTTTACTGCTTTTGTGAGCTTTATTGACCTCAAATATCATTCCAAATAAATTTAAATATTTTTATCAGAAAAGTTCAGTTACTAAGGGGAAAAATCTCTCCATGCTTGGTGGATGTTGTTACTCTAACATCATCCTTCTTTGACCTCCCTATGGTTGGTTGGAATTCCATTGACAATCCCTTTCCACACTGTTCGGTCCTGTATTGCTGTCTCCAGATTCCCAATGTCCATCCCCAAGTCTCGATCTATGGTGTCTGAGGAAAGTCAATTTTCATGAGAAGACACTTCCAGAATGATGCCATAGGAGTAAGGATGAGATGACTTCCCTGTCTGCTCGGTGGCAGTGGCTAGCAAACTGTAGTTGTTTTTGCTTTTGAGAGATAATATCCAAGTTTCTGATCCATACAGTAGGACTGTTTCAATCAGTGTTCAAAAAGATTTGTCTTTTAAGGAGGATGGAAGATTCGAGTGCCAAATATTGTGAAGTTTGTTACATGCATCGCATGCAAGAGCTTTTCTGATACTGGGTGGAGAAGAGAGTGAAGACAAAAAGTGTCTCATTTTTATAGGTGCTTGATAACGCCACCTAATGACTTCTTGGCAAAACTATGTGGGGGGGGGAATCCACAGATGTTTAAAATCAACAGTACCCAATGTAGACTTTCATTGGACAAAATCATCAATTGGGAAATGAAAATATTAACAGAAGCTTATGAGACTTGCAGTTTAATTATAATTCTCTGTAGATTTTAGATATTTACTCCATTTTAATGTAGTCTAAGGTCAAATAAAGGGAAATAACCACTAAAAAGACTTTGTGTTGAAGCAATACTCCTAAGTGTTTATCTTGGATATCAGTATTTCTAATCCTGGCCTTTTGCTTGAACACTGACTGTTCACATCAGGGGAAAAATGCTCAACTATCTCAGCCATTTAATCTTGTATGTATTTAAAATTTAGGGAACTAAGTATTTTTAGGCTCTGTCACCAAGTCCCTTTTACTTTTATATTTCATTTGATTTTTTAAATGTTTAGAAATCTGGTAAAACAACAGAAATTTACAAGATTGTGTTGTAAAGAAAATATTACAATTATAAATAAAACAAAGAATAATCTTAGAAAAATATCCATTGTAGGGTGTATATTTCCCTTAGAAAGTATTAAAAAAATCTATATGAGGTGGGGGGTGAAAAGTTCTTGTTTCAACCAAGAGAAGGTAAAAAACAAAAACTCTGTTTAACCATGTGGTTAGGTTTTGTGAAATAAGTCGGTCTGAGAACTTTTCAGCACTTAATCTCACTCACTCTCACACACACACAGATGAAAACTGAATCTTTAGTCTTTATCCTGAGAAATTAATTGTTATGTTGGTAAAATAATTATTTTTGGCATAAAAGTAATAAAATTAGAAGTAAATGTTTGAGATATTACCATCTTACCTAACTTTTTTTTTTTTTTTTTTTTTTTTTTTTTTAATAAATCTCTTGAAGTAAGAAGTATAGTACTTCACTTATCTACCTCTGCCACTAATTTCTTTTTTTCTTTGTGTGAGTGCATGTGCGAATTTGTAGCAGTAACACAAATAACGATAAGTGTTTCATCTTTCTTAAGAACTTGAATCTTGTTTGCTATTTATTAGGTTCTTAATTCCTGAAGAATTACTGTACCTTAGAAACAGAACAGCCTAGTGTTTCTTATTTTATTTTTAACCATTGACAATTATTTTGCATAACATTAAGAATCTTTATTCATATCGTCAGATGTAAAGTGCCTCATACTTGTGACCTTGTACCACATTAAAGTTTACTAAATACCTGAAAATAAATGGAAACAAAAAGAATGCTTATACTTAAAATCAGAAAAAGACAGTCAAAGTTCCTGGGACACATAATGAGGAAAGAGGTCTTGGAGAATTTGATACTCACAGAACATATTAAAAGCAAGAGGGAAACGGCAAGTAACCTTCCTAGTTAACTTGTATAAATGGATGGCAGAATGGAAAGGAAATAAAGACAGCTCTTACTAAGAGCTACAAAGGATAGGGGACGTTGTGGAGAGCCTTTTTCGGAAATTTCAAAATCAATTCATAAATAATTCTCAATTTAATTTCTTTTTTCCTGGACTAAGTCTACATGCAGAAGTCCAGTAGTCAAAAATATATAAGCCACTTTTGTAGTCTCCATTTTATAAATTTTATTTTAAATATAATAAATTTTGACTATTGAAGGTTTTTTTTTTTTTTTTTTTTTTTTTTTTTTTTAAAAAGATTTTTAAAAATATTTCTGTTGTATATACAAAATGTTTCAAACATTTCTCTTTTTCAGAGTCCTTGGAATCGATTTTTCCAAGATAATGAACTTCGACTTACCATCAAACAAGATGTCATCCGAACGTAAGTGATTTTCCATGTAACACTGAATAATTTTAATTCTCTTCTAATTGATTTATAGACTTTAATGTCAAACTTATATTGTTAGCTTATTTTAAACATTTAAGACTTTCACAATGTTTTCAATTGTAAATCCAAACAAATTTCACTAAGATAAGGTTTGTTAACTTCATGGATAACATTTTGAATATTTGGCTTAGTATACACAGGAACACTTGTATTTGAATTACAAGGCTCTTTTCATTCTTACTCTGGTATGTTGAACATTTTGAAATGTACAAAATTAGTACTTACAATAATAAATTCATGACAATATGGAACTTTATTACAGGTAGTCTCTTAAATGAAACTCTGAAAATTGAAAAACTCAAAAAATAAGAATAGATAACATCTGCACACCAAAGCTTGTTTTATATGAAACATGATGTGACAAGAACTGTCTAGAAATTTTCTTTTGCTGTGCATTAGAAGTTATTAGATATGGTCTTGGCTCACTCCACAACAGGCAGTTCACTCTGTGATCCTACTGATAAGATGTGCCTCTGCTGCTCACTGACGTTTTGTTTATTATTTGATTTTGAAAATATTAAGAACTGTAGATTTCCTTATGGGTAATAACTTTGTCTACCCTGTTATACATTACCAGCATTTTTTTTAATGCCATGCAACTTCAGGACATAGACAATGATGACTCTGCGTGGGTTCCTTTAATTTATCTGTGAATTACCATACATTATTGGGAAAGATAGTGGAGTGTTTTCCCTAGTTTGGAATTCAAAGTTCTTTTCTCCTAGACTAAAGCCAAATCTACTCTCTAATTTAACCTATAGGTAGGGAGGGGGAGAAGAAAATAGATCTGTGCCTTTGGACTGGTATTTGATCTGATCTTGCCAATTCCACTTTTCATGTTGGTATTCATTATATGATCTACACATCCTACTGTGTACCTGTACTGCCAGTCAGTTGTGCCATACATGATCTACACTTGGATGATCATGTCTCTTTCGATTCATGGGTAACTAAGCAGAAGATTTCTTGCAATGGACTGTCATTTTTTTCTGTGATTGCCAACTAAGTCTATAGGACCCAATCTGTTCTGCTTTTCAATCCATATCTGGGAGGATAGGAGATGAATTCATATTTTTCTAAAGGTATTTGTGCATAAAATTGAATTCCAGAATATATGGAAGACAAAGAAGACATAGGAAAGCAACCTACCTAATAAGCTCATATAAATGGTTGGCATGAAGACAAACCTTACCAAGAGCTACAATGAACAGGAACTTGTGGAGAGCCATGATTGATCACATCCTGAAAAGAGATGGTACATAGAAAATAGTTTCAGATAAGATTGTTTACCTGTAATATTTTGCCTATTATTCAGACAACGAATATAGTTTTTTGAAGTAAGAAATCATGTTTACACTAAACTTGTAGATATTAACAATACAAACTAAATGCAAATACGTAGACAGGTTAATATTCTCAAAGAGTCCCAACCTGGACAATTCCATGTGTCTTCTGAATTTCTGGGATGAAGAGTTATCACTATTTAAATTATTTACATTTGAACTAATGTCCTCATCTTTGTTGTTATTGTCACAGTGTTTCAACTGTTGTGCTCTCCAGCATTCTTCAGGTTTTTTTCAATCCAAGTAAACCTTCAGACATGGATAGTGGAATGAGAACAACCTACCCTTGTAGATTAAATAAAGTACTCAGTTCAATATTACCTGAAGGTTACCTGGATAAACAAAAACCTGAAGAAGGCTTGGCACAATGGCTGAAATTTTTTTGATGGTAACGACAAAGACAATAGTCTGAATGTAAATAATGTATTTTTTTATGCTTGTTGGTCAAAATCAAGATTACTTTGCATTGCAATCTTAATGAGTATATACATTTTTCTTCTGTGTTCTTAATGAGATGACCTTACATTGCAATTCAATATTGATTTTTTTCCAGTCCATGCTGCTTATATTTTATCATTTCTTCTAACCAGCCACCTAAAATCCCAATCCCCAATTTATAGCCAGGGCTCAAGATTACAACTTTGAGAACTAATGTAATCCCCCTTTTAAAAGGGGGATTACATTAGTTCTAACTAATGTAATCCCCCTTTTAAAAGTAGTTAAAGTGAGACATAGACATGCCCTGCCATGGCCATGGTTGGCCTTGCAGAGTCTTACGTTATTATATTTCTAAAGGCACATGATTAATAAGCTAGTGTTGCTACAAATTCAACTCTTTAGTAATTTTGTCTAAATGCCAGAAACTACCAGTACTTATACCACTGCTGCCTCCATAATAATGTAATATTAAATATAAACAGTTATGAGGTAGAGAGGGGGTGCCTTATATACCATCATATATGATATATGCTCTCTTATTTAAGTGAAATACGTTGACAATCAAGTTCCATGTAGTTCAAGTCCCCTCTATAAAATATCTAGTGTAAAGTTATTTTCATAATTTTAATATTCAAATTTTATATGTTCTATTCAAGTAATAATATATTTCCAAATTTGCATAATTTATTAAAACCTACTGGGTTCAATGAGACATAAAATCATAAAATTAATACCATACTGTTGGTATTAATTTTATGATTTTTTTCTTTTGCTTTTATAAAATCCAACTTGAGATTCTATTTACAGTCATTTTCTAAATGACAAGATCTTTTGCATATGAATTTTCTACCCAGTTTTTCCATTAATGGCTTTACTTTTTTATGATTGAAAAGTTGTATAAAATTAGTAATCTAAGCCTTAAATGTTAGTAAAGTTGTTTTATGCTTTGAATTGTATAAATTTGAAGTTATTTTATTTATTTGTTGAATGAATCAGTTCATATATCAAAATCACTTAACTTTTTCCCTTTGAAACATTGATATTAAAATAGAAAAATAATAGTATATTTGGATTAATAGAAATAACTTTTGATTCTTTGACATAATTTTTAATAACTGTTTAAATTTTCTTTTGTGAAATAACATTTTTAGTAGTTTAAATTTTTTTAAAGTATTTGCTTAATTAAATACAAATTTTATTTGTTTAAAGTTTTTTTTTATTTGTTGAAATGCTTTAGATATTAAAGTAAAACATTTTTAATGATTGTGTTGTATATGGAAAAGCTTTAAAACATTTATGAAAGGACTTTTTCAAATGTAGAAAATATTAATCCTATTTTTGGTTTGTGTTTTATGTAATGTTATTTATTTTTGATTAATGTTAATGATTTTGCAACAGAATTATGCTGCTTGATCAAAAACTGTATCGTATTTTTAAATGAAAATAATTATGCCTTATTTATAACAAATTTCTTCTCGATAAATGAATTGATTCAATTTATTGAATTCTATAATTTCATGCTGATATTCATTAGAAAAGATTAAAGGTTCTGTTTACTCATGATTTTTTTTCATTTTTATAAATGTTTTTTATTTTTTGTTTTGATTTTAATTGATTTTCTTTTGGTTTCTCTTTATCTAAAAATGTACATTTTAATTTCACCTAATTTTTTAAAAGGTTTTTTGTGCTGTGATTCACTAGTGCATGTATGCTGCAAAAAGAAAGACTAATTTATTGACATGCAGATCTGTTCAGTTTTTCTAACAAAATTAATCTGTTAATAATTTCAAACAAATTTTAACAAGCCTGTAAAGTTAAAAAGTTTGATCTTAAGTTCTGTGAAAAGTAATAAACTTTATATATAAAAGGGGGTGCTGAAAAATTTTCAGCTCAATTTTCCAGAATCTGATCAAATAACTGGGATTTTTTGGGGGGTGGGGGCTTCTTGGTAAAGCTGATGTTTTGAAACAAAATGTTCAATTATTTTAATCTTATTTTTCACAATTTCCTCCATGAACAATTTTTAATTTAGTTCACTTTTGGATAACTTGAATAATTGTTTGTGACCAGACCAAGCAAGGTTGGAATGACAATAAGGTTTCAGGACTTTTTAGAAAATAAATAAAATAAAAATATGATAAGAATAATGTGCTAGGTAGTGATTAATATTTGATTAATAGGCATGAATGATGGATAATTTAGTTAATATTCATCAGAGTATTGTATATAGAAGTGACTTTTTCTATTGAAAATCAAATAAACAAAAAAAAAATAAATAAACATTTACTTTTACTGTTTTTCTCTGCTGATAATACAACTAATTCTTACATTGGTAATCATTTTGAATTTTAAATATTTTGTTAATTACAGATTTTTTTATGTCATTAAACATGTACTAAAGAGAAAACATTAATGATTTGCAAAAAATAATGCAATTACTTCAGGATGTGAGCGATCATGGCTGCTATCTTTTACTATCATCATCATCGATGCTAAATTTTGTTAAATGGAAAGTGAGAAAGTTAAAAACTTGATGTAGAGGGTTACATTAAGAAGCAATTTGTGTGGCTAGGAGGGAAAGATAAGGTTTAACCCTAGACTTGAACAGGTTAAGATTGGAATAATCTAGGAAACATCCTGTTATATTCCGTTCTAATAGGAATATATACTTGAAAAACAAAGTGGATAAAGTAAGTAAAGGTTTATTCTAAAAACCAGTACAATAAGAATAAAGGTAACAGTTATGCACAAAGTTGTTGCAAGTCAATCCAGTAGTGAGTGCTACTATTGGAAGGTAGGTAGTTCTTGCATAAGTCTGAGTTGTACTCAACAGATCCCAGCTAGTATATTTAGCTACCCCCCCACGAGGGTTGCATGTAGCACAAGGCCAGTTTAACGTGGATTCTCTTTTCCCTTTTGAACCTGTATAAACAGGTTCAGGGGCAGTCTACACCCTGAACAAGACTCTGCCCTTCGGGGGAGCCTCATCCAGGTTCCTCTCTGCCTGAAGGCAGAGAGTTCGACTATTTAGCTGGAACAGATCGCAGCTAGTCCCTGTGGTCTGTTGACTTACAGATACTTATAGGTAGTTACTACCTATAGTGTAGTCACTCATAGGGGTGACAGGTTATTCCATTACATCACATCCTCTTGGGAGTCAGTTCCACTTCTCACTGATGGAATACAGAGGGAATGTGAGTGGGTTGCTAAAATGTAAGTGGCATGGTTTGTCCTTGCTGTGAAGGAATGTAGTTCATACAAGCACTTTTCGTTGAAGTAGTGATAGGGCAGTGAGCGGCTTGTCACATCCAACATGTGAGAGAGGTTGGAGAGTTAAGAATAATTTGTCATCCACAAGGGCTTGGAGATGCTTTTAAACTCTATGAAGGTTGGAGACTGAGGTCTAGGCATCTCCCACCCAAATATGGCAACAGTAAACCCTTTTTGGCCTGGTTTGGTTCTTATAAAGATAGAGGATAGCATGAGAAGTCGGGGAGCTGACTATTTTACCTGCATCTTTGGCAATAGATCATATGTAGGAGTTCCACTTGAGATCAGGTGTGAGTTTGAGGCTCAATAGTCTTTCAAGGCATGGTGCCTCCCTGAGAGGACATCCATTCATTGTGACTGGTGGTAGTTCGGAGTCTAATCGGTGATGATGGAATGTAACAAGTTTATTTTTTTTGAGACATTGAATGTAACCAGCCAGTTTTTACCCCATTGGGTAGATTGTACTAGATGGGAAGAAAGATAAATTGCCAATCTCTGACCATAAAGAGTTTGAGGTATGCCTATATATAGTTGTATCATCAGCATTGATGTTTACAAATGATCTGAGTATATTCTTAGGCTGATCATTTATGTAAATCAAAAAGATGGTTGGTCCAAGGATTAACCCATGGGGTTGCCTGTATTAACTCTGGAGGACTGGCCATTAATAACCTACCTGTCCATGATTTTATAATTGAGAAGACCCTTCCAGTGATTCCATAGCTGGAGAGCTTGTGTAGTAAACCTTTGTTCCACACCTTGTCAAAAGCCTTTGAGATATTTAATGCTATGGCCTTCAAAGTGTATTTGTCAAGAGCCTCACTAATTCTGTGAGTGGTAGTAGTTAAGGTGTTGGCAATAGATTGGGCCAATGTAAACCTGTACTGCTTGTTGCTGAAGGGGTTGTTTATTTTTTAGGTGCTTGACAACCTTATTATTGCTTATGGCCTCAGATAGCTTACTGATGATACTGAGGTGACTGATGGATCTGTGCTGAGATGGGGAACTCACATGCCTGCGTTCTTGAATAACAGGCATACACTTGACACCTTCCACAGGCTTTGGATGGATTTCTTCTTCAAGCAGTAGTTGAATAACTTCACTAGGATTGGGGATAATTCCAAGTTGATATTAAGGACAACCACTGGAATTTTGTCTTGACCAATGCCTTTCTTAGGGCCAAGGCTTTTGATAAGTCTAGAGACTTCTCATGCTGTAATGGTAATATTACTGAGATTATGCTCAGTGAGACGTTGGAAGTTGAGGAGGGGATGGGCTTTGTCATCTAACATGAGTTTGAGGGAAAGATTGAAGCAGAGAGCTTTGCCTTGTCTGTCAAGGAGAATATGACCTTCGGGCCATTTATAATTATGGACACAGCCACTTTACTTCTGTTCATGATTTGGTTGGTGATCTTCCAGAATTTGTGGGATCTAATTTGTTTCTTTTCAACCTTGACCTGCACTTGGCATTTTCTAGAACTTATTTATAAACTTGTTGGCAAGATGTATAAGTTAAAACAATGTAGATTTCATTGCTCAACAGTATAGAATTCTTTATTTAACAAAGGAAGGACTTGATAGCATCTCTATATAAAAAAAATATGTAATAAGTTGTGATACTTGCATTGGCAAAAATAGAATGACCTATTTTACAAGCACTACTGTTAACATTTTAAATTTTTTGTTTGCTGCCATTTTTTTTCTGCTTAGCACTTAAAGATAGAAAAGGAAAAACACTCTGTATTCATACAAGTAGAACACCTGAGGAAGGCTGAAGAACAAATCAGCTTGAATGTTATAGGAACAACAATAATCACAAAAAAAGAAAAAAAGAATGAATTCATTTGTTTAGAAATCTCCCTTGAATCCTAATGATTCTTCTTAGAATTATTCATTTGTTTTCAAGTGCTGAATGGTTTTGTTGACTGATAAATCTATGCAAAACTTTACAGAATTATGTTGTATCTCTATCTATAAAAGGCAGTGTGTGTGTGTAACGAATGCATGGCCACAATTTTCAACGGATTTGCATCAAAACTTACATGCACATGCTCGAAGTTCGCGGAAGGCCAAGACTGACTTTGCATTTCCCAACTCCCATTGATAGTGGAAATAATCGATTTTTTTCATGCTTCTACGGCAGTTTTCATGTAGTTTGCAGCCATTTTCTACTGGCCAGAATGAGAGCCTATAGCTGGCTGCCACTAATAGGCAGGAAGATTCTATTGGTCAGCGTGAGAGCCAACAGTTGACTGACACAAATGTTAACTAGCATGCAAAAAAATCGATAGCTGCATTCGTCACAAGTGGGAAAAATTTAAATCTGCATGGCACTTTATTCCAATTGGCTCATTCGCTTGCTTAAACTCAACGTTGATTCTGATTCCGCAGAACTGGGATGGGTGTGAAAAAGTATTTGTTGTTAACATTCTTTTTTCATTCAGTTTTTCCAGTTAAGAGTCCTTTTTTTTTTAAAGCTGATCATTTTGTGTTCATTTTGTTTAGTTCTTTTTTCGTAAACAGATTTAATGTTTAGTATAGAGCTTAGAAAAATTGCTGTATGAGTCGTACGATTTTTGAATCGAGCACAGGCAACACAGTGTGAGATAGGCAAGAAGTAAGGCATGTAGCAACATCAGCACAGCAAAGGCACTCCTTTAAAAGCAAGGAAGGGCAAAAATATTTTAAGTCAAGTGATAGCGATTGCTGTATGAGATGTATGATTTTTGAATCAAGCACGGGCAATGCCAGGCCATGTTGCTAGTACCAATTAAATTTTGTGACCAAATTTTTTCAGCTGAAAATTAGGGTTGATTTTTTTTTTTTTTTTTTTTTTTTTTTTTTATGTTTTAAAATGATTCAAGGTCATAATAGCAAAGACCAAATTTTCACTTCAAGTATGACCAAGGCTAAAGAGTTCAGTCTGTCTTGCTATTTTGCACATAGGAGAGATAGTAAAAAGACAAACCTTTCTAAGCACTACAAAGAACAGGAAATTTTCAAGAGCCATGATCGCCCATGTTCTGAAGGAGCACAAAATGGAAGACGAAGAGGGCACAGGAAGATGCTTTCCCCCACCCCAAGGACTTTAGTATGAAGAAAGCACAAATGGACTCTGTCACAATTTGAATTCAGTTTGCTGATTCCATTTGTTCTGTTAATTAGGCAATATTTAATCTTTGTGCCTATAAAAAATGGTTTGTCAAAAGGACAATTATTCCCTTGACACTGCTATTACTGTATACACTTTTGACTCCCTTAGCAATCTTTATTTATAAGATTATAAAGATATGTGAGCAAAGTACAATGTGATATTTATTATTTATCATTTTATAAAAAAATAAACTAAGTTATTTCATTCAATTTAATAAATAAATATTGTTTAATATCTTTGTTGTCAGTTCTCAAGAATAAAGAAAATGTATAAATCTGTTTTCATCTGTTTTGGTTTTATTAAAATTGTATTTAAAAACATTGTTGAGGGAGTCAAAAGTGTATAGCAGTGTCCAGGGAATAATCGTCCTTTTGACACACCATTTTTTATGGGCACAAAAATTAAACATTGCCTCTTTTTTTTTTTTTTTTTTTAAATATTCTTAACCTGTTTGTATCAAGTGTCTTGTCCCAATGTTTAGAAAGAATTTAGTTTCACTCTTATAAATTTATTTAAACCATCCAAGGTTTGTCTCAAGACAAATATCTCTTCCTTTTCCTTAGGCATTTCTTTATTTTTGTTCGTAACAGTTGTAAGGTGAGAAGGTTTCATATCCTAATAATAATTTTTACATAATTCATCTTTAATCGTTATAAAGTAACTTCGGACGACTGATTTCTGACATCAGGTAAGTCGTTAAGACAATCTCCTTTAATTATTACTTTCTAACACATTTTGGAATGCGCTTCATTTTTTTAAAAAAGGCTTAATTGCTCAAGGTAAAAGAGGTTGATAACCAAAATGATGCTTACTAGATTTGTTTGACTGTCATGAAGGGCAGATAATATTTATAGATTTTCATTGTTTTTATGCTCACACACACACACACTATTTATTACCACATCACTTGAGAACTTTCAACAACATCAACTATTAAAAAGGATTTCAAATATAAATGAATAAAAAAATAATGATATTATCAAGATGTTGATGTTCCACACTAGTTCAAACAAAAAGTTAGGAAGGTAACCCCCATCAATACTTGGAAAAGAGAAAACAGTGGGCTTAAGAAAACTATTTTCCTGAAAAGTTGTTTTAATAGAAATATTTGAGAAATTTCAACCAATGGTAGTACTGACTATTTGGTCAATGAATGCCAAATGTTTCCTTATAGGGAAACGACCAATATTACCATTCTTCATACACCTTGTTCTTTTTGGTGATTATACATAGTGTTGTACTGTTAAACTAAAGGTTTCAACAGTTTAATGTCTGATTTAAGAGACCACAGCTGTATTCTCATTTGTTTCTTCTTTCAATTTTTGCAATGTTTTATTAGAAACCTTTGAGAACCATTTGAATTCTGTTGAACCTAAAATATGGCAGGATGTTTTAACACTACATGCTTGACCTCTTCAAGTCTCGGGTTAACTGTTATCTTTCCTACATAACCTTATAAACTTCACTTCTTGCCATTTTTTTACACTCCTGCAACACTACATAGTAACCCTCAACCTTGAGTGATTTTTGGACCTTGTATTGAGTGAACATTAGTGTATATGTATTTTATATATTGTAAAGCGAGAGACTGGCTGAGTGTTTTTAATTTTGCGTCTTTGCTCAGATGGCAGAGATGAATAAGGTTCTAGATACAGATTGCTGACTTTTATGAATTTGGACTGCATTCAGAAGTCCTGCTTCAGTTCCATTATAAATATTAATGATCATATATTACTTCTGGTAAAAAAATCTACACCGTATCCTGATTTGATTAAATTTACTAAATAATAATGCAAGCAATAATTAATGTTTGTTCCTTGATAATTGTTTAAAACAAACAAACAAAATAAAATAGCTTAAAGTCAAATACCAGAATATAATGGTTAGATTTTTCAGAATGTTAAAATATTTTAAGATTGAAAATAAGTTTTAGTTTTAATGCTTTATTTATTTTAAGTTTCTGTACGATGAGAAAAGGCAAAATCAGAAAAGAATTGAATGGATATTATCATCTCTCATGACAGTCAAATAAACTCAGTCAGTATTGAAAGATATTTTTCACACAAGTTTTCATATAATTCTATTTTCTCTGCAATTAAAGTATTTTGCTTAAGTTAATTCAATAATTTTTCTTTGAAGATAAAAAATAATTTATGGCATTTGTTTAGATGTTTTAATTTTTTTTTAAGTTCTGTTTCTCATCCTTTCAGGGCTGTGATTTTTAGCTCAATCAAATTTTATTTAAGTTTATTATTAAAATGTTTTATTAAGTTTATTTTTTTTTTTAAGATACCAATTGTTAAAATCTAATTCAGAAGATTTTGAAGAAATATCTTCATTGGAAATGTTGTACAATTTGAGCATAATTTTTGTCTACCAGCAACAAGTTATGTCAAAATACTTTAAAGAAACTTTTTATATGAATTCTTTCAAATCATTTTAAATAATTTTTATTTTGAGGACTTTGATTGTGTCTCATCTGACAGTAAACCAGAAATCCACGTTTTCTTGTCAGGTTATAAATTTAAAACTCATTTAATTCACTCTATTTGCCAACCTATAATATAATTTATAATTAGTTGGGTGTATGTCTTACTATGAACTGCATTGAAGTCCCCATACCTTTCCTTTTCAACATGGCCTCATAATATAAATGCATTGGATAAAATATTTATATAGATTTATTTAAATGTGTGTCATATACTCTAGCAAATATGGTGACTTTATTATTTGATTGAATTTTATTTTTGAAGAATATTTTGTCTTTTAAAAAAACAAAACTGAATCTGATTTCATTAAAGTTCTCTGATAATAATAAATAATAATTTTACTATTCTTGAAATATATCTATTTTCATATCTGTTGCTTAGCAATCAAAAAGAGGCAGCTGAAATTTCTTGGATAGATAATGAGGAAAGAAACCTTAAAGAATTTAATATTCACAGGACATATTGATAGCAAGAGAAGTGGGGTGGGAGGAAATAGCAAGTAATCTAGCTGATGAGTTTGAGTGATTAGATACAACACATAGGTTCTCAAACTTTTACCTCCTACACAGTGCTTGATTTACATATGAGCTAGTATGGACTGCATCCCAGGAGCCCCGAGACTAGCGTGTGCTCCCAAGGGCCCTCTAAGCATCATCTAAAACTATATCTTTATTTTTGTTATAGACACATAGAAGAGGAGAATATGCATAATGAAGAGGACCCCCAAATTCTATTAGCCCAGGGACCTCTTAAGGCATAAATCCAGCCCTGCTCCTATATACCATTTTGTCCTGCCTGACACTGTACCCTTTGAGAAGACATTTGATGTTATAGTAAAAATACAGCAAACATTTTGAGTTAGGCATAGGATGAGTAAAGCAAATACTAAAAAGGAATTCTCTTTTTATCTAAGTGGGGAATAAAAGGACTGAAGTTTTAGGAACATCTAATCATGACAATGAAGAAAATGTTGAAGACACAAGAGACTTAATCATGTACCCACTGAATTTTTATTGCATAAACTTCTTTCAGAACCACTGATTTAATATATATCAATAGACAAAATTTGTTACTTTCATTGCACACTATGATGTGGAAGATCATGGCTGTCTACAACTTCCTGTCTTGTGTAATGATATACCATATTTCCTACAATATAATGCTTATTTTTTCTTTAGAATTTTATTTAAAATCACTGTGCATTTTACCATAAAAGTCAGTTTTGGGCAAGCCAATTGGGGTGACTAGTATCCACACACCTTTAATTGATCAATGAATGAAACCTGTCATTCGAATTGTAGGAAATACAGTACTTTGTTGCTAAATGGAAATTTTAAGATATCTTTAATTAAAATAGCATTCAAATAAAATTTAATTTACAGTCATCAGATTTTCACTTTTCAAAATGGTGGTTTAAAATATTTTACTAGAAGACTCCAATTGCATAATTTATTTTGCAATAATTCTACAATAACTTAATCATTCATTCAGGGGAATTTATTGAGTTCACAAACATCCCATTCCCTATATTTGAAGTTTTGTTGTTTTAATCTCTCTTCATCTTTGGTTGATGTAGCTAGAATTGGAAACTGGTGAGTCCTTTCTGCTGTACATTTGATGACTAACCCAATTGATAAAATTCTCAAAATAAAGGATGAGCACAGGTAGTTAAATAAAATCCTTTACATGAGACAATTGAGAAACATACCAAGTTGCAGCAGCTTGAATATTTTTTATTTTTTTTAAATGCTTTTGCCTCTTTAACACATTCACTGCTACTTTGGATACTTGGATATACAGCGTAACAAAATAAGTATATCTGATTCTCAGTGCTACAAGGCATTAAGTTTAATGCTTTGTAGTAGTTATTTATATTGTCTCAAATAAAACCGTGGAATGAATGCACATGGCAATATTTAAGATACCACAATACCAGGGCTGGATTATGATGTTTTGGGGCCCCTAGGTTAATGAAATTATGGGACCCACCTCAGAACTCTAACTCGCCTGCACCCATCTAGAATATATTTTACGTGTGATATATTTTAATGACAGTTACATAGCTTGAAGTAAATTTACTGCAAATTCATTAAATAAACTAAAATAACTATATTTTGTTTGTCAATAAAAAATATTCTTTAAGAAATACCACTATTTTACTATTTATTGCAAATCAAATTAGCACATACTTCAAAATAAACATGGTAAATAAAAAAAAAAATTTATAACCATCATTATAGCGATAAAACAATGAAAATAAATGACTTTGTCATATTGATATCATTTCATTTTATGAAATTATTTAAAAGTTATAACATCTAGAAAATTAAAATCACTGCTTTATAAAAATTTCAAAGATTTAATCATTCTGAACAAAAAATCAAACCTTTTATTACTTAAAACACAATGACACAAACTAAAACACGAGTTTGTCATATTGATATCATTTAAGTTTATGAAACTATTTAGAAATAACCTCCAGAAAATTAAAACCATTGCTTTATAAAACTTGAGGGGGCCTAGGCTAAAGGATAATCTGGCCCTGCAGAAGGCACACATGTCTTTTGTGACAGTGAGCATGTTGAGTAAAAGATTTACCATCTAAGAGTGCCTAAATGTTTATTAATGTGAAATTTTCTGTCTGAAATTCTTGGTTGAGAAGTTATCAATGTTTACATTTAGACAATTGTCTTTATCTTTGTTGATATCATAACAATGTTTCAACCATCATGCCTTCCAAAGTTCATGTGCTTGTTGATCAGGCTAACCCTTTATTATAATCTACAGTGGTAGATTGTTCTGTCTGTCTGTATCACAAAATATCATGTGTTTTTTTTTTTAGTACTGCTCAGAAACAGGGCAAGAAATAACTGAGCAGTATTAAATAAGAACAAGATAAGATATCCATCTGCACCAGCGTTTCTCAACTGATGCACCCAGGTGCACTAATGTGCCCTGAAAGGTAGCCAGGCATGCCCTAAGTTAGCAAAAAGTAATTTATCATTTATTATATTTTTAAAAGCTCAGACACCAGGCTTCCATCTCCGAGTTAAGTCCTTGTCATTTGATGTTTTAAACTAGATTCTAAAATTTTAATCTTTCAATAATAGATTAAGAAATAGATCAATTTAAAATTAAATACATTGATGGAGAAATGAAACTATATTTATTGCAGAAGGCCTAAAAATGTCCAAAGCACATCAAGTGCAGTTTTCACATAAGCATACTTAAATATACAATGTTACAATAATGTAATTGAATTGTCTTAAAAATAAATGCTTATTTCAAGTTACTTTATTATTTTCAAATTTCATAACTAATTTTTCCATATTAAATTTAAAGTGCACCACAGAGTTTTAGTTATACTACAAGTGTGCTCTGAAGTAAAGAATATTGAGAAACACTGCTCTGCATGTATAGCAGAACAAGAATAATCTAATCCCTATAAATTAAATAAAGGATTCAATTCAAAATTCCCTGAAGATTACTTGGATTGAGAGAAAAACACAGAAGGGCACAAGGATTGAAATTTTGTTATAATAACAACAAAGATGAGGACTTAGTCAAAATAATATGAAAATATTCATATGATTTTCTTTTTTTCTACAATAAGAAAGTGGGGGACAGCAAAAGTACTCAACTGGTAAACTTTGAACAGAAATTTGAATAAAAAAAATGTAAAATAATCTTTATGTAATTTTCAATACCTTTTTAAAATTTTTATTTGTTTATATCTTGCAAGCGAAAGCCACTTGGTAGGTCTCGGATTTTACAAGCAGCAAACATATTTCACAATTTAATGTCTCCATAAAAAAATCTTTTCAGTATATGCGTTCATATATCAGTTAAAGCAGCAATACATTTTGTTGACTTCAACCTGTACCATTTTTTTATTTTATTTATTTTTCAAGTGTACTTACTTAACTGATTATATTGTATTGTTTTTTTTCCCTTGCCTTCCAGTTATCCTCGGATAGAATTTTTTCAGTCAAATCAAGTTCGAAACATGATGGTTGACATACTCTTTATTTATGCAAAGCTGAATACAGACCTGTCCTATCGACAGGTTACTATAATTTTGTTACTTCTCCTTTTTGTCTCTTCTGCAGCTCACCCATTGTGTGCAACTATTGCCAGTGTCACCTCGTGGCTGTGTTAGTTACTTTAGCTGCAGCATGTTAGCTAACTCTAGTCTTGTCAAATGTTGCATGCATGTCCCAAGCCAAATAAGACATCAGTTCAGTCTCAATATCAATAAAATTGCTATTCCTTTCTTTTAAGTCTCTTAAAAAAAAATGTGATAAAATTTAGTAAGAGATAATTTTTTTTATTTTCCTTACACACACACACGAGTTATGATAGTAGAGCACCTACTATTTACCCGAACCACGTATAATAACTGATCTATTGAAGCTAGGTTGCTAACCATTACTCTATGGTAGAAGCTCAATGTCTCTCTAGCTTTCTCTCCTTCCTGGCACTTATATATATATATATATATATCAAATAAATAAATAAATGTACATGCAAGTGTACACATACATACATACACACACACATATATCCTTTGGTGTAAATAAAACGGTATTCAATACAAAATAACAGCAATTAAATATATATTAATAAATATACATAATATTCCATGGCAACAGTATGGCTCAGAGTTCCATGCACTATGCAATCATCAGGTATAAATAAACAGGCCGTTATCTGGTTAAAATTTCTAGGACTCGTGGTATTAGTTGAGTAAATTATTCTTATTTAATTGTACTATAATTTAAATTTAGGTTCAAATTTAGACTTATAATTAAAAATTTCAATGGTGGGGAATACTGGTATCAATATGCATTAAAAAGGGTACATTCTCTCTCTCTCTCTAAATATCTATCTATCTATCTATCTATCTATATATATATATATATATATATATATATATATATATATATATATAATATATATTAATGCTCTGTAAATTTACATTGAGCACTATTTTGTAAAAAATAAAAATATCAATAAGAATACCAGATTACATATCTTACTGTTCTTTCTTTTTATTTAAATATATATTGTTTAAATGTTATTTTTAGTGGATACCCATATCTGAGTAGATACTCTGTTTTTATTTATTAAACAATATATTTATTTCCATCTACCGGCCTGAATATTCAAGAAATTTTATTAGAAAAATATGCACTCTCGTAGGGGGAAACTGTCATTAGATCTGACGTGTTTTAACTGCTCAACTACAAAGAACCTACTGGCCAAACAAAGCCTGAATTGTGCTTTTAAACACAGACCTTTCCTGATTCTTGAAATATACACTTGCTCACTTTTGTATAGCCTGATGAAAGATGAAACATGGCAAACAAAAACTTTTTTCCAGATTGGCATAAATTTTCCTAAAATTATTGTTGATATATAAAAATTTATTAATTCAACCTCTTTAATCCAGAACCTTTGGGGAAAAACAAAGCCTAAAACCAAAAAATAATATAAACTTATCTTGAATGTGTAAATATGCAGCTATATATAAGAAATGAGCAAGACTGTATCACCAAAACACCCTGTTGACAACTGCTGTGGAAAGATGTAAATAATGTGTGTAGCTGCTCTTGAAGCAGCTCAGCAAACTAATGGCAGCTGATCCAATAAGTGCTGGAGCATGGGCGTTACCAGACCACAGTGTACCAGATTAAAGGGGTCAAACTGTATATCATTATCCATATATAAAGGAATTGATCAAAAATCCATTTTTCATTAATATATTATATTTAGTAGATACCGGTGTTTGAATAGATATGTTTTTTTTGTTTGGTGGGGGTCTTCTTTTTAACAGATGTCAATTATTCTATTAAAAAAACCCCAGATGGATTCAATAATTTGACATTATTTATTACTATAAACAGTATTTTTAATTTTTTATTTAGTGGTTACATGTATACGAGTAGACATTACTGTTTTTATTAAACATTTTTTTAATACTGATGTTAATATCAACTGCCTAGAGATTGGAAGTCTTATTGGAGAAAATGTGCATGTTTTCCTGGATGGCTTCCCATAGCTTAATGGTAAAACATGCTTGGCTTAAAAGTGATTTCCCAAATTAAAAATGGAATGTAAAATTGTTTCCTGTTGAAATGCACATTTTCATTAATAAGATTGTTGATTTCTAAGCCAGTAGACATTAATTAAAAAATGACATCTATTTAAATGTGTACTAACCAAATATAATGCACTCACACAAAGACTAAAATAAAATGAAAAGAGTTCATTTATGTAAAAAGACTTAAATAAATTTTTAGTAACTGATGTCACAAGATAATTCTCAAAATTATGGATGCCTCTAATGTAATAAAATTATCAACTCATTATTTGTTATACATCACCAAGACAAATGCAGAACCTAAAAATGTCAAATCAGTAGAAATTATTGAATAACTGAATCCAAATAACTCTATACTAATTTTTAACATTGGGTTTTTCAGGTTGATGTGGTTTTGTTTAGCCGACTAATATTTTGATGCTTGCAAGTTCACCATTCCATTTTTTTTTTTTTTTTTTTTTTCCTTGAGCTTTATACAATTTAGCTCTAATGGCCTTTCATATGATGATCAGTGCTATACAATTTCTAATCTGATTTTTTTGTTTTTTTTTACAAATAAATTTTTATTAAGATAAAAACAACAATTTAGGTTTAATACTGACAGGTGAATTATTAAATTAATTTATAAAATATCAACAATTGTTTATTAAAAGTTTCTAAATGATATAATTTCTAAATACTCTAAACCACAATAATTATGTAAGTTCAGGATTAGCTATCTCATCTTCACAAGAAAAAAAAAAACTTTCATTTCCATTCATATTCCATTTTACTTACTGAAAAGAAGTTTTTTTTTGTTTTTTTTTTATGATTTAAAAAAAATATGTTCATGTATCTTTATATTGTATGAAGTGTGACTGAAATTTTTTGAGAATTTGACAATAAATAAAAATACTTCTTACCCTAATATTTAGTTTTCACAGTTTCCTACAAAGTCTTCCTCTTTGGTATACCAATGATTCCAAAGAGGATAAAAGAAAAAGGTCTATACTACATTTGGCATAAACTGTTCAAATTCTCAAATTTTCAGGTATTATATAAATGAACCATTCCAAAGCCAGAAATAAACTTTACATCAGATATGAATGCATGTAATATATACACAGATCATATAAATATTTGTTTTCCTAAAAGATTATAAATATAATTTCTTTTAATGATTGCTGGCTTATGGAAATTGTTAAAGTTATGGAAGCTCCCAAATGTAACAAATCTATCCAGTCAGGCTAACATTTAAAAATACAAAACCAGATAACTGAGAATGTAAAAATGAAATCTTCGAAATTGTTTATTTTAAAGTAACAAAAAATTTCTGACGCCTTAATATTGGCTTTCATGGCATGCCTCTTGTATGAATAAGTGGTGAATGTGGCAATCTGCTTATTGCTTTGTCTGCCTCTTTTTAGAGGTGCTAAACTACAAAAATTATTCCACCCCAAAATTTTCCCTGTTTTTTGCAAGGAAACCAGTTATCTTAAGTAGAGCCATTTTTCATATATAAAATAATTGTTTATTTACTTCTGGACTCCATCAAATTAACTTCAGCTATGAGAGTATGTGGTTTTCATGTCTTTTTTCAAATGTGTTCAGTCTTCTTTTTTCTTTTCTTTTTTTCTAAGATGTATGGAAGTTTCCCTTTCCCCTTGTGGATTGGATGTTTATCTAACTTCCTGTCATCAAGTTTGTGTACATCTTAAGTTAAGTTTGATTCACTTCTTGTTTATGTCAGCCAATCCACCAAAATCATTTAATGACCAATTCTGCAATTGGTGGCTATGAGGTCCTCTTCTATATAAAACATCTGAGGCACCTAGCTCTTTTGACATTTTCATATGATACCAAGTACAAAGATTACTTTGGTATCTCTTTAGGTGAATCCAATATATATTGAGGTCACCACAGATCAAAAGTTTCTAATGGGCAATAAATTTGATTCAGAACTCTAGTATTTATGGTAGGAATTGCATACTAAAACTGAAATAAACAAATGTTAGCCATGTTCATTACATATTTTGTTACATGAAAAGAAACTAATTTTTATTGTGCAAACATTTAATACCCCAAAATATTTTTAAAAAGATTTCAACTGAATTTTTAGAATGAAATTTAAGTCAGGTTGACAATATTTCAAAACTGAATGTTATCAACAAGAAAACCTTTTGCATCTTGCTAAAACTGATTCTCTTTTATTTATTCATTTGTACAAACTAAAGTATTAAAACCACTTCACAAAGTAAATGCTGCACTGAATATTTTGTCGTGTTTGGCTTTGGACCAATAATCTTTCAGCTTCACTTTTCCCTTCAGTTTTGTTCCACTTCATTCTGGTTTCTGCTGGTCACTTGAAGAGAATAATCTTTTGTTGCATCCATTTTTAACTCTCTATTGGTGTTGTTATGCTTGCACTCACATCTTCAATACAATTTTGTTATGTTACATGTATTTCCATTTTGTTGTATTGTATTTTTTTTGTTTTAATTGTTTATTTGTATCTCTGGTTTGATGTGAGTTCTGATTCTGTTTCGTCTACAGGTTCAAAGCAGACAGCAAAAGGAAAGACCTACCTATTTGTTAAATATTATTTGCTAACCTTGCCAATTTTCTTTGGCTTTGCTTTTTGATTACCATAAGAAGTTAGAGGATCTACAATTATGCGAGTTGATCTTTTAAAAGTATTGTTGGATCCCATAATAAATCTTAAATAGAATTATTATAATAATTGTTTTATTTATTTATTTATTTATTTTTACTTATCAGTATAAAACAAAACGATACTTAATTTTTGCTATTAAAACTATAGTTATATCTTTATGTATTAGGTTGGTGCAAAAATAATGTCGCTTTCTCACATGTTACTATGTGAGAAAACGACATTATTTTTGCACCAACCTAATATAAAGATACACACACACATATATATATATATATATATATATATATATATATATATATATATTTTGAACAATAAAAAAATTAAAATCTTCAGACACACTGGGTTGTAGATTAATATTCTTTCGTTTTTTTTTATTATTCCATTTAGATATATTTATATATTCATTATTTGTACTTGGTTTGATTATTTTTCAGAATTCCCTCAGAAGATCAGTTATTTTTTCTCTCTCTCTCTCTCTCTGGTTGTTCATATCTCTCTCCAGCATTATGCTTTCTTTGTTCTTAGCAATATCATTAATTGAAGGATTTCTCAAAAGATTACATAAGCAACATAATTCTTTTTTTTATAGTGAGTAAGTCTATGCATAAGATTGCAAATTGAACTCCATTTTGCAACCAACCAGCAAATGATAACTTGGATGTCAGTTTCAAATGAATTTTAGATTATTCCTAATGTAAACTTATTAGTGAATAAGCTAAAGTCATCTTTGGTATTTTTTAAAACATACATTTTTATCTTTCTCTATCTCTTATATAGTGTGCATATAGAAATCAACACTACATGGTGACACATAGCCTGAAGATTACTTAATGTATGAAACTGACAGTTATAATACAGTGTTGATTCCTATGTCTACACAGTCTATGTCTATAAACACTATCTGATATTGAGCACAGTTTTATAATTATAGAAAATTTTAAATACACACACACATATATATATAGTGGTAGACTATCTCATTGTGGATGAAATAAGATGGCTCAATAAAAAAAGTGGTAACCAAATTTTATGGACACACACCTCTCCCAAGGCCTATAGGTGTTTTGCAAACTTTTAGGCAGATGAAATACACACACACACACACACACACACACACACACACACACACACACACACATATATATATAAGAACTTACATTTAATTAATAAACAAATTGATATATTTCTATTTCAACCATGCACACACAAACTTTTTCTGAAATATATTTCATAAAAAATTCAAGTCTACTGTAGTGGTTTCACCTCTGGATCATCAGGTAGTAAAAGTTAGGAATTTATTTCTTAACTATTGCTACCTAAAAGTAGCAGTAGGACTTGGATTTCTTTATTAACTATATTTCAGAAAAAAAATGTATGTATATATGTTCTTGTAAAATAAAAATCTTTTTTCCTGATGACATTGTTTCATCAGCAAAACATATCAAAGTATAAATTTTAAAGTAACTACCCATTTTAAAATACTTATTTCAATAAATTATATGTTTTTTAACTATAATTTTTACAAGAAATAGATATGAGAAGAAAGCATTTAGTACGAAGTTTTATTTGAAATTTGATATGGCCACCAGATTTCACTACCAGCTTTTCAAGCCACCCAGGAATCATGTCAACTGATTTCACTAGGAACTCTTGTGGTATGGAAGACATAACTTCTTGTATTCACCCTTCAATTTCTTCCAAAATTTTCGTTTGGTATAGTAGACTTGCTCCTTCAACCAACCCCAAAGAAAAAAGACACAATGTTAAGTCAGAACTCCTAGCTGGCCACTCATACATAAAATATGGAGTTAATTTTCAATCACACTGTGTATCTCTCTCATATATATATATAATTTAGGTCTGTTATATTAATATCTAGTAATCAAGAGTATAAGTTTTTAATCTTGCTAATCTTTGTAAATCAACTGCTGCATGCTAACTTAAGTTTCATTAGTCCAATATCAAATCATTTCAGATGCATTAAAATGATTTTGACCATTACAAAATAAAACACTGATTGAAAAATAATTCCTCAGGCTTTACAACACCATTAAGTGAAATTAACCCATTGACTATGAAGGCTTAATCAGTAGGTAGATAAATTCTTGTTGACCTGCTAATTACTCTGACTGAAAATTGAGGGGAATTTTGTGACTTAAGTCGCAGAGTGTTAAAGGTTAAAAAAGTTACAAAACTACAAAGATTTTTAGTAGAATTGCTTTAATTTGATTTTGAAGAGAAGAATCAAGATTTCTTCTGCCAATATTATTGCATATTGTTTAATCCCATCCTCTGATTATAGATTAAAGTCCTTAATTTTAACTTGATAAATAAGAATATTGTTATTAGGTTGGTGCAAAAATAATGTCGTTTTCTCATATAGTAACATATGTGAGAAAACGACATTATTTTTGCACCAACCTAATAATAATCAGGAGGTGTATATGTATGGGGCATGTTGAAATTATTGGTATTCATCCAAGTCAAGATTATAATGAAGTAATTGTAATTAGAATATTAATTTCTGTTTGAATTTCTAGGATGAAGAATTACATTATTTACATTCTGACTAGTGTTCTCATCTTTGTTGTTATCACGATGTTTCATCCATTGTTTCTTCCAGCCTTCATAGGTGTATATCGATCCAGGTAACCTACAGGGAATTCTGAACTGAACCTTTTTTTGGGGGTAGACTGTTCTCATTTCACTGAATATTAAGCTGTAAAACAAGTTGACATGAAGTGGAAAGATTATATTGAATCAATTGCTAAATCTGCAGCTAGGAAATTTGGTTCACTATGTTGTGGTAGACAATTTTTCTCAACATAATCTATTTTACATATTTATAAGTATACCATTCATCTTTGCTTTGAATATTGCTGCCACATCTGGTTTGGTGCTCCTGCTATATATTTAGAAATTTTTGATAAAATCCAAATAAGAATCTTCAATGTTATCAGCCCTGACCTGGCATCTCTTTGAATTTAATCTTCAAAAATTTAAGTGCAATGTCAATCGTTATCTTCTATCTTTTCTACTTAATAGTAGTTTTTCTCATTCTTTAACACTCAGTAACTCCTTGAATCTTAGTGGCTTTATTGTCTTGCTTATTTCATCTACTGACCTGCATACTTGAGAAAACTATATGAAGAAAATGTGCCCTCTGGCAGGATTCTAACCTCTATTCTCATTTACAGAAAAAAAATCATTGTCTAATCTGGCATGTTTTTACTGCTTGTCTATAAAAAGTGTCACAATAAAGCAAGGTTTTATTTTTCCTTTTAAAACACACTTACTCATTAAGATTTTTACTCAAAACACATACCTGCTCAGTTTCATATCCAAAATGTAAATAAAGCAATGCTTCTTTTTACCTTATAACTTGCAGATCATTTTTCATTAGTCACCGTTTTCACCTGTTGCAGATTGCAAACTAACATGACTTATTTCCTGCTATTTATTATGATCTTGAGCAAGCTTATTTAGTGCCTGCTACTCACTAGGTGGTAATCATTGAATGATGTTATTGCTTCTTCTCTGTTTCTTCTTCCTCTTCCACTACTTCTTTTTCCAAGCACCATAGCCACTAAGATTCAATTTAGTGAGCCCTGCAGTAGATCTTTTAATATGCCCAAATAATTTTGTAGATTTGCTTTGGATAGTATTGAAGAGTGATGACATATCTAAGGGGAGGGTATTTTAAGTTTGTCTATCAGCTTATGATCTGTGATAATGTGGAATATTTCAATTTGAGCTGGAAGTTTTTTGAGTCCATATCATATAAATCTAAACCATATAAAACAATAGGAATAATGCATATAAGGCAAATCTTTGTTTTATTGTGGATTGGTACTCCTTTTTCTTTTTTTTTTTTTTCAAAGGCAGCCCACCCATGGCTTATTCAGTGTTTTATAGCAACTTCTTGGTCATTCTTGAAAGACAGCTTGTGACCATGATAACATGCATATACTTTACTCAAAATCATTTTTCAGGGTATTGCAATTTTATTTTGCTACCAATGTGTGATATAGATATATATATATATATATATATATATATATATATATTAGGTTGGTGCAAAAATAATGACGTAATAATGTCGTTTTTTGACGTATTTTTTAACGTCAAAAAACATTATTACGTCATTATTTTTGCACCAACCTAATATATATATATATATATATATATGTATGTGTGAATGTGTGTTAGCATATGCATACAAATTCAAACAGTAGTAAATGAAAATTTAATTAGAAACATAACCTCTTATAACTAATACCCTAATACTTAAGATACCACGAAATCAGAAAACAAAACAAAATAATGGACAAGTGAAGACATATATAGATATTTACCTTAACATTTAAGTATTTAAAAAAAAAACAAAAACAACCTTGCACCAATAAAAAGTGCAAATGAGAAATATAAACAATCATTTGCTGATAACAGGGATTACTGGAGGAGCTGTCTATGAAACTCAGTCTGTATGCTGCAGGTAACATCATTAGAGCTAAGTGATAAATTTTATATACACACACGTGCGCACACACATGATATGCGATGGATAAATTGTCATCTAAATTAGGCAAAAATTAAAATAACACTGACATCTCATTTTAATAGCTATATTTACCAAAATTAGACAAAAAATATCTTGAAATACTAAAGAGTAAATTTATTCAGTAAAATTGCCATTGACTTCAACCACAGCCTCCAGATGACTTTGGAATCTCCCAAAACTCTTCTGGACAGTCTCCTTGTTTAAGTTTGTGAATGCTGAAATAATCCTTGCTTTCAGTTGATCTTGGATATTACAGGGAGTTTTGTTGGTCTCTATCTCAACTGTGCACCACACAATAATCAAGAGAGTTGCAGTCTGAGAATTTAGGTGGCGAGATGTAAAGGGTGATGTGGTCACAGAAATTGTCTCACTGTAATGACTGGGGTCTGCTGCATGTGTGTCATGGTGCAGAGTCCTGTTGCTAGAAATAGGGTCTTCCAGCAGCCATCCTGTTGACCCAGGGCAGCACTATCTGAGTCTGAGGCTCTGTGGGAAGATGAATGGAGACATAACATCACCATCACTAGTGATCACTCCAAACACCATGATGTTGACTGGACATATATTCTTTTCAAATCCTCTGCACTGTCCTCAGATCATCATCCAAATACTCTGAAATGTTCATATTGGAGCTTCTGGCATGAATGCCAAGCAGTAGAGCATGCTGTTTTTCCAAATTTCTGGCAGTGAATTGCATCTTGTTCTTTTTCTCATAGACAGTGCCCAACTGACCCTACTATACTGTGCAGTCAACAAAAACAAACAACACACGTGTGAAATTAAAAATATAAAATTGCGACAATTTACCCATCGCACCCTGTGTGTGTGTGTGTGTGTGTGTGTGTGTGTATATATATATATATATATATATATATATTTATATGAAGAAATATAGTCTTAAGGTGTGCTATATTTATGGAATAAAGTGCTCAATATCAGAGATAGTGTTGACTTCTATGTTCACTTTTATATATATATATATATATATATATATATATATATATATATATATATATAGTAAGTTTTCTGGAGATGTGTAAAAGATATACATTTTGTTTTCCAATACTCCATACCAACTTTTGCAGTGTGTGTATGTAAATACATATATAGTGGTCACTGAGGTCCGCATAGTGTTGAAAGTCCTTTAGGCCATCTGAAGATTGTATTCAAGCATGGAACACTGTTGCTACTCAGTTTTGACCTTAGTATCAAAATTTATATTTACGCATGTTCTATTTCTGATATTGAGCACTTTTACCCATAAATATAGCATATCTTAAAACTAGCATATATATAACATGAAGATTACTTGAGGTATGAAACTGATACAAATCAACACTGCATAGAGACTGTGTCCATACGGTCTATATCGACAAATGTTTTATCTCTAATATTGAACACTGTTCTTTGATAAATATATCAAATTTTAAACAATATGCACTTACATGTAATTATTGAGAGAGAGAGAGACTGTTTTTATCCTTTTAGAATAAGTTCTCTAGAAAGTATTTCTTTTGATATTTTTCTGGTGTTGTATTTAATCGTTTTTATTAAATATTCCATTAATGTTTTTCTAAGCATGGTTTTTTTTTAGTTTTATTATCCTCTTGGACAACTGAGCATGCTTTCTATTCTGTATTTTCTACTCATTGTATGAATTTTTCTCATTTTTCAGATGACACAATGTTAATTTTTATTGAGATTTTATTTTTTTAGTATGTTTTGGCGTTTTTTTTTTTTTTTTTACCAGGTTTGTGCAAAAATGAAATTAAGACCAAAATTCAAGTTTCTTGTCTAAATTTAAAAATTTCATTTCATGTGCGAATTTGACATTTCACATAGTTCTTTCTTTTTTTTTTTTAAAGTTATTATCTGTAACTTGAATTCTGGCCTTTTTAAATTATTTAATATTGATTTTCTCAAATTTTGATATTTACAAATGGCTTCCCAAGATTAAAAAAAATAAAGGAAATTGTTCAACTCGCAATATGGATAATTGTAACAGTGACCCTATATTTTCCAGTGTTCATTCAACCGTTACTTTCTCTCACTGGATTTGCTGCATCACATATTTTCTTTTTTCTAGTTTTCCTGAGATTCCATTCTTCCAGTCAGATGTCATTCACCTTCTGATGATTAATGTATTGTTTATATATTCTCGCAATGATCAGACTCATTTGTCATACAGGCAGGTTGGTCCTTCTCCTCTTTACTTTACAGCTGTCCCCTGGCCTGGGTGATAGCGACATTTATTTTAATTTTTTTTTTACTAATACCTACTCATCAATAACTTTTATGTTTGGCAATAAAGTTGACCAAAGCTAATATCAATTGTAAATTTCAAATTGGCTGAAAAAATATTCAACTTCAATATGACCTAGTATTCGAGCCATATGTTTATTTAAATTAAATTTCTTGTCTTTAATAAATCTATGCACACACACATATACACATATATATATATATATATATATATATATATATAGCAGTTAATAAGTTTTTATATTCAACATTATTTCTTATGACTATAAACATTATATTTACTGAGTACACTAGTCTTAGTAGACATCAGTTTCTTTTTTAATTTAATTTTTTTTCTTTTAAAATAGTTAATTTAATGTCTACCAAAATAGCTCAAAATTTAATTAAAGAAAATGTGTCTCCTGACAGGATTCAAGCATTTATTCTCAGTTTAATTTGGAAAACCACTTTCAGGCTTAGTATGCTTTACTAGTAAAACAGGTTTACAGCCATATCGCATTGAAACATTTCCTGTATGAGCACTGAAGTTAATCAACATTGAGCCTGATCAGTACCCAGATGGGTGACTGCTTGTGAATACTGGGTGGTGTAATGGATAATAGCTCAGAATTGTTAATAAGAGAACCAAGTTCCTATTCTAGTTGGGTTAGTTATATTCGCTTATGGGTAAATACCTTTGAGAAAGGTATAAATCCACTTCTCTTCCCCAGGTTAATTATTAAGACTTGTATCACTAAATTATTATCTCCCTCCCCCCCCAAAAAAAATCTTATGATTTAAAAATATTTTCTGGCTTTAAATAACCTACAAATAGTTCAGCTATAGAAAAAGAATGAATCAATTTGCCATGGGAAACTTTGCTTTGCTGTGATTGATTCCCATGATTTTAATGGTAAAGCACATTTGGCTTGAAAGTTTCTCAGATCAAAAATTCTTGTCAGGAAGTGTGTTTCCATTTCGTATGACATTTGATCGGCCAGTAAACATTGACTTCATTATTTAAAAAACATCTATTCATGCATCTGTTTTCACTAAATATGTTTTATATATATATATATATATATATATATATATATATATATATAAATATAAAAGTGAACATAGAAGTCAACACTTAGATTGCATCTAGTATAAAACAGACTGTCGCCTCTAAGTGTTGACGTCTATGTTCACTTTTATATTTACACACGCACTATCTCTGATATTGAGCACTTTATCCCATAAATATAGCTCATCTTAAGACTATATTTATTCATATATATATATATACACACATATAATTTCAGATAGAGTATATCTGTAAAAGGACGATATGAATAAAGACAAAAGGAAAAATTATCTGACTTGTTTTGCCCTCTGAAGGACTTTATCAAGGTAATTGCCTTAAGTTTATATATATATATATATATATATATATATATATATAAAACACATACTAAAAATGTTCCCCCAGACACTTTGGTTAACTGTATCCACAATGAATTTTTGTAAATTTTACCAGATTTCAGGTAACTTGGTATTAAATCCAATATATGAGCTCTCTACACCAGTCAACATTTCTATAAAATTGGTATTCTTGTAGGATTATGTTCAGATTGTGTGATGAAGACAAAAACTGTCTCTATCATATTGCCTAAACATAATCTGATTTTATTCTTTTCCATGGAAACTGAATACAATAATTTTTTTTAAAAAGCATGGTTTTGTGTATTGTCTGAGTCATCATTGGAACTAAATTTATTTTTTCAGTTTCAAACCTTTCATGACTTGCAAGAAATCATGTTTTATTTCATGGAATTGAAATTTGATCAGCTATTGAATTTTTTTTTTTAATTACAAAGTAAATTATTAATTTCAAACCACACTGCTATTATCTGGAAGCCACCATATTATGAATCTGGCTGATTCAATAGCATATACTCCTCTATGGCCACTTGGTATTATTTGATTCAATTGTAAACAAAACATGTGTGGTTAGTCAGATTTGGTTAGCACATTTGCAAAGGGTTAATGACAGCAATATTTAGTTTCTTATATTTCTCTACTTTTATTAATATTCTAATAAAAGTAACAAATTTAACACATTAATTTTTTTAATAACACATGTTGTGTTGAAAAATGTATACAATTTTTTAATAGATACACATACAGGCTCCTATCAAGGTTAACAATGAATGTTACATTTTTTTACAGTTACTAGTTATGGGTGAATGGTTTTCACCTTATTCACCTATTTTCTACTGCTATTTTAACATGCCAGAGACAAGACGTTTTATTAAGATAACTGGCAATGGGACAGGATTCAGGAAGAAATAGGTTCATGCCTTTCCTAAAGATATTACTGCATATAATCAGCTTCAGCTAAAATAATAATGTCTAACTACTATATTGACCTTTGTGCTTACTGTTTTAGTTTCCATGATAATCATTAGGCTAGTTTGCATCTTAATATAAACTGAAGTGCCAAAAAATGACAGCAGTAGAATTTGTAATTTCACCCTCCCCTACTTGTAAAAATACATATGCTGGATTATGTATGTGTGATATAATAGGTAAAAAGGTAGTGTAGCTGTGAGAGTCTTGGTATGTGGACATGATTTAACACAATTTCATAAAAGAAAGAGTGTTTGAACTAGAAAGATGGAGCACTTGATGGCAAGGATGCACTGGTCTGTTTTTCTCTGGCAATATATACAAGGAATTTATGAATTCCAGATATCAACAGCATGTAAAAACTGCAAGCACCCACAAATGACGTTAAAAAAAATTGAGACCACTGGTAATTGAAAAGGATGAAAGATTTTATAAATTCTAAATGATGGTAATGTTAACTGTTCAATTAATGTTTCCTGAAAAGAGAATAGCTAATCTTACCATTATTTATTCCACTATTCCATATTTGGTTATAAAACAAAAAATAAAATGTGAAGAACCACTGTTGGGTACAGATTGTCTTGAGCTATACACTGTATGACATATCTTTATATGTGATGACCTGAGTTGGATCTAGCTCAGATATTATTAGCAAGTAAATAATTTAAAGGACTTATTCAACATATTTTAACCAAACACAATATTCAAATTCTTGCAAAAATTTAAACTATACAACAAGATATAACGCCTGATACTTACACGTGTGTGTATGTAAGTATTTGCATGTATATAAAACCAATTTCAAAACTTATAAACTTTTGTGATACAATATAACTCACAGGTGTTGAAGTGTTGTTAAATACAGAAAACCCAACACTCACCTGGGATAAAGAACATTACCATTGGATCATGAATGAATTGTCCTGTTATCTGGTTAAATGAATCATATTTCCAGTAATTTTGAACAGATCTATCAAAGAAAAAATTTAAGTCTATGGGTTCAGCCTGTCAACAGGGTATTGTGCAAGCTGGTGGTGGCTCTGTAACAGTGTTGGGAATGTAATGTTGTTTGCAAGGACCACTAGTGAAAATGGAAGGTATTTTGGCAGGTGTTACATGTACTGATATTGTTGTAGGCCATTTGCACTATACATTCCACATGACTGCTTTGTGAATACCAGGTGCTGTAAGCTTGGATGTGCAAGTGGTGTAATGGATAATGGCTTGGAATTGTTAATCAGAGAACATAGTTCTAATTCCTGTTGGGTTCATTATATTCACTTATGCACAAATACCCTTGGGAATGGTATGAATCCACCTTTTCTCCCTCACCTATGTGTTAATTAGTTAGACTTGTATCACTCAAATATTATCTCCCCAAAAAAAAAAAATTCTTACAATCTAAAAATATTTCCTGGCTTTAAATAATCTGCAAAGAGTTAAGAAAACAAATCAATCAAAACAATTGGCTCAAAGACTTAAGAAGGTGCACCAGTAAGTCTGTAATCTGATAATTATTAATTGTATTTTGATTGTTGATGCACAGGTGCACTGGGCCAGAAGAAAACTGAAATGCTTGATTGAATTGAGATAGAAAACTATAAGAACAGGTTTAGATAGAAAGTCAGATTAAATAAACTGTGAAAATGAAAAATATATATTCTGATCTGAAGACTGCTTGAGACATGAAACTGAGAGCTATCATTTAGTATTGATTCCTATGGCCACACTGTCTATATCTATCTGTCTATCATATATATAATGAATGTATCAATAAGTCCATTGCTTGACACATTATTAGCTGAATTTAGATCTAAAAATTTTATATATATATACAGACACACACACTCTGAAAAGTTCTTCGCTTAATCAAAAAAGGGATTTAAAAAAAAAAAAATTGATTTTTGGAAAGTGGTTTGGGCCAAGAAATTTTCACCAGTGAAATATGTGAAATTTTATGCATTCTGAAATTAATTCAGAATTGCTTTTAATATTAAAAAAAAATCAATTATAAATTAAAAAATGCAGAACAGGTAAAGAGATTTCAAACATAAGAAAATTCTATACATTCTTTTCACTGATAAAAGTATAAGCAACATTTTTGTCAACATTGTTGCCTGTGCTTCTCTGCCATGTATTTAACTTGCCTTGACCTATTCAACTCTTTTTCTGCTTTGGTTGGCTTGCCTCTCTCTTTACAACAGCAGATGAAAGAAATAAGGTTTAAAATATACAAGTCAGAATAACCATGTTTGATAAAATCTGAGCATTGAAATGAATTGTATTCAATAGCAATTTTTGGTGAGTCTTGTTGCTTTTCATCACCACTCTTTATTTAGATGAGTTTGAATTCCAGTCAATTTTGTTACATTCAGTTACACACAAATACCCTTGGGAAAGGAATGAATCTATCCTTCCAAGCCCCCCCCCCCCCAACAGCTATAGGCTGAATAGCAGAACAGACTGGGTCCTGTAGCTTTGGTTAGCAACCAGTCTACTGAAGAAAGGAATGGTAACCTACTGCAGGAAAATCTGCCTAAGTCAGTCAGAAATCAAGAGACATGATCACCCAATTGTGTATTATGTATGATACTTAACTGATCTCCTAAGTGTAAAAGTAGTGAAATAAGAAGTCACTTCTAATTAGACTTGAACTTACATCCTATATCTGTGTTTGCATGCTTTCTCTCATTGATTCATGAGACGTGAATGCTTGCCAATATCACTGGGTGTCTTGGGTAAATGTCTTCATTTCAGAACTCCTACATGACACAGCAGATTATATGGCTGGTACAAAAATGTTTATTCCTCATTACTATAAGCATTATAATTAGTGTGTATCTCTGTTTTTATTTGTTTTTTTTAAACAGTGAAATTGTCCACTGAACTAGATTGAGAGTCTTAATAAAGAGAAAGGTCTCAATGAGAGGTGGGCATCTTTTAAATCAGGCAATTGAATGTTTACTGCAATGGTTTTCCTATAACACATTTAATTTAAAAATGGTTTCCTTTTTTTTTTTTTTTTTTTTAAAGAAAAAGGTTGGGGGCTGGCTTACAGCCATATCTCATTGAAACACTAGTTCTCATATGATCACTTGTTAAGCTAATGTCTAGTCTGGTTAGTACCAATATGGGTGATTGCATGAGAATACCAAGTACCTTGGATGTGCGGGTGGTGTAATGACTCAAAATTACAGAGCTGACTTGCAATTCTGGGCAGATTTGTTATATTCACTTATGTGTGAATACTCTTGGGAAAGATATCACTACACGTCTTCTCCCTCCAGCTATGGGTTAATTAGTAAGATTTGTATCAGTAAATCATTATCTCCAAAAAATTCTTAAACTCCAAAAATATTTTCTGACTTTGAATAAACTGCAATAGGTTGGTAAGCCATAAAAAGCAAATCAGTTAATACAGAACTGGAAGCATTAATCATCAGGTTAAGATTCACAACCAGTATCAAAATGGGAGACACCTTAGCCATCATAGTTTGGAACCATCAACAAAACCACATAGATAAAAAAAAACAAGTCATAAAAACAATCAATCAAAACCTTAATGGAAAAATGGAATACAACTTTGATTCCTGTCAGATGGCACATTTTCTTCAGTAGAACTCCTCTAAAGCATGTTGGATCTAACAATGGTTTCTCCTACTAAGGGGGATGCAGGTTCAAATTCTGCCAGAGAGTGCATATTTTTCTTTGATTAGATTACTTAAATATTCAGGTAGGTAGACAAAATAAATATACTGTTTAATAAACAGACAGTATCTACTCAAATATGGGTATACACTAAAAATAACATTTAACTAAGTATATAAAATATATATAATCAAATGAAAAATGGGAAAACTCCTAGAAGGAACTTCAGAATTTTAAGTTTTATTGATGGAGTCAGTTTTAAATGTGCATTGGAGTTGGGAAAAAGGCAACAAATGCCATTTACAATCTCATAGCAGAAATGTTAAAGACACGAGGACATTCAGCTGTAAATTTAAATTTTGATGTTCAACATATCTAGATGTTGAACTTAGCTGATCTTATTCCCTTTTCTTTTTTTTCATTTTTATTGTTTTAATTATGCCACATTGTAACATCAGCAATGGGATAATTAAAAACAATAATGATAAAAATAAAGCAATAGCTGAATGAAACATTTAAATATGCCAAATATCAAAATTGATATTTGAAGCTGAGCATCCCTGTATCTTTTACATTTTCAATATAAAATTGTAACCAGTGTTTTTTTTGTATTCCTCACCATCCTTAGTTTTTCATTTTGTCATTCAATTACTTACTATTAAATTATACAAATCTATTTACCAGACCATCTTGTAAATAAAGAGTGCAGCTTCTAGATTTACCCTATTTCTAAGTGTACAGAGTAGTACTAAATTCAATACTATTTTCCAAGCTATTTTACTAACACTAAAATGTTATCTGCATATGCCCCACAGTGGAACATTGTACCAGTCAGCTGGTACTATGGGTTCAACTGGTTAATAGTTTAAAGGAAATTTAACAGAAAGTTGTTAAACAAACTAGAACTAGCCAAAAATTATTTTAAATTCCTCATCTGAAGAATTCAGATAATTATGATATAGGACATAGGTGATCATGGCTCTCCTTTTTCTTCCTTTATCTATGAAATGCCATACATTCTTGGGAAAGATACTGGAGTAGTTTCCTGTTGCCTTCTCTACAGTTTGGAAGTTAGAGTTTTCCTTTTCTTAAACTGGTTACCACCCAAAGCTAGAGCTCTTAGTTTAACCTGCTATTTAACATCTAGCTGGGAGAGTAGAGCATTAGTGTAAAAATAAATGCAATAGAATAGCCTGGAACTTGAACTCAACTTCCTAATTTCACTTTTCACATTGATATCCAGCACTCTCCCTGCATATTTAAACTGTTATGAGGTTCTAAAACTTCATATGTCAAGAGTGTAGATGTTATTCTAGTCACATGTTGCTGGTTATGTTTTTGGTCAACATTGTAAATTTCATTGTGGAAATAAATAGTCAACATTTGTCAAGATCCGAGTAACAAATCAAACCCTAGAATATCAATAGATATTGCCCATTGTATCCAGTTGGTCACGTGTTATCAAATAAAATAAGAGCAGTTATGTTCTTTAAATTTGCATTGTGATGTAATGGATATTGGCTTGGAATGAGAAATCAGAGAACCGAGTTTGTTACATTTACTTATGCACAAATACCCTTGGGAAAGGTATGAATCCATCTCCTCCATTCAGCTATGGGTTGAATAGCAGGACAGACCGGGTTCTATAGTGTTGGTTGGCAACCAGTCTATAGCAAAAAGAAATAGTAACATACTGTAGGAAAATTTTCTACCTAGTCAGTCATTGATCAGAAGAGACATGATTGCCCAAGCAATGTATGGCAGTTAACTATGTTCTTTAAGCCCTATTTTGGCCAATTTGAAAATTAGTTTTCTTTTTGTTTTTTAAAAAAAACAGTTGTTGCTATCTTTCAAATAGGACCTTCATCATTTCTGGGAATTTTTGTTTTTATGTAGAATTGTATTATAAAGTTTTATATACTATTATGCTTTCTCTTTCTACTTTCATATCTTTATCATCCTAATTACAAGGTGATTCACCCTGGGACAACACAACATTTTTGGTTCATATCTTTCTTAATAAGCATTCACTAAAAATCATTTAATGTTTTATCATTTTCACTCTGATGTCCTATCATTTTGTACTTCTGGGATTCAAAATGGATAAGTTGGATAAGCTCATTTAAATTACTTTAACATTTACTGTTAAATGATGTATTATACTTAATCTCTGTGTATATTACAACACTCACTTGATGGTTCAATTATAACCTCACCTTAATATTATGCAATATTTGACACTATTGGTAATTGGTTTTCTACTCCTGACATCAGTTTAAATTTTGTTTCTAAGACAAAATCTCTTCATGATTTACTTTATGAAAATGGAAAAAGAAATGAACAAATCAAGCCAGTAAGTATAAACAAAAGATATCAAGATAATTTAAACTTTTGGCTTTATCTGACCTTTGATAATACAAAACATTCTTCAACATATCACCGGTCCAGTTTCATATTCAAGAGACCTGAATCAAATGACATTGAATTGCACATTTCCTGAAATTAAAAATTAAGTGATTTTGTAAATGTTATAGAATTTATTGGCTCTCAGTAAATTCTTAACTTTTTCTATCCCAGATAACAATTAGAAAAGCTTTGGACAATTATAAAGAACTAACATACCAAAAAAACCTCACCTTGTTTACATTAGTGACATTTGACCCTGAAGATAAAGCATCCGTTCTTGAATTGCCAATTTTGGGAATTGATGCTTAAAATCAAGGTCAATCTCCAGCAGTTTAATTTTAACTAACTTATTCATTTTTGATTAGTTTTCATCTTATTTTTGTTGCCTTTCATTGAAATATTCTACTTGGATGGATAAGAAACAAAGAAAGAAGACAGAATTTAACTGAATGAATTTTAATTTTTCTTCCATGACCTCATTGGTTATTCACTGTCCATGTCAGACTCCTAAGGATACAAGATCAAGTATTGTTAAACTAACTCATTTTCAATCAATTCTACTTGCTTAATTTTTTTAGAATGTAAGAACGACCTGAGTACTTTAATAAAAAGCAACAAAAAATAAGATTTAAAAAAAATATAAATCAAAAATGAATCTAAGAAATTTGTACAAGTAATACTTTGCATCAGTGGTTCCCAAATGGTGTGGTGTGCCTCATAGGTGTAACGGAAGACGATAGTAGGTGAGATGGAATGATTGAAAGACAATCAAAGATTTAGAAACAGTCTCAAAAAATTTATATGCCAAAAATAAATAGGATTTCAAAATTTAAAATATTATTATAGATTACTTGTAATTGCATGCATGAGTCCCAGTATAAATAGTTATAAATAATTACTGACCAATCTTATTGTGATATTTTTACATTATATCAAGTATTAAGAATATAGTAACTAGGGTTTGCAAATTGGAGGAAAGAGTTATCATGTTCTGACTTTGGATCTGCAGTTATCTCCCTTTAATGCTATCTCTGTGTTTGTTTTTTTTGTGTTTTTTTTTTTTTAAATATACTTTTTATCGTATAAAATTTGGTGAAGCACAAGTAAATTTTAATTCTGAAAATGTCACCCAGAGGAAAAAAGTTTGGGAACCACTGCTTTACATCATGGAATTTTGGTAAATTAATTACAGAGGCTTTGGTCTTTTTCTAAATTAAAACAGCTGTATACTTTTAAAACATACATATGTTTAATAAGCTTTGTTTGGCCCAGGAGAATGTGAAGATACAACTATTGTCATGTGTAACTCTGCTTTCTATTAAAATTAATTTGATATCATGGCTTTTATTTGGAGTTGAATGTCAGTTACTGGTATAGATGGAAAATATGATATTATCACAACCATCAAAGTGGAAAAAAATTCCTATCAATTTTTTTTTTTTCTTAAGTGGAAAAGAGTCACTCTTAATTATTATAATCAACATGAAAGTTTTACTGAAAGAATAAATTCTGATATGAATTTATGCATTCAATTTGTATGCAAATATTATTAGAACATTCAAAATTGGGATTTGATCTCTTAATCAGACATACATTTCTTGCTCCAGCTTATCCTTTGTGGAAATGACATTATTGAGAGCCTTCACTATTAAATCTTTTTTAAACACATTTGTTTGTACAAGAAGTTTTGTTACTTTTCCTGGAAAATGTTATCCATGTTTTTTCAATTGAATAATGTTCAAAATCTTGATTGTTGACTGCTCTTTCCTTTTGTCTGTCTGTTAATTGTAATTAACTATTTTGCATGTTTATATAGTTGTCAGTTTTCATGGTTCTGGAGCATGTACATAGATCTTGAGTTCAAATCAGGTCTTTGATTTTATTCTTTTTTTTATGCTTTCACATAAAAGAATAACACAAAAGTGAAGACCTTAGAACTCCCAATAGACAGACACACATACACAATTACAAATATACATTACCATCCAATGGCCACTTAAACATACAAGAATCTTCCCAAAGTTACATATAGAATTATCTACAGTTTGAATACACATGATACATGACTGACCAATGAGAACTGACCCAAACACAATTGAAAATACCAGAGTTCCTGTCTTTTTGTCTGTTTTCTCTCAATCTCTGACAAAGCTTTGAGACATGTTAGATACGTTTCCTATTTGATCTTTAACTCATAAAAGAATAAATGACAATTTGGGCAATTTTTAACCAAAATAAAAGTATCAAAAGGATGGTCATGCCATTGACACCATTATTACTATATACACAGTTGTCTAACTCAGCAATGTTTGTTTTTAAAAAACGATGTTTACAATTTTAATAAACCCAAAACACGTGAAAATGGATTTATATATTTTCTTTATTCTTGAAAACTGAAAACAAAGATATTAAAAAACAGTATTTATCAAATTAAATAAAAACTTGTTTTCATAGTTATTTATAAAATGGTAAATAATATTGGATTGTAGTTGGTTTATAAATTCTGATAATTTTGTAATGTTTTATAAATTTTTTGAATAAAGATTTTTCTTCAAGTTTATTTCTTTATAAAATGATAAATAAATATTTATAAAAAGTAAATCTCATACACCTGTAATGTGCATTGTTATTTTGTTCACACTGCTGTGAATGAAATATTTATTGGATTTAAAGCCAGTTGCTCCATAATGACTGAAATATTTATTATCAATGTTAAAAGTGTTTATTTAATGGAAAACAATATGATAATTCTCAGAATTTGGAAGATATTTTTTAATTCTAGTTTTAAGCCTTAAAACTAGAATTAAAAAACATCTTCCAAATTCTGAGATTTTAAGGTCATTGGTTATTATAGCTTCTTACCCAATGTAATATCATAAATTGCTCATTTTTTTCACACTTGTCCTTCCTGAATTTTATAAGTTTGCAAGTAGATTGTTTAAGCCGTTCAATTGAACATTAAAGCTTTCTCTAAAAATATTGTACTCATAGTTATGGTATTGATAATATAAATAAGCAAAATATCCCTTTGTATCTCATTACATAAATTGTTAAAGGGACATAACTCTTTTTGTTTTATGATCTTTTGCATAACAATGTTTTTTACATATTTGGGTTTTTTTTTTACATTCACATTATTAGCCTCTTTTTTTCTCGACTAACTTTTTACATAGTTTATCTGATTTTCAAAGCTTAGTTTTGTCTGTCAGCTGCTTTTTAATTGCCTGACTAAAAGTGTTAAATAGCAATAACTTGCTTGCTTACTTGCTTTTTCTTGTTACTAATTGTTAATTTATAATCAAATATTTTTAACATTTCCTGATACAAAGGAAAAATTTATTCATTTTGATAGAGGGGACTAAAAAAACAAAGTTGTAATAAAAAAGAACTGAATTTACTTACACTACAGTTCAAAAGTTTGAACCCACTCCCAGAATTAGCATAGGAAGAACTTGACAGAAGAGTGGGGGGAAAAAAAAAAAAATGAAAAAAGAGCTCTTAGAGGCATTGAAAAAAAGAATGAAATCAATTATCAAACATATACATTGAGAAACTTTAGCAATGAATGCCAAAAATTTGTGCTGCAGTAAAGGAGGATATTTTGATGAGAACAAAATTTAATCATAAAATGCTTTTTTTTTTTCTTTTTGTCATAAAATTTCTAATAAAAGATCATGTCTCTTTTTTTTCTTTTTTTTTTCTTTTTCTTTTTTTTTCTTTTTCTTTTTCTTTTTTTTTCTTTTTCTTTTTTTTTCTTTTTCTTTTTTTCTTTTTCTTTTTTTTTCTTTTTTTTCTTTTTCTTTTTTTCTTTTTCTTTTTCTTTTTTTCTTTTTCTTTTTCTTTTTTTCTTTTTCTTTTTTTCTTTTTCTTTTTCTTTTTTTCTTTTTCTTTTTCTTTTTTTTCTTTTTCTTTTTTTCTTTTTCTTTTTTTTCTTTTTCTTTTTTTTCTTTTTCTTTTTTTCTTTTTCTTTTTTTCTTTTTCTTTTTTTTCTTTTTCTTTTTTTTTCTTTTTCTTTTTCTTTTTTTTTCTTTTTCTTTTTATTTTCTTTTCTTTTTCTTTTTTCTTTTTCTTTTTCTTTTTTCTTTTTCTTTTTTTTTCTTTTTCTTTTTTTTTCTTTTTCTTTTTTTTTCTTTTTCTTTTTTTCTTTTCTTTTTTTTCTTTTTCTTTTTCTTTTTTTTCTTTTTCTTTTTTTTTCTTTTTCTTTTTTTTCTTTTTTTTCTTTTTTTCTTTTTTTCTTTTTTTTCTTTTTTTCTTTTTTTCTTTTTTTCTTTTTTTTCTTTTTTTCTTTTTTTCTTTCTTTTAACCATGTATAATTATTTTCTCTTATTTAAAGTACAAAATAACTATTAGGTTGGTGCAAAAATAATGTTGTTTTCTCGCATAGTAACATATGTGAAAAAACAACATTATTTTTGCTCCAACCTAATACTTTTTGGGGCAATTTAAAAAATTACCAGGGATCACCTCAAACTTTTGAACTGTAGTGTACATGCCCATTGCCAGTATTTTGAGATGGAGTGAGGAAGGCTTTAAGATATGAATATGAATTTGCACATTAAGTTCATATCACTTCTACAAGGAAATGGGGGACCAAATGATTTTTTCTGGATGGGCAAGCTCATCTGCTAGATCCACTTCCCTTGGCAGCAGTCCTGAGACACTATCAAAAAGTTTCCAAGAAAACATTTTCTAGTTTACTCCAAAAACAGATTAGAAAGTTGGAAACACTGTCTATGGTAGCTTATTGCTATCGATAGAACTTATATAGAAAATAATTAGTGTTCTGTTTCCTTAAAGGTTGTTTCTTTTTTCTGATTTTACAAATATTGTCATTTAAATATTTTCAAATTTACTTTTCTTAAAACAAGGTTGGGAACACCATCAGCAGAAGTGAAGAGACATAAATTTCTGAAATGAGGATTTATTATTCTTTAGATTATTGTTCTCATCTTTTAATAGTCACATTTCAACCATTGTAGCCTCCAGCCTTCATCAGGTGCAGTACTAAACAATATATTCCTAGACTTCTCAGCAGAATGAGAACAATCTACCCTTATAGATTAAATAAAGGGTTCAATTTGAAATTTCCTGAAGGTTATCCATATTGACAAGCACCTGATGAAGGTTGGAGAGCATAACAGCCAAAACATTAAAAAAATGAGGACAATAGTCTACATATAAATAATGTAAAAAATAAATGGAGGTTATATAGAACAATTGTTTTAGTTTGCTTTTTTATTCCTTTATTTAAAAGCTTTTCTTTTCTAATGTTGGTTTTGTTTTTTTGTTTTTTTTTTCATATTCTCTCATCTTGATAGTAGTGTAAATAATAATTGAAAAAAATACACAATAAATTTTAACTGAAGTGTTAAAATCTTCTGAACATCAGTTCTTTTTATAATCTTTGTCATCCATTGTAATATTCTCATCTATATAATGATTAATATGCATTTATTTTTATTTAGATAAATTTATTTCAATTGATGATTTATTTATTTTTAATCTGTAATAAAAATGTCTAAAATTGAAGTAATTATAAAATTAAAAAAAAAAATGGTCTTGGAAAAAAATTTTAAAAGTATAACAAAAGTAAGGGATATTTTGTAAATCACATTTAATATATCTTCTTTTTAATAATCTTCATTTAATATATCTTTTAACATTTGCTATATATATATATATATATATATATATATATATATAATATCTTTTTAGGGCATGCATGAATTGCTGGCCCCTTTGATATTTGTCTTACATTGTGATCATCAAGCATTCCTCCATGCCTGTGAAATTGAAAGTGTTGGGTAAGTAAATTTTAAAAAAAATTTTAAATTTAACTTTTGGGTTATATACATGTTCTTTTTTAAAATAGATAATTATCTTGTTTTTATTCCGTTTTTGTCACATTCGGTTGTCTGCCCGTTAATCTTTGCTTATAACAACTTTATTCAATTATGTGGGAATTTTGAAGCTGGTCCTGTTTTTCGTTGTCCCTCTTTGTTTTTGTTGGTTATTTAATTCATTGTAGCTTAGTAAATAAATAAAATATATAACCTTAAGATTTAACTTGAAGCTCTAAATGGTGTAAAAATTAATTTAAAAAATTCCAGAAGAGAATTTGTGGTCTATGAAAACAAACTGTCAGAAAAAAAGTTACTGCGATTGGGGACACATACATTTAAATTTTAACTTAGCAGAAACCAGTTTGATCAGAATTGCGCTGTTATGTAAGACAAGTGTTAAATGGTGAAGTTAATTATTTCACTAAGTATTCATAACATCATTCACAAAAGTTCACTATTTCTTAGTGTTTCAATATAAGTTATTTTGAATCTCATATTCTATACATATAACATTTGGATTATTGACTTCAAAAACAATATCAGCTGAAGATAACTACAGAATTTTCTACTTAAATTATCTGAAATTGTATAGTTAAAATAAAAAAAAACAACATTGAAAGAAAGTTTTTTTTTTTTTTTCTTTTTTCTTTTCAAGTGGGGTATTTTTTGAAATATCAGGCACATTAAATAATTGTTAGATAATAATTAAAGTTTCTTTCAAATATGATAGCTTTGCTGTTTTTGAATACAAGGTTTTCTATGTTTGCTTTTACACTACAAATAAAATCATTTTAAGACTGATGATAGAAGCCTGTCAAAAATTTACTGTTTTTTTGTTGTTTTGGTGGTTATTTTAATTCTTGCAAACAAGGTGGCCATACCTCTTCTCGGTTTTGTTTTTACCCTTTTCTTATCTTTCTGATAAATTTTAGTTAGGTTGGTGCAAAAATAATGTCGTTTTCTCACATAGTAACATGTTAGAAAACGACATTATTTTTGCACCAACCTAATATATATATACACACACACACACACACATTAAATAGATTATTATATTAATTGATATATAATGTTGGTTTTATGCAATTCAAATGTCCCTTGGGAGAATGTATCTCTGACAGAAAAACAAATATATTAACACTTGCACCCCTGAAGATGATCTCAGAAGAAGATTGAAAGTACTTGGGAAATAAAAGCGATTTTCGCAGTTCTAGCACATTTCTCACATCATTTAATTGTGGTACAAGGAAGGTTATTCGTAAATATGAACAGATTATATTAAAAATAAGCAGACATAATGTCTGTAATTTATTTAATCAAACATGCCTACAAGAGAATTTGCTGCCTACATGCACAAATATATATATATATATATATATATATATATATATATAGTGTGCATTGGTAGTTTAACAGGTGGCTTGGAACTGGGTTCAAATTCTGGCTAAGTTGTGTTCACTTTCACACATATACACTCAAGAAAATTATGAATCCATCTCTTCTCCCCGCAACTATGGGTTAAATAACAAGATAGACTAGGCTCTATAGCCTTGTTGGCAACCAGTCTAAGAGGACAACAGCTCTAAATTCAAAACTATTTGAACATGGGAGCTAGCAACTCCACCCTGTAAAAACCTGCTTGCTATTGAAACTGGAGTTGCAACACCTAACATGGTGTGGTTGGGGCCCCTATTTTCCATAGGGGTTGTTAAAGGATGCCAGAAACAGAACAAGAGTGTGTAGATACATACTTGGGTTTGCGTGTATGTATATTTCACTGTCTGTAGCTTAATGATAAAAAACATCTATTTTTTAACAATCTTTTTCAAAATACTTAATTCAACAGTGAATATTGATCACATAGTTGAACATTATACAGTGAAAATTTCAGATTAAAATTCTACAGATAACTACTTGTCAGGCTACAGACTTATTGATCCACCTTTGTATAAAGTTTATATAATGGCTATTTTGAAAGCCATAATTGTATTTATAACAAAGCTTTCATCAAATGATGACTTGAGGATCAGGTATGGTTTGGGGAATTAAAAATTATCTTTAAGCCTGAGTGTCTTCATGATATCATGGAGCTTTGCTGTTTACCTGTGGAAACCTCTGCCTTGTTTTATATAAATGTGTGTGTTAATTATGTCAGCCATGTTTCTTTTGCCTTGTTCAACCACTTTTTCTTGAAATCCTTGTATAAAAATTTTTTTAAATTAGAAAAAAAAAAATCACCAAAATATAGAATGCTTTTATTTATTTTATTTTTATTTTTCACAAAAATGTTTTCCTTTCTTTTGTTTTATTTACTGACAATTTTTCTACTTTTTTTCTGCACCTGGCTTTTGTTTTTGTTGCTTTTTTTTTTTTCCTTTGTTTGTTATTTTTTATTCTCCACATTATTTCAGCCTGACTCAAGTTATTGACAGGTTAGACTTTTAGTTTGTCAATTTTGCTTTCTTTATCTAAAATACTCCACTGCTGGTTTAAGGGGCTGGCACATATTCCAGACCCCCCACCCTCCTCAGTAATGAGCTTGTAACAATTATTGTTTATACAATCTTTGAAACTGCTTAAATATTATGAAGTACACTTTTTTAAAAATTCTAACTTCAATTTTTCAAAACCAGATGAAATAAATATGAAAAAAAATACATCTTTTAGAAAAGAGAAAAATGACATCAGTTACAATGGAATTTATTTGCATTAAACTCTTGTAATTTATCCTTAAACATCTAGGAATTATGTGCGTCAGATCATGTAAACATATTGATGTAAATTCTTAGGAATGTTCCTTTTGGTATATTTTATAGAGTTTTTGTATTATTAAACTGTTTTCATATTTTTTCACCTTGTAAAAAAACCAAAAAAAAAAAAACCTTTAATATTTTTAAAAGTAATTTTGAAAATATTTTCTTTTGAACTACCAAAATGAATTTAAGCAAAATATTTCATGACATTTTTTAATTAAAAGAAAAAAAGTTAATATTTGAATATTATGTCACAGAAAGAATTTTTAGGAACATTTGGCTGCATGAAAACATTTTTACTTAATGTTTTAAAGAGTGTATAATTAATATATAGTATAGTGGCTTGGGTTGAGAAATCCAAGTTTGAATTCCAGTTTGCTTCATTACATTCATTTACATGCTAATAACCTTGGAAAAGGTGTGAATCCCTCTCACCCCCACCCCAGCTATGGGTAAATAACAGAACATTCTAGGTCCTACAGCCTTAGATGGCAACTGGTGTAAGAGGGGCAACTCTGAATTCAAAACCTGAATCTCTAATATACGGACTGAAGGTGACCTACACTATATTCTGTGGTTTTTGCCCGTCTGTCAAGAGCTTGGAGAGGAGATGGGCGCTGCTAAGTTATCTGAAAGGATCATAAGGAAGAAGAATCAACATCTGTTTCTTCTGTCCTCAAATTCCCTCGACGATTGAAGCGGTTGGGGATTAAAAATAATTAATTTTCACAGAAATCACAATTTGGTTAAATTTAATGAATACCATTCTGCAACCTCATCAGGAAAATTATTTAAATATTTTATGGAAGATGAAGAATTTAATTTCTATTATGAAAATATACTTGGTACAATGGGTTGTTTCTTAGAGCATTAATGACCCCTTTTTAAAAATAAATTTTTTGTGATACATTAAGTTTTGTTAAAGTCAATTATAAATAAAAAGAAATATTCAATAAATCAAGAAAAGTTAATCTTATCTGATATACTAACTAAAGTGTTTCATGCTGAAATGCTCATCAGTACCAATAGTAAAAATTTCAAATTTAGAATTAGCATTCACTGCAAGGAGTACAAATATGAGGTCTGATAATTTCAATAGATTTATTGTACATCTGGCCCTGTGATGTAAAACACTGGAGTTGGTCAATCAGATGTCACTTTAACTTTTCTTGATTTATTGAATATTATAACACTAGTTATGTTGAGGCCTTTTTGGCAGAAGTTCTGCTCACCTGAAAAAAAATGTTAAATTCTTAAATTTCACTTTTTTTTGGTTATTTTATTATTACTATTAAGAATTTTAAAAGAAATATCAAGAAATTTACTTAATTTAAAAAATGGTTCATTGCACAAGAGTTGTTACAATCCAGCTTGGAAACTTTTGCCTTATAGGGAGACAAACCTTTTGAGGTAATTGAAGAGAATATAGGTTTTAAATTTTCTTAAAAATACTATCAGTGTTGTCAAAAAGTAGTTTCTAAATATCTTCTTTTTTTGTGATATGTAAACTTCTAGTCTCAACTAAACTTTATAATATTGTTTTAAATAAAGAAGAAATGGTTCATTTCATCTAACATCCTCATCTTTGATATTCCTGGAAATGTTTCATATGTATTATTATTATTTATTTATTATTATTATTATTTAAGGGTGCTAGGGAAGTTAGGTCTATGCATAATTTTAAACCTTAGTCATGTCTTTGTGTCAGCCATCAGGATAAACATATTTAAAAGTTATGTCCACTTTGAAAAAATACAAAGCAGTAAAATTGGTCCAATTTGTGAATTTGAGGGCATATAAAACTTCTTTTTTTTTTTTACCCTTCTCCCACCAAATATGACTAAAAATATACCTTGCAGTTCTTATATGTGAATCTGAGATAGGTACAACAGTAAACTCTCAACAATTGTCTTTCATATAACTCCACAAAACTTTAACATTAAATTCAGAAGCCTCTTATGTTTTATCAAATACAGAAAGTATGAATCAAAATCTCATTAGGTTATCAGCTTTCCAACAATAGAATTTAATGACACAGTAATTGTGAGTTCAGTTCCAGAGTTGGGCAGTGTGTATTTGGACTCTATGGAAATAGGGTGAGCAATAACTGAGCAGTATTACGTAAGAACTAGACAAGATATCTGTAGACATGGTTACCAGAATAAGAAGAATCTACTCCAATAGATTAAATAAAGGGTTACACTAAAAATTCCCTGAAGTTTACTTGGATCAACAAACACCTGATGAAGTCTGTAGGGTACAACAACAACAACTGTGATGATGATAACAACAAAGATGGGGACAATAGTCTGCATGTAAATAATGCAAATAATAACTCCTCATCCCAGAAATTCAAACCGCTTTTACTTGATGGTGAAAAACATTTTTGACAACATCAACAACTGAATGGCGGATAATTTTAACTCTGTATTTTAAATGTTTTCTAACATGTTATTAAAAGTAGGCAATGAAGTGCATATTTCTACTTGATGGCAATATTGTAAATGCTCTAAATACTAGACTTGATTATGTGATAGAACTTGTCTTAAATCTGAGATTCTTCTACTGGACATTTTAATAAAGCATTTTGATATCAATCGCTTAACTATCTGGGCCAAACAAGAAAATGCTAAAAGTGAATATACATACAGTGGTGAATCAATAATTCTGTAACCAAATTTATAAACTAGATTATGATCTGAAGTTTTCACTACATAATGCTTGATAAAAGTGATTAATACTCACTACTTATAGTATATTAACAAGGAAGATTGTTGAAAAATGTAAATAAATACTTTTTCTATTATTGAGCTTATTGCTGTCTCTATGTATACACCTGCCCATCTAACCCAAATAAATAAGGGGATGCTATTCTCAAATAACCATTGAGAAATGAATGGAAAACATTTCAGATTTATGTCAGTAACTATAGCTAATCCAATTGTCAAAGATGTTCTTTGCTCTTTTGCCTTTCTGTAATGCATGTCTACTAATAGAAGATAAATGCATAGTTTTTGATAGGGGCCACTTTCTCTTAAAATTCACTGGTGTAGAAATTATAGATGTGAATCTTATGGAGATTTTTTTTCCTTTAAAACCTTACTGGAAATTGTGCTGAAGCAATTGTTCAGGTTTTTCCAAACTGTCAATTCATTTAGCAAAAAGTTTCTGCATGCTGTGCAAAATCCTCATTCTTTTTTTTGCTCTGCTTTTCTTTGTTCATGTGCCACAAATATTTAAAGTTTTAGAGCTTTAAATTCTGAATAAACACTTTTTCAGCCTCAAAATGTGAAATGTTTTTTTTTTTTTTTTTTTTTTTTTTTTTGAAAAATATTTTCACATTCACAAAAAACAAATATATAAAACGCATTAATTTCCATAAAATAGCATTAAAAAAATGAGACATATTTATTGATGTTCAGTGATAAATCCAGCCTGGTTAAAAAAAAAAAAAATCCATTACTAATTATAGATATCTAAAAAACTAAAAAGAAACAGTATTAATTATAGCTTTAATGACCCATTAATGCCCACCTATCTTAAAAATGGGACAAAAATCTATATTCAATGTACCTTTGAGTTTAAAAAGGACAGGTTGGGACAATTTTAAAGCCATCAAAAGTTTCTTAAAAACTGATATTTTGAAAGAATTCCTGAAAATTAATGAAATGCTTTTAGGAGGAATATTATTTTAGTAAATATTCATCATAATATGAAAAAGAAATAGTAATGTTTTAACTAAGTGTATACTTTTGTTTCAACTAGTCAATAACTTGCTTACCATAAAATCAAAGATTTCTTTTGCATATAAAGTTGTAGCTGATTTACTAATGACTACAAAAGTTAAAACCTAATAGTTCAATTCTCAGGATTTAAAAAAAAAAAAAAAAATGGTGGGGGGGGGGGAAGGAAAATCATTTTGTGTGTTTTTGAAAACCCTTTAAAATACTTACTCTGTGAATAGCAGATTCATTGCAAATATTTTGATTGATTTTCTTTCTTCATTGAAAAGGTTTATTTTTCTAATATCAATTTGATTATAGCTATTTTTTTCACCAAAACCATTCTAATATTGACTTATTGAAAATGCTGTAATATCTCCTGTAAAATCTGTCTAAATGTAAAATATTTCTATAAATATTCTTAGATTATTTTTCTTTGAACCAAAGTATTTTTTTTTAAATACCATCCTCTGCAATTTTTCCACTAATTGCTGAATGTTTTCTATTTTTACTTATTCACTTTCATTTGAATCTCATTTAAATATGTTTTTGCTGATGCAACTTTCTCAAGACTTTGCCCCTCAAAAGAATTCTTCAATTCTCACCTTTTGCATGCCTTAAAAAATTTGTCTTGGCACAATTTCACTTGCATATTTATGGAATGGAAAATATATATAAAACCTCTTAAGTAATAATTTATAATAATACTTTAGAAATATTTTATGCTTCAATGAAGATTTCTGTTTAAAAAAAAAATAAAATTTATTGAGAATGTCTGAACTTTTTATGCAAAATTTAATATTATTATAAAAAGTCAGGTTAAATTTATATCAATTACTAAATGTTTCTTTGACCTGGAAGAAAATAGTAAATGAAATGTTTTTAAAAATATTTGATAATATCTTTATTATTAAACAGATTGTCTGGAGCTTTTCACAAGCTGCAATAGCCAACATGTAACAAAAATAATGTTTCTTTTTATGCAAACCTAGTGTAACTAATTTTTGTATAATCTTATGAAGATCTATATACATGCAAAACTTAAAATTCATGTGTTTACCATGAAATCTTTTTGCCATCAGATGATAGTCAAAAGCAGAGCTTTTCAAGCATTTTACATTGATGATACATTTTATTTTTTTAAATTTTGGTGTCATATTATTTGAGTTTTATTAGCCAAAACAAATATATAATTAAAAAAAAGTATATGTAAAGAAATAATTCAATAAAAAATTTAGTTCACTTTTTAAAAAAATTAATTACATTAAAGTGTCACAACACTGGTTTTGGAAAGCTCTGGTCTAAAGCATGCAATATTTTCTGCTGTATCTACATAAAATATTAAATATGAAAAGAGGAAACTATTTTATTCATAAAAAAAATATTCTGACCAAATTATATAAACTATTCAAATGTGATTATATAATTTCCTGAAATAGATGAGCTTGAAAGATTTATATATTTCCTATGAGCCGTATATCGGTATCATTTAAACTTTCATTAATAACACTCTTTATTGATTAAAAAAGATTAAGTTGATCAAGTCGTCACCATTATTAATTACCTCCCTTTGATTATATCAAGAAAATTTTTCTTTTTTCCAGTGAAATGATTAGTGAACTTATGGATCCATTTTATTTGGAACATGATGCCTAGTAAGTTATACTTTCTTTATTCAAACTGTTTTGTAAAATTAACAATTTCAATTTTCTCTATTTCCCTGGTAGCTTTATTTAAATATTTCAAGTGCTTGAATGAAAATTTATAAATTCTTTTAATGATAGTTGTACCGTCTCTATCATTTATGAGAATGTGTTCAGGGAAATGTGGTCTTAGCTTTCCAATTAGTGACTTTATAGATGCTCGAATTTTTAAATTAAATTGAATTTAGATCAGTAAAATTTTGTACTTTTGTAACTGTTAGTGTTAATGATAGACTTTTCTTACAATATATAAATGTTTGTTAAATTTATCAAAATATAACTACATAAATTACCTTTGACAAAAATATCATGCATTGCTCAAATTATGAGAGAAATTGAAGCTGGTGTACACTATACCAGAGTTTTTTTTTTAATAAATATTTAGTTTGTCAAGCAGAAGCCTTACAAGAGGATAATGGAAATAGGAAGATTGTGTTGCTGCAATCTTCCAAGTGGAAAATCTTCCTTTGAAGCTTTTTTTCAATATTCTTGTTTTTACAAATACTGACAGTGTTGATGGAGGAATGCACAACTACAATGGTGATGAGGTTCTATTCTGTTTAGATTTTTTGATGTACTTTTCTGTGAACATTTTCTGAACCAAACACTGGTGTTATAAATGTAGATAGATCTTATTTTTTATTTTTATTCTGCAAGTTTTGGGGCTAATATTTTCCTCCTTCAAAGAACTTAAAGAATAATGGTAATGACTATTTTCAGAATTTTAGCTAATCCTTTATACCCTGTTCACATATTCTTGTAATACTAATAAAAATTGAATTTTCTGATGAATTACTACAATTCTTAATTAAATGATTGAATTGGCTCCTTGTGAGTTTTAAGACTTTAAAATGCCCAGGAAAATTCCCCTCTTGTATCATTAATATTTGAGCTTAACAAAATATTGCAATAGCAATCATATGTATGAATGTAGGTTATTATTTTTTTTTAAAATGTAAGAAGTTACAAATGAAAAGATTAAGAATTGACACTGTTTTCCTCACAATGAAAATGGAATGGTTCATTATTTATCTGAGGTAATAGAAAGTCAAAATGTACATGCTAACTACATAAAGGACAAGCAGAATTATAATACGATATTTATTTTTTCTTTCTTCAGTGCCATGTTCTGTCAAGTGATGGCTACAGTGGAACCATGGTACACGACCAAAGATGCACCAACGCCAAAAGTAAGGATTTTGATTCTATCCCTATTGTATCATAGACAAATTTGATATTATCCTATTTTTTTTAATTTGTGTATCTGTTTTGATCATATTGTATCAAAGGACAAAAAAGATTTTTATATTTGATTTCTTTCTTTTTTTTTTTTCTTGTATTTGTGAAAGAAGCTAACTTGAGGATATCTTTGTTGAAATCTAATTTGTGCTTCAATAATGATTACAAAGGGATTTGCATTCAATTAGATCTTGCAACCATTGATTCAGGGTCTGTGTAATTAATGTTTCAGTTTGTTTCTTTATAAACTTTTCAATTCGACAAAATATCTTTCCTTTCTTTATAGTTTTTATGTCTGATCTAATTGGCAATATCCTGTTGCTCATGTTCTATGGGTCAGTCATGCCTGAATTTCTTTGATTCTCTCAGTCAACACAGTTGTATGCAGACTTCTGGTTACTACCAACCTTTTTAAAAGAATGACTAATCAAAATGGTTCCAAGGTTAAAGTTGTTATTGACATTTCTAAAATTTTTTCAAAATATTTCTAAAAAATCATTTGTGATGTTAAAACTGGATAAGTAGTCAGTATCTCATGAGATGCAAGTCAGGCTTGTTCTAGGAGCCACAATAGATAGTAGGCATACCAATCTGTCCACATTAACTCAATTTTGATGTCTTTCATATTGATTTTTAATGTAACCACTTTTTATTCATCCACCTAATTGATCATTTCTCTCTGCTTTGCAACCTGATATTTTAGTTCTGTTGTTCTACATTTTCTGTGATGCAGAAACCACAAAAATGTAACAAGACCCCCCTCTAAATGTCTACAATGGCAAATATATAAGATTTTCCATTGCAATATTTTGAAAACTTACCTTACTCTTATATATATTAATACACACACACACACACACACATATATATATATATATATATATATATAAATAAATGTAGAATATATAGCCAGGACAAAGGACTGTTGGACGACTGTAGTTCAAGCTAAAGAGTAACCACTCAACTGTCAATATGCCTCATATTAACTTGGAGTGAGTTACCCTGGCTAGAAATAACTGGAGATATTTGTGCTAGAGTTGTATCAGAAATTTTGAAATGTTGTATTGACCAGATAAAGAAAAAAACAGCTGTGAAAAGTGTCAATAAATTTTCCTGTTGCTATGCCTCAAGATCCTTGCTGTTGCACAATATGTGGACTTGTATGCAAATTACTACCTGGACTGAGGTGTCACATATGACACAGACATGAAAATTGCATGATGATGTTGGATCCTCATATGTCAAAATTGACAGGAGAGTCCATTATATATATAGGGTGATTGAAAAGTAATTCCCTATTTTATGTATGATGGACTCACCCATCTAACTATAATTTTTGCTAGATAGGAGAGGCCATCATACATAAAATAGGGAGTTACCTTTCAATCACCCTGTATATGGTGAAGCAGAAATAGCTCCGACATAATGGCAAGAGATTAGTGGCAATAGTGTCTTCAGTGAGCTAATGTCTTACTATTATGTGAGAGGTGTTTCTGCCACACTCTGTATAATGGCTGGTTACTCATTTTTGAGCACAGCCATCTACCACGGTTGTTAGCAAATACCTATTACAGATGCCTGTTCAACCCATGGAATCCACTGTGGTTTTATACTGCAACTATGCTGAGTGAACCTTTGTTAGAATTTCTGGGAGGGTTTACATAATCAAGTGTGAACAGTTTTTTGAACAATCCCGCCATCAGCCCTGATTTGTGAGTTTGGGCTAGCACAATCATCAACAACTTACAAACAGGTTCCATCTACCTCACAAGGCTTGGGTTAACAAGTGACATGGTTTTCAGGTACTGTAAAAGGTTCCGTAATCTGCGATCACCTCCCCAAGCTGATACATATATATATAAAAAAATTAATACAAGTAAAAGGTCTGTCACTTAGCTTATAGATGTTGCTTTCAGCATCCTGACTCCAGAGTTTCATAGATGAACCCTCTAGGAATCACTCTGTCTACTCATCAGAGGGTATCAGCAATTGAGTGATTATTCTTCTCCATTTTTCTTTTTTTTTATGGACTTTTCATTGCTGTAAAGATATATAAATTTGTCACTTAGTTGATTGATATTATATTCAGCACCCTGACTCCAGAGTCTTATAGATGAACCTTTGTGTCATCGTTCAGTCCACTCTTCAGTAGGTATCAGCAATTGTGTGCCAATTTTCGTTATTTTTTTTTTTTTTTTTTTTTTGTTATTTTGTTTTTTTTTATTGGTTTTGGGTTGAGTTTTTTCTTTGTGTGCACATGTGTAAAATGTTGTGGATATTTATAGATATGTGTATATTCAATATATCAAAAATTCAAGTCAGTTATCTGACTGACTCAAGAGTTTGGCATCAAAACACTCATAAGCATTTCACTGCAAAATTCCTTAGTCAAACAAGTCACTTGAATTTTTCTTGATTTATTGAATAATATAACTCCGTATTATCTATAATATAACTATATTATGTATTGAGTGCTTTTTGACAAATTCTGCAAGCCCAAAAAATAAATAGTGTCATAATTTTCACATTTTTTTAGTTGTATTTAATTATTAAAATAAGTGTATGTGTGTTGGATCTATTTTAGATTTTTCTTGTTGTTTCTTAGGGAAAAGAAATTTTCAATGTGCAGCCTTTCGCTCGGCCACAAGATTTGAATCCTTCCAATGTTATAATCACCAAACTAACCCGCATCCAAGATTACATCCTGAAAAAATATGATGCAGAGCTTCACCTGCATTTGGAACGACTCGAGATTGTTCCACAGATTTATGGCATGTAAGTATACTAGCTTTTTCATAAATTTTTTTTTTTTTTTTTTTTTGCATATGCAGATTGCAGACAAAATAACAGGAGTATGGTTGCAAAAAAGATACCTGAAAAAAAAAACTAGGATGATAATATTAGGTTGGTGCAAAAATAATGACGGTTTTTGACGTATTTTTAACGTCAAAAACCGTCATTATATTTGCACCAACCTAATAGAAACTGAAAAGTATATCAAATTATATACAGCAAAGCCAAAAGAGACATGATACAAAATAGCAAATGTTGCCTGTGACAGATGAAATTACCAGGCATATAATAAATGAATGTAGAAAATTAATTTAGAAAATATAACTCAGTTGCAGCAGCAATACTCAAGTTACAGTACAAATGATTGATTTTTATATATTAAAATTTTAAGAATAATGTTTTAAAGGAATATGTCCACAACACAACATTTGAAAATAACTAAAAAGGAGCCAATCAGAACAGAGGGCTAAAAAGAAATTGAAATAAACTGCAAAAAGAAAATCTTTCTTTTTTTTTTTTTTTCTTTTTTTTTTTTTTTTCCTGTTTTTTTTCTCCTTTTTTTTCTTTTTTTTTCATTTTTTTCTTTTTTTTTTCATTTTTTCTTTTTTTTCTTTTTTTTTTTAATTTTTTTTCTTTTTTTTCCTTTTTTTCTTTTTTCTTTTTTTTCCTTTTTTTTCTTTTTTTCCTTTTTTTTTTCCTTTTTTTCCTTTTTTTTTCCTTTTTTTTCCTTTTTTTTTTCTTTTTTCTCTTTTTTCTTTTTTCTCCTTTTTTATCTTTTTTCTTTTTTATCTTTTTTCTCCTTTTTTATCTCCCCCTTTCCCCCTATTTTTTCTTTGCCCCCCCACCTTTTCCCCTTATTTTTTTCTTTGGTTTTTCCTTTCCTTTTTTCTTTTTTTAAATATACAATGTATCATTTATCTATCTTGTGATTTTTTTTTTTTTTCTTTTAGTCGATGGGTACGTTTACTGTTTGGAAGGGAGTTTCCAATGCAGGATCTGCTGATGTTGTGGGACGCTATCTTTGCTGATGGAATCGGTTTTGATTTGGTGGACTATGTCTTCGTTGGAATGTTATTGTATATACGTGACCTCTGTAAGTTATCCTTTCAATCTCTTCTTTTTTTTTTCACTCACATGATCAAAACAAAAACACTAATTGTTTCTTTTGAGAATTATTGTTGAAATAATGTCCAATTGTCCCCCCCCTTTTTTTTTTTTTTTCAGTGCTTACCAGTGATTATCCGAATTGTATGAATACTTTAATGCGGTATCCTCCAGTGGGAGATGTACATTATTTTGTGGACAAAGCACTTTATCTTCGAGAACCAAATGTAAGCTATAATTTATTCTGACTTTAATAAATGTCCAAATATCATTAATAATCACAACCTATTATTTGTTTATTTTTTTTATTAAATTATTAGATTATTTTGTTGCATTTCTAAGTTTAATTTCTGTGTTTTGCAGTCATACATATTAGACAATATATCTATTTCTGGTCCCCTTGGTCATTTACTTTCAAAGTTATATGCACCTATGCCACAACTTACCAACATAGAATACAATGGCTGCTAAAAGATGATGCAGCTTTGAAGTGATCCTGAAATCAAGGACAAGTAATCTATCCAGGTTACTAAAAATTAGCAGTAACAGGTGGGCTTAGTCACTGCCTTCCTAAAACCATCAAATATACCTAATAAAAACTGAGTGCTTCTTTGACACCCAGAAATATTGATTCTTATCATTTAAATATAATTTCATATTTATACTGATGCACAAACTTAAATAAATTAGTTGTGTTACTAACAAAACTTTCATCAGATGATAATTAGGGCTGTCTAACATATTTTTTTCAAAGCACCATTATCATTTAACCAAAGTATCCTAACAATACCTTACAACATTAGCAGATTTTCTTGTTTTTTTCACCACAGTATAAGAACACTAGATAAAAATGAAACCCCATTTGTTTACGTTTTCACAAATTTCTAGTCTATTTAATCAAAATCTCAGATCATTGTTCATAAATGTCAAAATTCTAAGCAGTAAATATAAACTTTAGCTGTAATGTCTAGACCCTTCTACATTTACAATGATTTCTTTATTCTTTACATAAAGGAAAGTTTTCTGGTCATTATTTTATGAAATCAAATCCTCAATGTTTAATATGAAAATAGGAAACAGCACATCATGGTGAGATTTTTATTATGGCAAAGGCATTAAAGACTTAGAAAATAAAGCAATTTCCAGTTTAATTTGCAACATAATAATCACAGTATGGAGTATGTATTCATGTTCACTCTGATTACATTTAATTATTTTGGTCTAATTTCCAGGGATATAAAGACTAAATTATTAAGTACTTTCTTTTATTTACTTATTTATTTTGCGAATATATTTGTATGGTATTACTAAAATTGCAAAATTGAAATATTGTGAAAAGACCCTAACTTGGAAAATAAAGCAACATCCAGTTTAATTTACAACTTAATAGTGTACAGTCAGTAGTCACATAAACCCTAAATGGTCCTATTTCTCAAGGGAAATAACTTCTGCTAAATAATGTTTTTACTGATTAGTTTCCCTTATTTTAAAATTATTATAAATTCTATAAATATGAAGTGACTTGGCATTAATGGCTGTTGATGCTGACTTTTAAGTTAGAATTTATAAAACCTTATTCCAAAGATATATTTTTTGTTATTTTAATTGATACAAGAAATTTTTCTTTGTTTTTAAGAAAAAAAACAAAAAAAAAAACGGATATATGTATAAATATATAAATCAGAGGAATCTATTTGCAACTCTGGGGTATCAGCAATATTTCGTTTGTGCTGGAAAAATATTAGTTGCTAATATCATTTGAACACACAGTTGACATAAACTTCTTCATGGATGAAATATTTAACAGTAAAAAAGAATAAAGTAAATAAAATACAATTTATTGAATAAATCAAATTATTGTTACTTGACCAGAAAGGATATTAAAATTAGGAGGAAAGAAGAGATTTACATTGTTTGGAATGTTGTCTTCATCTTTATTGCCATATTCATGACATTGTACACTCTGGACTTTTTCAGGCGATATTTCTTGGAACTTCAAACCAATCTCTTTTAGTTTACAGAGGTAGAGTGTTCTAATTCCATGTGCCATGCCTCTTTTTGGATATCTCAGTTTCAGTTAATTCCCCTTGATAACTTAACTCTCTAAGTTTTTGTTCTCCCTGCTGTGGCCAAAACTTACAACTCTTTGGGTCAAGTCACTTTTAGATCAATCATCTAACATTTTTATCTGCTGGACTCAGTTCAAAATTCCAACAAAAAGGCCGGAGTGTACAACATTGTGAATGTGGCAATAAAGTAACTGTGTCAAATCAAATGTTGAAAATCATGCCACTGCTATGTATCTACTTACCAATCTTAACATCCAAGTCTTGAGAGTCCTGGTTCTTCAGGATTCCAAGGCTAGAGAACCCTATTTACCCTGTTATTTAACTCCTAGGTGAGAATGTGGAGAGAAAAGATGAAATCATACCTTTTCCTGAAAGCAGTGTGTTCAATTTAGTCTTCTCTAGAACATGAACTTGGATTGCTGATTCCACTTTCCACACTATTAACCATTCATTCACTGTCACCCTCCCTATTGGCTGAAATGTAGGAATTGAAACTAGGAAATTAAAGATAATAACCTAAATAATTATAAGATATTAATATTTTAAGAAATGAAGAGATTGATTGGCTTTTATCGATTCAATACTTCTAATATTCTTTATTTTTTTATTTCCTTTAATGAAATCTTTGTGCTTCTGTTCTCTATTCTTCCAGCAATATCCTCGGCCTCCTCCCTACAGTTACCAAACTGTGAACAATATGCAAATGAATAGAAATAAAGGTACGTTGCAAATGGTCAAATATGTAATCAACCCTTTATGGCCGTTCAAATCTACTTCTTTTTTAAATCTCTATTCTTCAGGATAATTTGATCTTGAAGCCACTTGTATGTACATTTCTTTGTATTTCATATAAAAAATAAAAGCTACACTTTATAACTCTTTAAAAAATGTATATGATTTATCAAGATGAAAGTCAGGATTTCCTTAGTTCCCACCCCACCAATTAATTATTAAAATTTTTTTTTGCTGTTTTTAAGATGAACATGATTATTAAAATGATGTCTACAAGGTTTGTAGTTTCAATTTCCTATATCATCTATGTAAGTCCTTGCTGGCTTTTATAAAATAGTGGAGAAAAAAACAAACAATAAAAAACGAGTGTTTGTAGCACTTCCAAAGCTACTATAATTAAATGGCAACTGTATGCAGCTTTGAGATAGATTAAAAAAAATATTTTTTTGTAATTTTTTAGTACAGCCAAGTTGCTTTATTTTGCTTTTGTTTTTTAAGAAAAATGGATAAAAACAATAACTAGCAAAAGATGAAGGAAGTAAGTCCTATTATTTGTCAAGCAGAAAGACCTAAACCTGAGGGATATCAAAAATTAGACTGTACACAGGCAGAAAAGCCAAATAGTTTTTTTAACTTCTCACCAGACTTGTGTTCATGGATGCAATTATTTTCAGTCACAGAGAATAAAAGCTTGTGTGTTAAACAAGCGTTTTCATTGTTTTTAAACCTAAAGAGTAGAATTTTAAAGAAATTGATATGATGAAAATATTTTAGGCAAAACACTTATTACTTATATTTAAATAATATGGCTCAGTAATTGAAAAGGCAAATAAATGTTCCTACAAATGATAATGTTAGTTTTTAACATTCTTTTAAAATTCCAAACAATTAAAAATATGATAGGCATTAAAATCAAATTATAAAATGTTTGTCTTATATGAAATCAATTGATCAAGTTATTTAAATAACTGATAGTGATAAAAACAAATAATTTAAAAAAGAAAGTAATCATTCAGATTGTCAATTAAAAATGTAAATGCCTGTTAAACTGGACATTCTTAGCACGTTGTGTTGTTTTCTTAGTAAAGCAATGATGAATCTACTTGTTAGAAAGAAAAGGCTGAGGCGTACTTGCGATTACATAGTGTAAGGGCGGTAACTCTTATTCACAAACAAGTCAGGTAGTGTTTTATATCAGAATGACCACTTACCTTTCTAGACATTGCTATCTCTGATTACTGTGAAGTGGCTATCGATAGTGGCATCCGGTATCAACTGCATTCGCTAATGACATCTATGGTCAAAAAAAGGTGTGTGCATATATATATATATATATATATATAATAGAAGTGAATGACAGTTATCAAAATACATGAAAATTACTAGAATTGAATTTCAAGGCCAGCAGAATGCGTTCCAAAATTGTGCTCGATAACTTGAGCAACAATAATCTATAAAGTAATAAATATTCAAAGGACTTATCTCATTTCCTATAATAATGCTCTTTATTTTAACATTGTTAGACAAAACTCTGGAGTTGCTCAATGTGAAATCCTTTGAACATTTATTAATTTATAGAGTATAAATAAATAAATAAATAAAATTTTATATATCATCACCAAGTTTATTTACATAAACAGTGAGATTTTGGTTGTCATATTTCTCCTTTGTTCTGATTCATTAGATTAATAACACACACACACACACCCCAAATAAAATTTAGTCATTCATTTTTAAAACACTTTTTTCCCTGGGCCTTGAAAATGTGTAAAATTAAGGAAGTGCTTATACACTGAAGAGTTTGGAACCACTGCCTTAAATATTTTATTCCAAAAAATTAAACAATTACATTGATTTAAACTGAAGCTACAGAATTAAGGAAACACATTTTAAACACACATTCAATAAATTTGAAATTTCTAATTACCTTAATGTGTTATACATTTAACTTAAAAATTTCTTAAATCAAAGAAGTACTTGACCTGTAAGTATATATTACTTAGCCAACAATTTAAAAAAAATGAAACCAATTTAGCCCTTTTCCTGAAAAGTTTACTGGCTCCTTGTATAGACAATTGGTTTTCAAACTTACAAATACACACCATATATTTTGGCTTATTTTTATGAGACAAATAAAAAAAAAATATCAGTTTTCTAAAAGAATAAATAAAATCAGATTTATTTGTTATGGTTTTTTTTTTTTTTTTTTAACTGAGCATAATGATTGAGAATAAAAGGAAACAATGACATACTTACTGAGAAGATATATAATCAGTAATACTGTCAAACATCAGCAAATTTCCTGATAGTCTACTAATAAATATTTTAACTTTTCTGTGTAATCACTGGATAAAATCTTGTGGCAGGCATTCAATTTGGAGGCCACTAGTTTAAAGCATAACATCTCTTCAAAGTAAAGGAAGATAATTTTTATAATTAAGAGATAGTGTAATGGGAATTTAAAACAAGTATAACTTATTATTTGTTAATAACAAAGGACAAGGTCACTATATATATTATATCTTCTGTCTAATTTTCATCTTTTGCTGTTGCTGTAAATATTAGGTTGGTGCAAAAATAATGTCGTTTTTTGACGTTAAAAAATACGTCAAAAAACGACATTACGTCATTATTTTTGCACCAACCTAATATATTAAAATATTTACCCAGTTTTTACTTATGTTAGTATATAGATTTGTTTTATGGCTTATCAACCCTTTGTAGGTTATTTAAAGCTGAAACTTATTTATGAATTGTATAAGATTTTTTTTTTTTCTTTTGCAAGTGAATTTTGTATTAACAACTTTAGGGGTAAATATAGATTATATAACAATATGATTTTTTTTTTCCAGATACAACTTGCATAAAAATAGATTGTAATAAACTTTCTCTTTAAAAATAGGATATATCAAACTATTTCATTATAAAGAGATTAAGTGCACATTGCTTTCATCTAATTTAAGTTGATGTTAATTAATTTCTCATAATTTTATTATTTTTTTTACTTTTATTTGTTCTTGGTTCTCTTCAGTGCCGAATACCTGGGATATTTCCATTTTCTTTGGTACTTCTTGAAAAGTAGATATAAACTGATCTATTTTTTATGGATTAATTTTCTATTCTTGAAATTAAAGAAAAATTTGTTTATCGAATTTATAAAATTATGAGATGAGATGTTTTATTCATTATCAGTGATTCCCAAATTTTTTAAGTTACTGCTCAATAAAGCTTTGTAACACCTGTTGTTTCTCCAGCTCCTTTCTGATGCTAAGCCTATTACCTCTTGCCCCTCAATTTCATTTTGCATTCCCCCAATCTCTCTTAGATCCTGTTCAAGAGTTCCAATCCAACCAAAAATCATCTTTGGGAATCGCTGCACTAAACTCTCCTTTGGACATCTTCAGATTTGTTGCTTATATTTTGACTGGTTTACTTTTTAATCTTTTGATTATACTGTGATTAGTGAATACATTTTCACATGCAGAACATTAGTTCTCCTTGGAGACTAGACTTTACACATGTAATCAATTAAAGGAAACAATAGATGTTAAGTATGAAATTACTCAATGTCTGTTGTAACACATGATACTGAAACACAGTCAAGATAATACAGGGAAATTTAGTTTCATGCCATCCTAAGGGCATTAAGATGAAACTAATGTTATATCTTGAAATTGTTTTCTGATGTCTTATTTCTTAGGTCCTTTCACACTTACTTGACTTTGCAAGCCATTGGTTGTAAGTTCACTCTATCTCCATCAATAAACTATTTTTTTTTTTTTTTTTTTTTTTTTTACTCCTAGTTAACTAATAAAATTCTAGACACCAAAATTAGCCAATTTTAATGGCATATAAGATTCACTTTTCCCCTCTTAAGTCTGTAATAAATGTACACAAATTGGCCAATTAGGGAATTTAAGGTAAAGTCCCAGAGCATAATTTGTGGGCCAGAACTGTATTATTGAATTGTATGACAATCTGTTGGTCTGATAAAATGAGTAATCTGACATTGCTCCAGAACAAAGAGTGCCGAAAAATGGATGGTCTACTTGTATTATAAAATTAGTTTTGAATTGTTCAAGCAATTTATTTCTTGTGTAAAATGCCTCACAGATGCTTAAAGATGAATATAAAATTTACCAGTCAGTTTTATTTTAATGATAAGAGCAAGAAAGCTGATGTTGTCATTTTGATAATATATCGTATAGAAGCCTGCTTTATGGCTGAAGTAGTTGCATATTTCCCCACCAACACAAGGTAAGTGTACAATCCCAGAATGATGATTTTTTTCAATACAGGCAGACTCTCCCTACTTAGAAGATTGACACAACACAATCTTCCACTTTCAACACTTGACCCTGTGGTAGACTATGTCAATTTTAGTAAATAAAATGGATTATGTTATGTGCAAACATATAACACAATCTTCAAAATGGATTGGATTCTTTTGTACTGTAAGCGACTATCCAACTTCATTTCTTTCTCTTAATCATGTGTAATTTATAAAAATTTTTTAACTTTATTAACATTATTTTCATTTCATTCACATTATTTGTATTTTCCATAGTACTAATGCTAAAATGCTTGCTCTAAATTTAAAGCTAATCTTACTAACTGATGACTATTTGGCCTGTATTGATATATTTATTTTGCAACAAAGTGATTTTATTATTTCTGTTGAGTAAATATACAGGCATCCCTCGATTAATGCATTTTCAGTTAGTGTACTGAAATTTTTATATACCAAAATTCGATTAATGCATACACAATATTCGATTAGTGTGGCAAAACATTCTTCAGTTTAACCATAGTAATTGAAAACAGTTATAGATGTACACATTAGCCACACTAATCGAGGGATTCCTGTATAAGTAAATGTTAAAGGGGAATAAGTAATTACTGTTGCTTTTTTTTATTTATTTTCCATATTAAAAAAATAATTAGAAAAACATCATTAACCAAAAAGATATCAACTGTCTGAATGGTTTGAACCCAAATAATTACTTACCTTTTGTCACTTTTCTGTCAATAGTATGTTTCTAGCTTTATTCTAAAGCTAGAAAATAAAAGCATTAATAAAGGCATCCATACTCTGAATGCCAAGTTGGTTAAATGAGTAACTTGATTTTAAAATTAACAGAAAGTGAAATGAAAACAAATTGCCATAAATTATAATTTTAATGAGGAGATTTCACTTAAAAATAATGTCTATGTGTTATTGGGTTCAAACCCTACTAGTAGCTTTTACCTAGTATTTATTTTAGGTAACTGTTGATAAAAACAATTTGGTGCAAAATAACTGTATGCACGTTGATTAATATCACTTTCAATGATTAATTTCTGAGCCTTTTAATGAATGCTACTACAATCTTTGAATTTGTGAATGTGTGAGTTTCTGTAATGTGTGGTTCTGATGTATATATACAAGGGCACACCTCGAAATAACATTTACTGCCATCAACTCTAAGATAAATCAGTTATCTCGGACATTTTGTAAATGGTCTGATGGCAACCTTCATTGATTGCATGGTGAACTTTTTCAAAGCCTGTTAAAGGTTAGCCATATTGTGACTGGTGTTCAAGGGATGTGTTGCCTCATTTGGCATGAAAATACCATTTGGACACATGTTTTACATAAGACTTCTTCTTTATAACCTTCTTAAGTATTAAAAATGTTTCTTCAACTGTAATTTACTCCAAAAGAAAAATAAAGAAATAAAAATAGCTTTATATACACCGCACTGTTCTTTTATCAGCCTTCATGAAAATTATGAAATGTGTTTACAAACCCAGGGGAAAAAATACTACAGTAATCAAATTTGTCAATCAAAATCCTGCCATTTAGCAGACGGCTTCAAAATAAAGTTGGCTCGTGATAACTCGTTGTATGGTGTGTAACTTCAATTGTACATAATTATAAATTCAATTTGTACACCACATTTGAATAATTATTTTTTTTTACCACCTCTCATATATAGAGAATGAAAACAATGCCAAAAATGTGCTTTTAAATATAATCTTCAATTAACAAAAAGGTTATTAGTAGTTTCTAATATTTATTCAATCATTCTCAGAGCATTAAATACCTCAAGAATCTCAATACTCCAATTAATCTATGACAAATACCTATACAATATAGCAATGATATTCATTTATTCTTGTGGTTTATTTATGTGTCTACTAATATTTTTCAACAGAAAAATGACACTTCTGCTCATTATGTGGTGAGGATAATGTGTGGTGAACCTAAATGTAAAAATAAAATATGAAAATAGAATATTAAAAAAAAAATTCAAATTAAAAGAAAGCACTTGCTTTCCCTAAAACTCCATATCTCTTTTCTCTCTCTCTCTCTACTAATGAGAAGACAGCTCTCATAAAAAGAGGAAGAAAAAAAAGACTGAACTATGTTAGTCTAGTTAGTGTGGCTAAAAATCTACCAAAATAAGACATGCTCCACACATAATTTCTGCTATAAAATGAAAGTAATACCAGAAAATAAATAAGAGAATTTTGGCCAATCAAAATAACAAAGATTTTTGATGTTAGCCAAAACCAAGCTTCATGCCAAGAAGTTTGGAATCATTCTCAATTATATATAATGAGACAGCTGACAAACAGCAGTAGAGGAGACAACTAGAACCGTGTGTCACTTGAAGAACTAAGTGGTCACCTGATTAAGACATTTTTTGTTCTTTTGAGGGCCAAAAATACACTAAAGAAAGATGCTGCACATGTTTCCAAAGTAACTATACTCCTATTACAAAAGTTTGATTCATAAACTAACTACACAGCTGAATGAACTTTTGCCAACCCGATTTACAAAGGACTTGCCATGATTGAAGTCAATTAAATAAACATATTATTTGTTTACTTCTTTGATTCTGTTTGTTTATACTCAAGTTTCCAATAAATATTACTAAGATCATTTGGTGCTTCTCCACATGTGAATAAACTCTCTCTAACTTATGATGATTCAATATTGATTGCCATTAAAGCATGTTTTTTGGTTACTTTTCATCCTTTATATCACAAAATTGTTGATGGCTAAGACATTTATATTTGTGCATCTGTGTTTTCATTTATAAACAAGTTTGTATGACTAAAAATTATGAAATTTTTGAGTAAATAAGTGCAATGTGAACACAAGAAATTTTGTTCAGTTAATTTTTACTTTATTCAAAATAGTCACATTTATTGAGAGTAATATTATCAAAGATTCATACAAATTATTTTTGTCTTTTAACAAGTGGAGCAGGATTTATTTCTAATAATATCAAGTAAAACTAATAATAAAATAAAGAAACTGCTTAATCTAAAAAATTCCAAAAGTAACTTACTTAGTAAGTAGCAAAGATGGAGGAAAGAATCTGAAAAGATGGCAGAACAATGATAGATTTTGGCACCACTAAATCTTTTTCTTGTTGAAACGAATAAAAAGATGAGTCATGCAAGTTATTTTTTTATTTTTTTTTTTTTTTTTAAAGCTACTTCTTGATTTAGAATTTTATGGGTCAAAGAGTGGATCAACTCGGAAAGGTTCAATTGTCAAAAAAAAAAAAAGCAACAATATGCAGTAAAACTAATCATAAATTTATCTTCCCAGTTACTGCTTGTTTCCAAACACACCTGCCAGGACAGCTAGCCAATCCCTATTACAAATGCCTGCTCAAGCCATAGCACCTACCTATGGTTTATACTGCAACTATACTGACCAGACTTTACAGTTTCTGGGAGAGAGTGCATAATCTAGTATGATCAAGACTAACCTGCTCAAACCCTCAGTCACGATGACTTGTGACTTTGTGCTAGCACAACCATCAATGGCTTCTAAACAGTTTTGTCTACTCAATTTTATTCAGAAAATTTGGATCAACTCATAGCTTGCTTTTCAGGCACTGGGTTTTCCTCCCCAGGCTGATAATATCAAGAAATCACTTCCCAGACAAATTGACCATGGTAAAGTTCAAACCTGCGTCTCATGCTTACAGAGTAAACATTTTAACCTCTTGGCCATGTGTCCATTAATCATAAAATAATGAATTGAAAAACTATAGTAGGAATATTTCTCAGATTTGGGAATGATTCTCATTAGTATCATCAATAAAGTATTCTGTTCAAATGAACAAATGTTTATTAATCCAACAGCAAAATGGTTTTACTGTAAATACTTTTAGAAAGAATATTTTTCTAAATGCTTCCAGGTGTACATAAATTCTCCAATAAAAACCCAATAACAAATGCTGAAAATGCCAAGTTGAAGGCCATCAATCAATTCCTTTGCTTCAAGTTATGTCTATATATTAGCAATGCAAATTTATAAAATGCATTTTCTAAAATCTTCTTTGTGACTATTTTATATGCATCAAAGTTTAAAGTTAATGCATTTAATTATCATAGTGAAATTGATTCAAATGACAATTTGTTGTTAGAATTCTGAAGGTCATATTAAAATGTTAAAACTCATTTGTCAATTGAATGAAAACAAACTGTCTGTATCTCTCCTAAAGCTATAAGTAATGGCATACCATAAAATAGATTGTGTCTCTGCTGGAGTGATGGTTAGCAATTAATCTTGCTTAATCAGTGACAAGTTTAGTTTCATCACTCATCAAAGGGTGCTCTACATTTGTCTGGCACAAGGCTGCAAAAGTAATCTTAGTAAAGAACTATTCCAATAGAAAGACTATAATGTTAATGTTCTTTTGTATTTTTTTTTTTTTTTAAGTATTTTAATGTGTAATTGTAGTTGGGTGGGGATACAAAATTTTGTAGCTTTAAAAACAGACATTTCCGTTTTTAAATGTTTTTAAAATATCTGTTTTTAAAGCCATAATTTTAGTGTGTGTATATATATTTGTGTTTGTGCATGTCTTTAAGCAGTTTAATGTACTTCAGTGTGTGTGTATTTTTATGTTTTAATGTGTGCGTGTATGTATACCTGTCCCTCCATCCTGCATGTGATGTCAACCTTCTTTATGCTCTCACCTGGCAATACTAACTTGTTTTGTGTGGCCAGCAGCTGCAGCCACCAACAACAACGCTTCTGCTAGCAGAACCCGCAGCTCTGTGATGACCGGCTTCTCCTCCTTGACCCGCCGAATAAATAACAGACCACGCACATTATCCGTAAAGAGTAGTCCCAAGAAAATGACCAAGTCTTCCAGTGAACCTATGAACCTTCAAACTGACATTTCTCCAGGTAATTCCTTGTCTTTCTGATGAAAAAAAAAAAAAACAGATACAAGAAAAGTTTATTTTCAGGCCTCATTTTTACTTCCAGAAAAGGACATTTTGATCTTTTAATCGTATATTTAACTTTATAGGATAAATATGAGAATGATGCCTTCTATGGAATGACAGCATACAATTGTCTCACAAACTAATCTGAGTTTAAATAGCAAGTTCAATCCTTATTAAGTGTCCCAATGTTAAAACTAAACTTAGCAAGACATTGAAAATATTTACTATGTATTATTCTGTTTCCATGGAAAAATGATCTGATGAGCTACATTCATTAACTCCACCAGTTCAGACCTTTACAGCTAAGACTCATCATGATACATACAGAGGGTTGGATCGTTTTCCTTCCTTTGTATTCCCTTGATAAGAAGGAAGTTCCATTTGGACAGCTTCTTCCCAAGAACTTCTGTTTTGTGGAACAGACTCTGAAGAGGTCCACTACAATCTTAAGTCTAGAGTCAACTGTTATTTATCCTAGATATGTTCATAATTTGCACTTAACTCCTCCTCCATTTATAAAACAGCAGCATTCAGTAAACTTCTACTTTTTTCAAGTGTTTTGATACAAATGAATCACACCAGAGATTGTGTAAAGAATTGGACCAGTTATTGTGAATATTAAAATTTAATCAATCAAAATCAGATAAAAATTTCTATTCTATTAACCTTTAACCTCTATATTATACATGATTTAAGTGTAACTGAACAAATTCAAAACTTTATCTTGCATGTTAATCTTACTTCATTTGTAGAATTTTCAAAATGTCTTATATCATGATAAAAATTTTCTTTTTCTAAAAAGAAAAATACAATCTCTAAATAAATAAACTCATTGGTGAGTGGATGTCAACATATCCATGAAACTCTGAAGATTCATTCATAATTTAAGTAAATTATTTTGTTCTGTTAATAATTGTATATACACACATGTATACGTCTGTATAAAAGAAACATCACTTAGAACCAATTATGAAAGAAAAAAAATCAAATATATGTAATATTTGTCTTTTTTTTATGCAAATTCATTAAAAAAAAAAGAACTACTGCTTATAAAAAATTGTGATCCCAATATGCTTTGCTTAATCAGAATCCTTGATATATCTCATCAGCCATTTTGAGCCTGTTGTTGAACAAAGGTCATGTTATTCTCAGCCATGTCTTAATAGGATAAAAAAAACAAGTAATTGCCTCAGTTTTTAAAAACTATAGGCAAACTTTAGTGTTTTGGAATAATTTTAAAGATTTATTTTAGAAAAAATGTACCTTTAACACTGGAAAATAGTCATTTTTTTTTTTCAATAGTTATACAGAGATATTTAAGATCTTTTGTTTATATTAATTCTATAAGTTATATAATTCCAGTGTTTATATTACAAATTGTTTCTCTGGTTATATCATCAAATTACAATCTTTTTCTATTTTCAGTTTAAGTATTACAAGAAATTTAACAAATGTGACTATCTGTTCTAAAAAACGGGGGTGCCAAATGAATTCCAATTTTTTAAAAATATGTACATTTGTTTTAGATTTTTTTTTCTTTGTATATTTAATAAAATATCATTTGTGTACTATGTCATAATGAAAAATCTTTTGTCATTGTATAATTTTCTTTGAATAAAAAACAACAAATGTATACACAATTTAATACAAGCTTTGGTTCTTTACATAAATGTTAAATATTTTCATTATGAAGAATAGATGTTATAATAAAAATCAATATATATCTTTTAACATTGATAATTCCCTTCAATTTAAAGAAAAATGATACTTTTTTTGCTTTAAAAATTTTTTATGTATCTTTAACATTATTTCCTGATTATTTTGAGAGTTTACAAATATATTTACATTGTAAATTTTATAACATTTTGCAGGAAAATATTTAACTTCCCAGTAACAGAATTGCTATAATATTAACAAATCAAATGTGTATACATTTTTTTTTTGTTTGTTTGTTTTTTTTTCCTGAACACCTCCTGGTGTTTTTATTTCTTCAATTTTTTCTTGTTTACTTTTTATCTGCCAATTAACCAGTTCACTGTGCTTCTATTTCCTCGACTTCACATTTTGTGTTTTTTACCTAAAAATATTCTTAAAATTGTTCTAATCTCTTTATATTCAATCATATTTGTCTCCCAGTTCGTTTACAACTAATTAATATTTTCCGCTAATAACATTTTACATTTGTTGCTAAACACTTGAAAAGTTTAATTACAAAATATTAACTACCCTTTAGAAATTAATCTTTCCTTAATTATTGTCAATGGAATGCTCAATCCAATTTTAGAAGCCCTTTTAAGAAAAAGATGATCTCTTGGATTTTTTTTTTTTTTTTTTTTTTTTTTAGCTATTCAAAACTTGTTTCATTTCCTACTATAGCCCAATAAAAGCCCAAATCATAAAAACTGATTTATATATTTTCCTCTTCACTTGGAAAACTGGTGCAACACAATTTTCTTATTCCCTATTTCCATGTGTTTGACTAAGTTAAGCTTAGTAAATATCATATTGAAATAATGAACAAACATGTTCCTATACATTTTGTTTTCTTTCTTAAATTGTCTATTTTTGCCTAGAAGACATTAAATTCTATTGTTATACATTTGAAATCAGTTCTCATTCTCACAGGTTATTTTTAAGCCAATTTTGTTAGGTCAAGGTTATTGTTCTACAGAAAAAATTGTACTGTTTTGGCTTCTCAGAAATTGTTTATTCCACGAGATAGCCTGTGAAGCAAATAGCTGCAACCCCAAGTGATGCTGCTGTGGCCTCAGTAGCAAGTGAAATTTTACAGAGCTGTCATATTGATGTCCAAGGTAGTCTGCCTTACAGGGTAAAGGGCTCTGATTGTCTTGCACTTTACCTATAGCTGCAGAGGAAAGTGCATTCATGCCTTTCCCAAGGGCATTAGTGTAAAGTGAATGTAAACTATCTCAACTAGAGATAGCTTGAAATCTGTTCACTAATTCTGTATGTACAACCAACCATTAGGCTATTTTCACCTTAGTTAAATATTTTAATTTATTTAATTTGGGACTGATTTTTTTTCTAGTCATAAATTAGTGTATTTTGTAGTTTCTCTTCCTTAGAGGAAATAATTTTCTTCAAAATATTAGCTGTTATGATGTGTTAGAAATAAACATTACTAGGTTCTAAAATACCTTTATACACTGATAATTAGCCAAACATTTTTACTTGGAAACTATTTTTGTCATTGGTGGTGGGCTAGAATTTGTAAATTCTTTTCTGCACCTGTTTAAGCTGTTTGATTTTTCTGTTTCAGTTACTCCTCCTTGTCAAGAGAAAAGAGGGTCCACAGCAAGTCTATCTAAACTAGAAGACACTATGTTACGCTCAACGACTTCAAATTCTAGCTTCATACCTCGTTCTGTGGCCTCCACTCCTGCCGGTTATAGTCCTGATGATGGTCACACCAGCAGTCCAACTCGCTATTCCACGTTACCCAGCAAGGGAAGGATGAAATCTAAGAAGATTACAAAATATGTGAGTTTATGTTCAGATGAAAAATATTTTGGCAAACATGGACTTTTGTGCCTGCAAAAAAAAAAGTATCAAAAGTATATATTTCCTATGATACCATTTTTATTTTAACTACCTTCAATCCTCAGCAATCTTTATTGTTTTAAAAAGTGATGATTAGAATTTTAATAAAACCTAAGCGTAAGATGAAAATGAAGTTATACATTTTTTTTTTGTTCTTGAGAATTTACAACAAAAATATTAATCACTCTTATTTATTAGATTGTTTATTTACAAGAATAATTTTATATTTACAACATTCGAAAAACTAATACAATATTAATCATTTAGCAATTTATAAAGAAATAAATATGAAAACAATTTTCTATTCATAAATTTATAAACATTTACTAAATTATTAAAATATGCAAACTAAGTAAATCCTTATTTGCCATTTTATAAATTTCAAATCAATTGGCAAAGTTTTGCTAATCGTTTTAATAAACGATATAATAGTGTAAATAATCTAATAAATAATGTTTATTGTTGTCAATTCTCAAGAACAAAATAAATGTATAAATTCACTTTCTAATCATTGCTTTTTAAAACATTCTCAAAGAGTGAAGGTAGTTAAAATAAAAACTGTCACGTAAAAAAAATACATACTTTTGACACTTCATTTTTTTTTTTTTTTTTTGTAGGTACAAAGGTCCATATTTACCAATATTCATTTTGGTCAGATCACTATAAAAGGATTTTATTCTTTTGGTTTTTTCTGATTATCTCTTCTGAAGGAAGAATTCTGTTAGAGAAAAAACAAAAATACTATTTCCTATGTCCTTAATCCCTTATTAAAAAACCCAGAATCCATTCAATGTGTTATCATTTTTTTTTTAATACTTTGATTTTAAAGGTTAACTTATATTTCAAAATATTCACAATAGAAAGTTCTCATAAATATTTCACTAGATAAAGTCCAAGAGATAAGATTTTTTAAAAAAATTTCTTTACTGTTGTTATAAAATTATTTAGTATCAATTGAATCTCATTCATTTCTTTATTTTACTATTATGAAAAATAATTGGTGATATAAAAGAAAAAAAGATATTGATAATAATTAACTGTTCTTTCATTTAATATACACCAAATCAAGTTAATAGTTGGATTTGTAATACAAATAATTGGCAGGTCTCCTCCTTATGTCACAAATTAAGGGTCTTTGAATTCTGTCCAAGTTACATTCAAACTTAATAGTAAACAAGCAGGAAGAAAATAAACTGCAGTCCAGGTGTGAAAGTCTCTTTTGTTTTTTTTTAGATTCTGCATTTTTTTATAAAAACCAGATATTATCAAAACACACATTTTAGTTAAATAAAGAATAAAGAAAATTGATTTCAATCAGACAGCTGCCTTGCTTTTCAATATGAGGATCACATCATATATTTATTTTATACATTTTCATAGGACAAAGAAAAAGATTTCTATAAATGAATACATTTTATTTGGATCTTTTATTTTGTAATCCACATGATCTGCTTCAGAATTAGAGATATGTGACAATTAGGAAGAAACAATGTGGTTTGTCTTTTTTAGACATCTTGTCTAAAGTATCTATAATATGGAACATGAACAATGATTGCCATTTATACAGTTATGCAACTGTTAGTATTAAACAAAACAAATACAATAAATTTTGAAATAAAAATATATTAACATTTAAATTCAATACAGATTTCTTAACATTCTGAACCACTGTCATATTTAATGCTTATTAATGTTTGAAAATTTATCTAATGTACCTGGCTAAGAAACTAAATGGGAAAAAATTCAGTACAGTTTAAATTGTATTGTTAGGGGTTTAGAATTTTGCAGATATTAAATGAAGACATAATTTTATTTACCTGATTGAGGCTGAATCTATTGGGTGGAGGCAGTGGGAGGGTCTGTTAGCAATGAGTACCAAAAAAGTAATTTTTGGTTTGTTTACATTGGTCTAGTTTAACAGTTTGCTAATTCATCCACACCTTAAAAATGAAATATTTAAGTCCTTAATATTATTACTATTATTAGGTTTTCATGTGTTAGTTTGCAAATATTTTTTTCCTTAATTTTATTATTCTTTCTGTAATGCGTGTTCATATGGTCAGTCTTTTCACCTCCTGGCTTCATAAATGGATTGTAACATTTTGTTATTGCTATAATAAATATACTACTTCCTGGAATTAATAGGGGAAGGGAGATAATTCTAATACATCAAAAGACATTACATATTAAAAAAAAAAAAAAAAAAAATCAAGCAAAATTATGTGTGTGTGTGTGTGTATATATATATATATATATATATATATATAATGTGGAAAATTTTTACTCAAAAGAGCATTTTGCCAGAGAAAAGCCTATGTTCTCTTTCTAAAGAGCAGTGATCCGAATCTCCAGAGAGCATCCTACCTTATCGATGATAACCTACTCATTCACCATTACCATTTCTCAAGCTTGCTGAATCTTCTTATCAGTGGTGGAGGTTGACAGGCATCATGCTTGTCCAGCAATTCTTAAACTTCTCAATCCACCCATACACACTTCTATGCGATAATGTATTGTCGCCATATTGTATTAAAAGCCTCCAATTAATTTCAGCCCCTGACACCACTTCCGACCAGAGAAATCTGATCACTGATTTTTTTTCCATCTTAGTGTACACTGCTAGTGGAGCAGACATGTTTACACTGTAACAGCTGCAAGAAAACTGGTGCAGTCAAGTTCAAGCTTCGATCACTTAACCACAATAGTACCAGCTATAAGCATGCATGAGTAGAAGGCAATGAGATAAATTTAAAGATATGTTATGGCAAAAGTGGGGATAATTTTTTACTCTTCCCCACCTCCTCATATATAATTTGTAATAATTTGTTCAAATAAACAAATGCCCAGATGAACCAATGACCCTCATCAATCAGAATCTTTTGTACTTTTCAGGAGCAAGACATAACCACAAAGATGGCTTATATACAAGGCAAATTGAATGACTTTGAAGCTATGTGTAAATATTGTGCCAGCAAACTTGATATTCATATTGGTAAGTCTGCTAATCTTTCCTTTTTTTTTTTTTTTTTCTTTCACTTAGACATGCCATTCAAAGATTCAAAAATTTTACAATTAATTGTTACCTTATTTATACATGTCCTGTGATTTTGTACGTGAGATGAAAAAAGGACTGGTGATTGTAAGGACGAGATTAGCCATTTCCTTATAAGGAAACATCTGGTATTAATTGATTGAACAATTAGTGTTACTGATTGTTGAAATTTATCTTTCTCTTAAAAGAGCAAATCAAGAAAATAAGCTTCTCATGTTCACTGTTATTACTCTTTCCAATATTGATGGGCATTTCCTTTCTCACCTTTTGCTTAGGCTAGTGTGAAAATACATTTTATGCTATTATTTTCTCTTTGAAAAATCTATTTTAGTTCTTGCTGCTGTTAGAAGTCTTCAAACATTGTAGTTTTTGTTATTTGGTAAAGTTTGATTTTTACATTTCCTGTGATTTTGTTATTGTACTTGAGATGAAAAAAAGGACTGGTGATTGTAAGGGTAAGATTAGCCACTTCCTTATAAGGAAACATCTGGCATTCATTGATTCAAAGGAAGATGATCTTTAAGATCTGCAGGATATTTAGAAACTTCTAAAGACCACAGAATGAACTTGCTAGAAAAAGTTGAAAAACAGAAATACATTTGGAATAAAAGAGGAAATATTTATGTGAAATAAAAATTAAACCTATTTATTTAGATTTTATGCTTATATATGCTTTGATAGTCTGAATAACTACAATAAAATGTAATTCAAAAATACCAATCGGAACTGAAAAATAATTGATTTTTTAGTCAATATATTCTTTGGTCTTCAAATTGTAGAAACTTTGAAGAAAGTAGTCAAAACTTCAACTTGTATCTTGCCCTTCAACCATTTACATACTTGAAGTGCTACTTATACTGTTAAGTAGTTAGCAAAAGTGATATAAAATACCAATGAAGACAGAAAAATCTGAGATAAGGACTATCAGCAACTTCTATAGTCAATATGGTATATGTATTGCTACATGACATATCATACATATCAAGCACACATCATACAGAATAAAGTCTGGTCTGAAACTGCCATTTTGTCTGAACCCTTCCAATTTAAAATTGAAAAACCATAAGCCTGAAATGATTTTTAAAATTGTCTCATTTTATATTTTGGGGACACAAGAAAATTTTTTATATTTCTTTTATGAAAGAAATATTTACTAACTTTTGATTTGCTTTATAAATACATGAGGATGCTAAGTTAATAATTTCATCTTGAAATTTAACTGTCACTATCAGCACATGGCCGAGAAATATATATATATATATATATATATATATATATATATATATACACACACACACACACACAATTCTGTTTAAGCTCAGTGTACTATTGTTCCATTTATTTATATATATATATATATATATATATATATAATTTAACTGCTTCATGTTGATTCCTAGGTTTCAGGAAGTCGAGAGTTAAATACCTATCAAATTCATGAGTGGGAAAACTTGTTTTATACAGTGAGATTTGGAGACATGTTCTTGTTGGTCAGGGTTGATAGTTTTATACGAAGATTCTCTTATATTGATAAAGAAACTCCATGATTGCTTTTTTAATTTAAAACTTCAATCTATTTATTTTTGTTATCATTGGAAAGTAAATTATAAAATTATTTTTTTTATAACCAACAAGGCTAGTTATCCTTTAAAATGATCATGAACAAAATGGAAATACTAATTCAGTTGTTTTTCTCTTACTTGTTTAGAACGCTTACAAGATGAATTGCATGCCCAAAAGTTAACAGGAGGAGAAGATGAAATTTTGTTATCAATTGCTGGAGTAAAACAGGTAAGTACATACTTGGATGTTGATTGCAATTGAACATAGGCATGAAGATACATTTTGACTTGAGATCACCTATAACAAACCAAGAAGCTTACAAGGTTGAAATCAAAAATTTCTATTCTAATATATTCTTCTCTTGCACTTCTTACCTATGGAACTATCTTCCAGTTTTTTGTTTTCTTCCTACCTACAATCTTCAAAAATTTAAATGTAAGGTCAGTCACCATTTTCTGTCTTCTTGATTCCTGACTTTTTATTGTCCTTTTTTTCTAATGTCTTTTCGCTTTCTTTCATTTTCAGTAACCCCTTGCATCTTAGTGGTGGTATTGACTTGCTTAAGGTGAAACAATTAAAGTTATATATATATATATATATATATATATATATATATAGTTTTTTTGTTTTTTTTTGAAGATGTACAGCACATAGTCCATCCCAAGCCATAACAATCTGATCACAATTTAAACAATATTGATTTATTAAAGAAATAAATTTCTTGAATGCTACTCACTTACTACTTCACCAGACTTTGAATTATGTCCCTTCGTGTCTGCCATGTTTTGACTGACCTTTCAGCCACATGAATGTTCTCAAATTTAAAAGCCTTGATAAACCAATGATATCTTTGCTTTTGTATATAAACACATATAACAAAATAAATCTTACATTTGTCTCCTTCAGAGGATAAAAATTCATCAGCTAAGAATAAGTTCCATTGTTTATTTATTCATTTTGTTCCTGTACTGAAAATTATATATATATACACACTCACACATATAATATGGGAACACTAGAATCAAGCAGATGCAGAAGTTTAAATACCTAGGAAGCGTCTTGACAGAGGGCAGTAAGTGCAACATTAAGATCTGTAGGTGTATTGGACACATTCCAAAAGTTGGGCAGAATACTGTGAGACAGGAGGATATCTTTGATAACAAATAAAAGAATACTGAACTGTTATGTGACATCTGTCCTTTACGACAGAAAATGTTGGACAATTTCCTCAAAGATGAAGAGACTCAAGGCAACAGATGTGGTTCTACAGAAGGATGCTAAGGATATTATGGACTGAGCATGTGAGCAACGATGGGGTCTTAGAGAGGTTGCAAACAAGGAGGAGGCTTATACTTAACATCAGGAAGAGGCAGCTGAAATTTCTGGGATACATAATGAGGAAGGAGGGCCTGGAGAATCTGATACTCATGGGTCAAATAGAAGGAAAGAGAGACAAGGGAAAACAATGTGTGACATACCTGGCAAACTTAAGCAAGTGCATGACAGAACATGGTCTGGGGGGAGGTAGCAGAGGGAAGGAAATTTGTTGAGAGCTGCAAGGGATAAAGGGAGGTGGAGAGCCATGATCACCTATTAGGTTGGTGCAAAAAATAATGATGTTATAATGTCGTTTTTTGACGTATTTTTTAACGTCAAAAAACGACATTATTATGTCATTATTTTTGCACCAACCTAATACATCCTGAATGGATATGGCACATACATACACATACACACACACACACATATATATATATATATATATATATAGGGGGTGTGTTCTGGTTCAGTGTATACATTTGTGAATAGTTATAACTAGGATGTTGATTACACAGTCTTTCTATAAATAATATTATTACTCAAACATTTCTGCATTTGAATGTGATATCTCTTAAGACAAGGTTTTACTTTTCTCACTTCAGGTCAGAGATATCCTGAAGGGAACATTGAAATTTTCTCGAAACCTCCTTGATGAAGACAAAATTGAGATCACTGATGATCACTATAAGGAGGAACCATGCCTGACATCTCCAGATTATGATACTACTGATTCTGCTGGTGCTGCAGCAACACACAGGGACAGTGAAATTTTCGGCAAGTCTTCTCTCTATGACTACAAGAAGCGGTCCAAATCTAAGGGCTTCTACCCAAGCAGTGAGGAGAGTTCCCCTTGCCACATGAGTGATATTCAGGGTCGTGTGGTAGAGCTCATAGATTACGGCCCCCAGGATCAGTATGGGGCCGCCCACCCAGTTGAAGCAGTCAACTATCATAATGCTAATTCTAGTGAATACAGAAGCACAAAATATTCAGAATATGGTTGCCATACACACCAGCACGTCATCAACAGCAAGATCTCTTGAGAAATTATTAATTTGGACTTAGTTGTCTTTTCTGTATGTGTGTTGTTGTCATTCCCCACACTTTTTTTCTCCCTTATTTCATGGTATGTTTCCCATCTGTGATCATGTGTCGAGTTTTATTTTCAAATAAGATGGACGTTTTTTGGGTTTTTTTTTTTTTGCTTTTTAAAAAAAAAAACAACAAAAAAACTCAGTGATGATGTTGTTCCGGTTCGTTTCATTTTTCATGGCCATAAAAAATTTAAAATTACTAAAAAAAAAAAAAATTTTTTTAAACAAAAGACAGTCTAAAACAAAGGGTGTATCAAGGGAGGAAACTCTTGGATATCAAAGTTGTTTCCTTTGTCAATGTTTACAGTTTACTGTTCTTTGTTGGTGAAGAGGGTATGAGAAATATGCCTGTCAAATAAGAAAAATAAACTTTTCTTGATGGCTCTCGCTCTCATGGAGAACAATAATTAAACTTGAAAAGACAGGGGTGGAAGAGGTAAATCCCTCAAATGGGTCCAAATTCTCATATATAAAAAGGGAAGCTTAAGTGTTATCAATTCAATGTTTCTTGGATCTTGTAAATAATTTCTTATCTTAATATATAATTTTATTTCTCTTTTTTCCTCTTTCTTGTGTTTGTCTGGAAATATGTAAATGTGGCCTCACTGTCTCGCCATTTATAAACCATTTGAGTGAATAATATTTGAATATTCTCATTTTGCAAAAAAAAAATCCTTTCATTTAATGTTAATAATATTCTTCAGCTTTCCTGTATCACAGAATACATATGACAGCAAAAATGCAGATTAAAGAAAAAACAAGCAGGAAATTTAATGCTTGTTTTACGACAATGGTTCTCCATATCCTCCAGTTTTAGTCATTAAGTAAATGATAAATGTGAGAGGTATCAGCTCCGAAACTTGTTCTGGTCTTGAATGGAAATGACAATTCAATGTATAAATTCAATTAGGAGAGTGAAATTTGGAGTTGGTTGCTATTTTAAAGATAAAACAAATACATGGTATAAAGGCAGCTTTTTTTATTTGTCTGTTCATAAGTCTGTAAGAAGAGTAATTATAAACATAGGATTTTTTTAAAACCTGAATTCCACATTTTTGTCATTATAATCTCAAACAAAATTTAAAAAATACATAATATTGTTGATTTTAACTAAAATCTGTTAAATGAAATGCTTGAAATAACTTCCAAATATTATCACGTATCAGTGCATGTCATTTCAATTCAGGCAACACAAATCTATTATAACATAAGGAAGTTAATCAATTAGCCTCACAATGACAAGAGCTATATGTAAATGTTTCCTGTTGATATTGTCGATACAATTAAACAGGAAGACCAAAGCTAAATATTGAAGGTTTGTTTTGGGAGCCAATTTTATCTCTTTCTTTGATGTTAAAAGAATTAAGTGTTTTATTTGTCACCAGAGATTAAATACTTGCATTATTCCTTTTTGGCTTGTCTTTGATTCACCCTAAAAGGTAAAAATAAGTTAAATAAAATCAGTCCAAAACTAATGAAAACTAGCAATACCCATGAAAATTTCATGATTTTTCTATCTGAATTTTCTAATTAATCAAAATTCTAGGTTCAGAATTCAGGAATTATGATTCTAGGTCTGAGTTCTATAACTATAAAATACTGACAGAAATTAGTCTACTACATTGTTAAATATTCCGACTTAACTTTTTTAACAAAATATTGCAATAACAATTATAAGTATGAATATAAGTCATTATTTATAAAGAAAAAAAAGAAGTAAGAGGGTACAAATGAAAAGACTGAAAATTTGACAAATTTCACTGAAGCAGACAATAAATGCAGGAAAGCATTATCTGTCTTCTTTATAATTATGTATACTTTCTTTTGCTCACTAAGACCAAACAGCATCTCTATATTGTTTTCTTCAGTCTTTCTTTGCAATAAAAATAGGATTATTATTATTTATCTGAAGTAATGGCAAGGTGTAATGTTTGTGCTAACTTACTAACAGCAGAACAAATAGAATTATAATATTAATGAAAATACATAATTTATAATCTCAAATAATAATTTATGATTATGACATGTGTTATTGTAAATTTGTGCCCTGTCCAGATATAAGCCTCTATGTTTGAACGTGAGCTGCTGGAAGATGGGCTACAAGTTGAGGAAGGTATTCTATTTTTCACATTAATGGTCAGAGAGCTTAGAATATTGTGATAAAAAGCAACAATGAGATGAAGAAAAGACAAGCCAAACTGTAATAATTGTTATATTTTTTAATGATAATATTTGATTGCCCTCTCTTTCTAGGCTATCAATTTTGTTCAATTCTGAAAATGTTATAAAAGCAACAACTACTGTAAATGCTAGCAGTGCATCTAAGTCCAGTGCTGTGTTGACATTTCTTTCTTGTGGCTTGAGATACAGTGGCAGCAACTTTCACATCAGATCTTTTCTTTCCTATATGTATATACATTCTTATACCATTTGTTTTTTTTTTTTTGTTTTTTTTTTTTACATTGTTTCACATTACAAATAAGTTATTTAAAACTTTTATGGTGTTAATAATCTTTTTATGAGATCTTACAAAACAAATCCACACAGATTAATTAAAAAAATATGAGCAGAGAATAATTTAAAAAATAACCAAGGGAAGGTTGTTAGTTTTTAGTACAGCTTATAAGATGGTCATATAACATTATCTTCTCAATTTGATGAGATTTTTTATTTTTTTAAATTTTAATAATTATCTTCATTGCAAATGTTCATTTTTACTGCTCTTGAGAAAAATAAAATTTATCTGTGATTTTATTGCATTTAATATTTAGATACGATTATTAAATGCTGTCTAAAAGAATAATTGGAATAATTATTGTTATTTTTGGCTAGAATTTCTTCCAACTTAATTTCAGTTCTTTTTATTATAATTGCCATCATATCATCTGCTCTTAGTAAACAGTGTGATCAAAAATAAAGATGGTGGCTAGTGTAGATAAACAAAACAAAGATATGCAAAGAAAATAAAGAATATGGTTATATGGTTACACTTTAGCCTCTTTTTGTAGCTCAGGTGGTAGGAAAGTTATCATTGTCATGCTAAAATAGTTTTCCTAAAGAGGGAGTCTTTTTTTCAAGTCTATCTGAAAGCTTTATTCTTTTCTTTCTGATCTGCACTGCCATAGACAGTTGTGATAAAAATGAAATAAATGAAATTAAGAAAAAAATAATTGTCAAAAATTAACAATGCTTCATCTAATAAAAGAAATTCAATTACAAATAAGGTGTATTTCTAACTTGAAAATTTTTTTTTACAAATTCAGTTATTCCTGAAATCACCCCACCCCTGCAGATCTATGATCTGGCTCACAATGCCTGTCACGTTCTCCTCTGGTGGATCTCTTGATATTTCCTAAATGGTCAATACAGATTTCCTGTATAAATAATTACTTATTTTTTTTTTTTTTTTTTCAATGCATTCTCTGTTACTCATATGATTGATGCTAAGTTCAGTGAACTTGAATATTTCCTGTGTAATACATTCAACATAATTTTCAACTTCCGTTTTGTTCACTGGAGACTTTTTAAAATATGCATCTAACCAGTTTGGTTTTCTTTACAGCACGACTGACAAGAATAAGGTAAAGATAAGCTGAGAAAGTATTATCTATGGATACAATAACTGACATTTGATGACCAGTATCATTTATGGGCGTTCACTCTCTTGACTCATTACTACCATTTTTTTCCCCAACTGCACATAAAAACAAAAGATGTATTAAATCTTTTCATTGGCCCTTTTTCTGTTTTATTACAGACATTTTCATTGGCTGTTCAAATAGTGGGCTGTTTGATTTTTTTTTTTTTTTTTTTTTATTACTATCTGATGATGTTTTTTTAATCCTCTCAGATGTTTTCCCTATATATATATACTTGGGGAACATTTTATAATAGCTTTTCTATTGCTTACAGTTTGGTGAGTGTTATTTCTATCAGGAGGAATTTATATATCTTAGTTTTGAAAGTTGGTAAGGAGACTCGCCAACCTTCCATTAAAGATTGATTTTTTTTTTTTTTTTTTTAATATTTTTTATTGAGCTGTAACTATATTGTATAAATAAAATAAGAAAAATGTCAAACAAAGCAAAAAAACAAAAAATGTCTAACTCCTCACATTCTTTTAACAGGGGAAAATCTTTATATTCCCCACCAACCCTATTCTGGTATTTCTCTCTTTATTTGCTTCACAGTTAATTGGCCAACAATTTTTATCTTACAATATTATGACTATCATTGAAAACGCTTCTGAAAGTTGCCTGTTGCTGATCCTTAAGAGATTGTAGAGAACCATAAACTCAAGTTTCAGAATTTAACAGTTCTTAGTCATATAAAATGATTATGGCCACATCACGCTGAAACATCAGTTCTCATCTGATCACCACTGTCGAGCCAGGTCTAGATGTATAAACTGCTGGGGAATACCAGGTTCTGTAAGCTTAGATGTGTTATAGGTGTAATAGATAATGGCTCTGAATGAGAAATTGGAGAGCCAAGTTCGATCCTTAGGACAGGTATAAATCTGTCTCTTCTTCCCACAGGAAACTGTGTCCTATTCTAAATGTGTATCATGCATTGCACCTCAGGAAGGCAGTCACATAAACAGATTTTTTTTTTTTTTTTTTTTTTTTTTACTATCTGATGGTGTTTTTTTAATCCTCTCAGATGTTTTCTCTCTCTCTCTCTCTCTCTCTCTATATATATATATATATATATATATATATATATATATATATAGAGAGAGAGAGAGAGAGATAGTTGGATTGATGGGAGTTTGTGACCCTGGGTTTCACGCTTTGGCTTTTGCCTGACGATCGCAGGGTCACAAACTCACATCAATCCAACCAAATATGTTAGCTCTCTCTCTGATATTGAGCACTTTCTAATAAGTACCGCGCATATAATATATAAATAATTATATATATATATATATATATATTTCTATACACACACTTTTCACATAGTGTAACCCGGATATAAGAGAGATTTTCTCTGGTCCCAAATTAGAGCCTGTGTTAATGTATATATAATAGACCAAACCCGGATATAAGATACTTCTTCTCCGGTCCCGACAACTCTCTTATATCCGGGTTACACTATATATATATATATATATATATATATATATATATATATATACACACACACTTGGGGAACATTTTATAATAGCTTTTCTATTGCTTACAGTTTGGTGAGTGTTATTTCTATCTGGAGGAATTTATATATCTTGATTTTTAAAGTTGGTTAGGAGACTCACCAACCTTCCATTTGGAAAGGGAAGTTTAGTTGAACAATTAAGTTAGTGGGGAAAGCTGATATATTTTAAAGAATTCTTTTTGCTTCTCATAAGTTGGATGCATGAAGTCTCCTGAGGATTTTCTTTTATATTGAAAAGCTCATCAATTGAGTGTTTTGCTGCAAAGTGTTTGTACCTTTTAAGCAGTAATTTTAACTATGAAGAGATAATCTAGAAAAATCTAACTGGATATCTTGAATTTATTGAGGACTGATGTTATTAATTGCTTGCTCATACCAGAGACACCTGGATTTCTCCTTGGTTCGGGGTTATGGCTACATGTTGAAACACCGCTTCCCATACAATCATCAAAGTTAAGCAATGTCAAGCATGTCAGGGTGGTGTAATGGATAATGGCTCAGAATTGTTAATCAGAGAGCCAAGTTCCAATTCCAGTCAGGTTCGTTATATTCACTCACATGCAAATAACTATATCCGCGTCCTGGGTAAGACTAAATCCACCAGCAAGGCATCTGATCAGGAGGTTTTGAGGAGTGTGGAACCACTTCTTAATTGCTGCTGTTTCCAGGTCCACCCCGCACTAGGAAAGTGAAAAAATGTTTTAATACCAGAAATACTTTGTAAAAAATATTATTATCAGCAATACATTTTTGAAGAAAAATATTACCAGAAATAGATTTTTGAAAACAAAAATATTACCAGCAGTAAAAATTTTGTCAGCACTAAATAACTCATTGAGGTTGATGTGCCCTAAAACAAACCAAACCAAATTTACATGCAAATACCCTTGGGAAAAGCTATGAATCCACCACTTCTCCACCCAGTTCACTAAAACAATTACCTCAAAAGAAAAAATAGAATTGTGTACAAAATATTTAGATTTCAGCATTAAATAACCTATATATAGGCATTGATATGCCACTAACAAAATCAACCAAGCAAAGCCTCACTTCAGGAATCATGGCATCAGATAATGAATAGAGCCTTTTCTATCATTAATATCAGCCTTATCTGACTTTGTATAAAACAGTTTGTGATCTTATTCATCAAAATTATTGCAAAGATGAGTATAGTACCCATCAAAAAAAATTTACTTTCATATGGATCAGCATGACGCTCCCCAGCACTTCTGCCAAAGATCTGTGTGCATACACAGTGTGATTTTGTCTATCAACCAAATCTGAACAATTCGTCTGAGACATGCTAGACTTTATACAGCTCATTTAACTTGTCCTATTTTTAAGAGAGTACCTTTCTCATTTTTTTTTTTTTTTTTTTTTTTTTTTTATCGACTTAACATATTCTTGTCTATACCATCTTCTCAGACAATGCAGAAAGATGAATCTGAATCAAGACACAAATGATTGAATTGTCAGGACTCTTAGAAAAAATTATACTGGTTAAGTCTGTATTTGAATCTCAGCAAAGCCTTGCATCTACTGTTGTTTAAATATCAGCCCTTTGCTGCTGCTTCTTATTATTATTCTTTATTATTATAATAATAATAATAATATTAAACCTATTGCTACAAATAAAATAGTCTGGGCTTGGCTTTTACTGATAAATTGGTCACAGTCTTGTATAAAAGACATCCTCAATTCAGCAGGAAATTTTAAAATTATTTCCATTTTCCAACTTAGGAAAACCTTTTTATATGGGGATAAAATTTTCATTTTGTGGATAGTAAAAGCATATCTTATATACTGTCTAGTATAACACATTGAACTTGATAGTTATCTGTTTATATAAAAAGCATTTATATGTAAGATAATCATGAGAGGGTTTTTTTTTTTTTTATTGAATACTCTGAAATTTTAAATATTTTCAGTTGAGCTTTTGTCTGTTGACAGGCTCTTGATATTGTATTTGACAAACAATTCTATTGGTGATGTTTATATTATGTTGTAAACTGCTTAAAGGTCCATAGTTATCTTTGTCTTCTTTCAGTACTGACAGCATATAATATTAATAATAAATAATGTTATATTGACATTAGGTTAGTCAATAGATGTTTCTTTCAATATCTACTTGCCGCCCCACACAGGCCGGATGCGACGCAAGCTCAGATGTTCTTTCTTATTTTAGTCTCTGACTTGATTAGAAAATGTTCATTAAGACTTCACAACTTTTGGCTTTGAGGTCTGTTTTTAATTCCTCAGGTTCAATCAGTTTACTTTTTGGTAAATTCCCTATCCACACCTTGAACTTTTAAACATTTTCTTTCTCTTGAAAAGCTTTGCAGGTAAAAATCTGAAATCGTAACTGTGATAGTCTACTTAAAAGATTGAAAGTATGATTCTTTTCTTCGTCATTATTTGATTTTGAGAATAGGTATTTTCACACAAGTTAAATATATTACCGACTAAACTCTATAAATTTGTCTCTTTCACCCTATTCTGCATTGTCAGTTTTGTCATAAATATACAGAGATGGGAATGAACAAGGTGAAGAGACTGAAGAAAATCTCAAATACAGAACAGACATCAGTAGATGGAGGACTTTTAGAAAAATTACTCTTCGTAGAATGAATATAGCCTTTTTTTTCATTTTTTGCATATTTTTGTTCTTTTTTATTCCATTAACCATGCCATATTGTTCTATTTTTATAATAAGCAATGTTTGACTTCAGTCTGGCTTTTGAGTCATTCTCTTAAGAATTCTTACCAAGATTCAAAATGTAAACAGGAAAATATCTTACTGAGAAAAGTGTTGCTTTTAGAGCAGGTTGATGATTTTATTTAGAACAAAGCAATTTTAAACCTGTGTGAAGACATAATGGTCAATGTTTTGGCTTCCATTTTGAATATGAGGTTATTTACTTAAGATCTAGTCACTGTTTCTGCAGCAATTCTAAGTTTTTACGGAGTTATATCTTTACCAAAAAAGATAAGCAGCATTAAGTGAAATTTGAACTTGATTTGCTGATTCTGTTTTCTGTACCAGTAACCATTATGAATCCTTGCCTCATTTTAAAACAAAAGAAATTAAGTTCAGTTTTTCAGGTAGGTATGTATATTTTAATGCAGTAAATATGAATATAATCAAAAACCATTTTAAATGGTATTAACCTAATTCTATTATTAATCCTATCCTGTTTATCCTATTATTAATCCTATACTATTTAAAAAGTTTTTAGGAAACATTCTCATATTTTTGGCATTGAATCAATGTACAAGTTGATTTCTAAACACCTGATTATGCTGTGAATTTATATATTTTTTGTCAATGTTAACTTTTAATCCTCTGCCTGTCATATTGAAATCATTTACATATGACCCACACCTCTTAAATGTCAGCTTTGAAATCCACACTTTGCTACAAAACCATCAGCTTGACCCTCTTTTCATAGGTGTGTGACATTTGCTGTTCATTAATGTGTTAAAACTCCTATTGTAAATGTTACTAATTTGAAGTATTTTTTTTCTTTTTTATTGTAATTCTTGGGAATCTTTTTGACAGGTTCTTTTTACTTTTCATGTTGGTTCACTGATTTAAAAACATTTTGTATTCTGAAAAACTCAAATTTCTTGGGATTTTTAGTTTAAATTTGTCTATTTAAGATTAAATCAAGACTAAAATTAGTTCCTGAAATTGCAATTTTCTTTCTTTTTAAAATCTTTTTGATGCTCACAATATTGTCTCGATGAAAGGAACAGTTATTTTTCATTTGGGATAAAATAAATTGCAAAAAAAAAAAGGTGGTGGTGGTGGGAATCACCACTTGATGAATAAGAGCAGAAGAGTTTTTTTTATTTTGTGTTAAAGGATCTTAAAAAAATAAAATAAACTCAACTTCTTTATATTTATTAACATTTATTTTTAAAATTTAAAAATCTAGTTTGTAAGACTAAACTTATAGTACATTAAAATATTTTCCATAATATGCAAAGTCATTTGTAGATCAGGATGATAAATACTCCCCTTTCTATATTCTGAATTCCACTGTAAAAAGATAATATTCTTATGAGTTCTAATATACTCAAATAGATGCATTTGTTTATGTGATGTCCTTGAGATAGTCTATTTCTACTGAAATATTGTCATCACAAACTAGAAAATAATTTAATTAACAGAAGTTAATGATAAACTTAAAACAAGAAATATCAACTTCAAATGCAAATAATTTGAAGAACTAAGATTCCAGTGAAAACTATGAGGAATTTTATTGGCTGTTTCTAATTTCCTAGATTTTTTGCCCTTGACTGTAAAGTACATGGCTGGGATATATTATGACTGCATGCCTTAGGCAATGCCAATTAATATTACAAGCCTAAAAAAAAAAAGTTTATCTTCAAGGTTTTAAGTAATTTTATAAGTTGACTATTAAGAAAGGTAATAAATGAAGACTCCTCAAAAGCTGGTAGTTAAAAATTAGTTCTTCATCCTTCATGTTAATGTAATTTATATTCATTATATTGAAACTTTAAAACAGTGGTTAACCTTTTATTTCAGATATTTGCTCAGGTTGGTATTCCCATGTTAAAAATAACTCTGCTCCATTTACCAGTGCAATGTCACACATTTGCATTTTAGCAGTGTCAATCACTGGATGTAAACTAACAAGAACACCTAAGCAGCAGTCATCAGATCAAACTGTAGAAGCTGTTGGACTTTAACACATATTGTGATTAAAACTGAAGATTTAAAATGTCTAAAAATGTAAATATATAGACACCTTCTTCACCAAGAGTTGTTCTCTTTTTAAAACTGGTTGTTTGGAAAGTGTAGTGAGACAATGCAGGTGATGTTACCAAGATTTATGTAGGAATTGTGGTACTAATTAACATAGAAACAGTAATGCTTGGTTGTTAGCCAATCTGTAATTGGGACCAAGCATGCTTAATAAGATTCTTCTTCCATACTTGATGTTGGGAGCAGAAGCTTAGCTGCTATCATCCATAGATTTTCCTCTTGTTCTTTGAATGCAAAAAAGATAAAGAAATTTTGAATCGTTCTAATCAGGATTCAAAAGGTTAAATCATGTTATGGCCCTGTTAAAATTATAGCTCTACACCCCCCAAGACACTTACTACTACCTCGAGAATAAGTAGAAACACCAAAGAGGAATCACTGGTATATGGTTTGATGGCAATTAGTGATCAGTGTTGTATATATTTATTTAACTTAATAGTAAAATAGAGACAATTAAACTATATTATTAGCCTGCTTGCTAAGCACAGCTCTGTTGCAGATGACTGAACAAAATATTTTAGAAGCATAAAGATTGGTTTAATTGCATTTATAAATATCAATGTATTTAAAAAGTCACTGATTAGCAGAGACATGGCCAGTAGATTATATTTGTTTAGATCAAGGTGAAATTCAAAGGGTATTTTGGTAAGGTTCAACTCAGTCTAACAATGGCTTGCAAAACTGACAGCACAAATACAATTCTCAAACAGTATGTGTCAAATAAAACTTTGGCTGATTTTGTTGGACAGAAACACTGCTGGGTGGAAGACGTGAAAAGATAAGACCAAGTAATTAAAACCCATTTAATATAAATCTGGCTGATAATTAGTAATTTTCTTTTAACTCGCATACAGTAAAATGTCTCCGATTAAGTTTAGAAAATATCAATGGTGGCAACTATTTCAAATTGTTTGGTTCATACTCAAACATAACTCAAAAGTAATTTTGTTAAATTCTATTGTTTCAATTTAAGATTGAAGTTGAATGCAGATCACAAAGAAAAATAGAATGTTAGCATTTATATTTATTATTTGAAAAATGAATAATTCACTACCTAAAATACAAGCAGAGCTCATTACAAAATTTAAATTGACTAGGTACCTTGCCATACGGTAATGGTTAACGGGCTAGCAGATCCTTACTACAATAGTAAATTCAATGCTCACCATATGCTTAGCCAAGGTTTTGTGCTAGGTCAAGTTTAGTAAATAAGACTAAAATTGATGAACTACTACAAAACAGTTTGAAATTTCATCCTGCACTCTTTGAACAAGAAAGGCAAAAAAAATATAATTCATGACACAGTTCATCTCATCAATGGCTAGCATTAAACTTGTAAAATCTGCAGTAACAACATGTGATAAATATCCCGTTAAAATGCAAGATACTTGTTTCTATAATCCATTAGTCATATATAAAATATTAATACATACAGCAACATTTTAAAAATATCATTTATTTATTTATATATATATATATATATATATATATGAAAAAAAAAGAGGCCCAAAATTTGTTGGTATATAATCTAAGTGGTTCTTAGTAATATAAAAATACTAGAATTGATTCACAAAAAGGAATTTGATGTATTTTATTTATACAGAGCAATATAATTAATAATCAAATTCTTTTACTTTATATGGGGAACAGACTATTTGGGCAGATGACAAAAGTGGTCATCTGTCTTTCACCGCCCCATATATATATGAAATAAAATTGAAACAAATCAACTAATATCAGCTGTAAATTAAAAAAGAAGTCTTGGATGCTGTCTGCAAATCTTTGAATTCTTTTTTTTTTTTTTTATAGCAGTCTAAAATAAATGCTTGGGATGACACAAGTTTAGTTAACTAAATGTTCACTCATTTGACCAGAACAAGTTTTAAAAAAATAATTACTAACTTTGGGGGGGGGGGGGGGGCAAAAAATAACACACCACTGGGCTAATTTGTGAAATAGCCTGTTGGTCAAGTATAAATCTTTTGTAGAGAAAAGTAAACAAGTATTACTTTTGCAATTTTTTTTTTTTTTTTTTTTTTTACAGAATCAATCCCATGTTTAAAAAAAAAAAAAAGAAAATTACGATTCCACAATTTAAATAAGTGGCTTTAGATTTGAATCCTTCGAAAGAACCATGATCTGCCTTTTATAGTCAACATTCCTCCTTACCACATTGCTTCTTTCTTGGACGGGGTGGGGGGTTAATAGATTAATATACAACATCCATCCATATATACATACAGTTGGAGGGTTGAAAAATGGTATTGTAGGGAAAATAAAAAAACAAGAACATATATAAAGACCAGCATCACAGTGTTAACTTGAATGGTTGTTAACTTGAATGATTACAACTTTGGCTTTGTAAAGTAACTGCAATCTCCCTGCAACTGATACCTTAAGATTTGTACTTCTCTCTTTAACAATGAAAGGAGGCAATAAAATTTCCTGATGTCTAATTCCACCAGAAATTATTTCAGCTATACATTCTTTATGGCCTGGTGCCAAGCATCCCCCAACCACCACCAAAAAAGAAAAAAAAATTTCTAAATACAAAGAACAAGAAATTATGTGGATAGCACTATCCAACAGATTATGCTGGTTTTAATTATATTAAAGAAAAAAAAAACACTTTTTGAACAAAGAAAGCAAAATCAGAAAATGATGTATTTGTGAAATCTGTTGTATCAGCTTAACTTCTGTAAAAAAAAAAAAAATAAAAATGAGCGAGTATGCCCTAAAATTGGACTTTAAACAAATTTTTTTTTTAAATGCTTTGACAGAAAATATTTTTCTGTTCCCTAATGTATGTTTTTATTAAATTTACAGAGGTTACTTGGATTGCAACTTTGTGTCTGTTCTCTATACTGTTGTGATATTTGAAAAAGCCATTTTCTTGAGAGAACAGAAACTGCTGCCTTGCATGACCTCTAGATTTCTGATTCATTTTGTTCAATGTAGTTTTTCTTAATGTCTCCACAAATTTTTGCTGTTCTGAAAGAACTTTTTCCTCTGTCTTTGAGCAAATGTGAAATAAATTATGAGGTTCTCCTTTTATGAAGTTGTCATTTTTGTTAAATTTAACATTTAAAAAAAAAAAAAAAAAAAAAAAAAGTGAAAATTTTAAGCTCATTTTTCCCTTTGGTGTTTGCTACAGTAGAATGGATATTTTGTGTTTAGATCTATCCTTTAGTGCAGGGGTGGAGAACATGTGGCCTTAAGGCTGCATGCAGCATTCTGGATCATCAGATGTGGCCTCCTGCAACTTTTGAGCTGGGCTGTGGAGCCAGATAATTTAGAAAAGTTGGGGTTAGATCTGAAGCCAGCAAAAAATGTACTAGCTCCAGGTCCATAAACTAGAAGTTCACAAATTTTTCTTTCTCAGCAATAATTAAATTTATCATTCTGAGCTTGTGTTACAGGTGATCAAAAAAATACATTACTAGTGCAGCTTGAGTTGACTAAGGTATCTCCTCTAGTGTTAACTTGGAACCATTAAGATCTTTATACAAAAATAATATATATCATCTCACTAATATTATTCTGCTTGTGACATGTCTGTTGGTCATGCCTTGGCTAACTTTTTCACCTTCCCTTTACTAACAATTTCAGCTGGGTGTGTTCGTTTTTCTTGTCATGGCAAAAGACTTGATAAAAATACTTTAAATAAAACCCCCACCAAAATTTTTTTTAGCTAGAAAGAAGACCACAAAATTCAAACCATCTTACCTGTGTTTATATTTAATTTTTTTCATACCATGACTATTGTAGAGAGCGGGGAAAAAAAAAAAAAAAAAAAAAAAAAAAAGACTTATACATTGATTAGTTACATTTGCATTATTCTATGTTCTCAAAGGCAAACTGTTGACAAATTTATTTCTATGACACAACTTGCAAAGAGAAGCTTCTACTACACAAGAACTTACATGAACAAAAGACTGCTATAAAAAAAAAAAAAATAAAATTTCCTTCTATCAGTGAAAAATGCTCCTTGGTAAAATTATATACCATTTTGCTACTTCTCAACCCAAGTAAATATCTTCAACATTGACTCTTTATCTATCACCTTTAAAATGCTAATCTCACACCACTTCAAATAACATTTTTTTTTTTTTTTTGAATACTGTTTCAGTGAAAATTCCAAAGAATAAACATTGAACTCATAGTTAACAAAGGATAATTGTGTTGTACTAAAATTTGTTGCTAACTTTATATTGTTATCAATAATTGATTATAGTATAATCAATATTAAGAGATTAACAAAGGCACAGTATTTTCATTAGAAATTAGAAAAGTGTCTGTCTGTTATGGCTTATGAATAGCAATAAGCAAGGTCCTATTTCAGCAAGGCATATCAATCATTACTGATAGACAAGCTAGAGCTGGGAGTCAGAGCTGAAGATTTAGATGTCAGCTCCACAACCCTGCTTTTGAGAAGCATTGCCAGGTTACTATGACCATATTTCCCTAGGCAAGCCATCAAACTTTCTCATTCCAACATAAAATTTCCCTTATTTAATAATGACAATGCCTGCATATTTTAACTGCTTGTATTATCTTTAATTTTGATTATGCATACTGAATACTGATATAGATAATTAGCATAACTTTCAATAACAAATGAATGTATCAAGCCTAGTTCTTTGCTAATATCTTTTTGCTTAATATTTATCTATATTAAAAAAAAAAAAAAAAAAATTAATTTCTCTATTAATTTTAACCCATTAAGTCCAAAAAATTAAAATGAACTTTGAAAGAAGAAAATAAGACCTTCAATGATGAATGGGAATTGCAATATTTTTTTAGTGTTTAACAATAGTAAAATGTCTTGCTTGCTTTGTGATACGGCAATTTCAACAGTTAAAAAATGCAATGCACATCAACATTATGCTAAATTGGAAGGTGAAGCTTGAAGGATTGCACTGCAGAAACTAAAGGATGGAAAGCAAAAACAAGATCTAAAGTTGCATATCTGCTTGAAAAAGAAAAAAAAAAGGTAAACTATTCCATGATACAGAGCTCATAAAGGAACACATTGTAGAAGTCATAAAATGTTTATAAAGTTAATATAAAAATGTGCCTTTCAAGAATGACTAATACAGATCGACAGCATGAATTGGCCAGTAATGTAACAGCAGCTCCAAAATATTTAAAAAACATTTCTCCTTAGCTTTGGATGAATTGACAGATTCCACTGTTTTGGCACAAGTATTGTATTTCATTTTTGCAATGACTGAAAATTTTCAATTATTTGAAAAATTACTTGCTTTAGGCACCCTTAAAGGAAAGACACAGAGAATAGACATTTTTAATAACTTCAAAAGAGAAATGTCATAAGGTTGGGCTGAATCTTACTAAATTTGTGTGTGCACTGATGGTGCTCTAGATATGTTGGCTGAAAATGAAGGATTCCTTGCAGATCTAAAAAGAGAAATCACAGCTCCAAATACATTGATTTCTGCACCAGCAACACCTCTGCAAAATTTGCTATTTTAAATAACACCTTACAAAAGATTATAAGTACTGTGAACATGAGCAAATGCCATGAGGCCTCATCAGTTTCAAAACATTATGATAAATGATGAGGTAATTAGTGTAGATTTGCCCTCTCAAAGATACACTGGTTATCGTAAATCAAAACTGTCTTTACAAGAGCAAATAATTGACTTTTTCAAAAACAATATGTCTTGTGAATTATCAGATACAAAATTTCATAAATGCTGCATTTGTGCAAAAAGAGTTAAATATTTTGTTACAAGGCAGAAATAAATCAAAATATGAGGCAAAAACCACTTTCCTTACTTGTCGAAAGTAATGAGTGAAAGTGAAGAGAATATCTATGAATCTTTTCAGGAATACCAGTCAGTTTTAGACTCCTTAATAGAAGAATACAGTAGAAAATTCAAAAACACATAATGTCACCATGAGACTTGCTTTTCAGCCGCAATTAGTTAACATGTCAGATGCTCCAGAGGAGTTACAAATAGAGCTTTTTGAGTTGTCTGAAGATAATATTGTGAAAATTGTTTGACAGCAAGAAAATTCCAATTGAAATTTGGAAAAGGGCGGTAGAATATACTCATGAACATGCACGCCAACTTAGTTCAAGTTTTTCTTCAACATACAGTTGTGAATCCAATTTCTAATACTCGATACAAATCAAGAATTTGTTGAGAACATTGTTGACAGATGAGCATTTGGAAGACCAATTAAAACTAAAAATCACCATGTTAGAACCTGATATCAAAATTCTATTTCAAAAGAAGCAATGTCAAGGAAGTCATTAATTTGTCTAAAAAGTGAATAGAATACTTGTCTGAACATGTCTTGCTTTTCATTTTTATTAGGTTGGTGCAAAAATAATGTCGTTTTCTCACATATGTTACTATGTGAGAAAACGATATTATTTTTGCACCAACCTAATGTCTGTTTTTATTAGATTATATTTATTAAATTCTATTTTATGCATTATTTACCCAAGGTAAATGTGCAACTGTAAAAAAAAAAAAAAAAAAAAAATATCACTTGGAGAATGCAGCCTCTATGAGGGACAATGAATTTCAATGTGGCCATCATGCACAAAAAGGCTCCCCACCCCTGCTTTAGTGCATGAGTGTCTCACTGTCACCTTTCTGGTTTATCATTTTCTACAAGTGGTGTTGAGCAGTGACATCAATTTTTTACAGTATTTATTCTCTATTTCTTGTCTGGCTGAATCACAAAGACCAGTTATAACTGTAGATTTAAAATCTTAAATCATCCATATTGAAATAAAATAACATGCACAATTGTCATGAGATTTGAAAACATTTTATCCATAAAAAGAAAAAAAATCCTTACCAGATTAGTTCATTCTGCAAAATATTTCAGTGCCACAAAAAAAAAAAAAAAAAAAAAAAAAAAAGGCATAGTTTGGATCATTTATCACAGGATTCAGAATTAAAATAAGACCAGAAAAAGTGGATATTATCAATACATTTAGAAGAATAACAGCAGCAGGTTAATGTGTCTTATTACTGAATCAAAATAAAAAAAAAATATTAGACAAATTTATTTTTAGGTAATATTTTGTGAATTTGAAAAAAAAAAAAAAAAAAAAAAAAAAAAAAGATTTTTGACATTACCAGATAAAGACAGGAGTAAATGTGAAGTCTAACAGCAAAAAGAAAATTTTTATTTTTGTTAATTTTAAGTAAAAAGGCAAAATATATAAAAACATTTGTTTTCAATTAAAGAGAAAAAAATCATTTACTTTCTGACACCTATGAAAATATATGATACCAGACTCTAAAATTGCTCTAAAGAAATCTGGAGTGCCACTAATCATTATTCAAATCCAGCAAATTTAATTTGCAGTCAGTAAATTTGTATACTTATAAAATTTTAGGTATCTTTGTTCAGAGCTTTCCAAACTGGTTTGATGAAAATATTTCTTTTTATTTACATTCAGAATTATATATTTGGCTTAGCTAACAAAACCTAAGTAATGTGTTGCAAAGAAATTTACTTTTAAAAAATGTGTTGCCAATATGGAAAACTCTGATAGGAGCCATTGAGAAAAATACTGTATTTTTTGTGCTTTTCCCTCATCATTGAAAATAACCAATTTATCAAGATTTAACTTTCAGCTAACTATATGCAGCATTGGTAAAGTAAAAGTTTTGTTTTACATAGCAATTGTGCTTGCAAATAATAAGTTGACTTATTAATCTGTCATCCATGGAACTAGACTAAAAACATCCAGGTAAAGCAAAGATCATGACTTGTGTATTATTTGCTGTTACTCTTAAGAGAATTAATAGCCAAATGTTTAGATAGGACAAATAATGCAAAATATACACAAATGTGAACGTATTGATTGATAGGCATGAAAAGCAGTCTATCAACTCAGAAATTCCTAATATAATAGTATGGACAAGAACAACAATTCTTCAGGATGGCAACATTTAGCAAACAATATTCATACCAGACAAAAGACAAGTTATTTTTTCCACATTTTTTTTTGTGAAACTGCAGAATAAGCAAGAAAGGATGTAGTCTTGTCTGTAATTAAGTGCTTACATTCATACAAAAATAAATTCTCTTTAATATCAAGAATGCAAATCTCTAAATAAATCTAATGACATATTTCAACTGAAAACATCAGATTAAGATGAATTAAATAAGTTTTGAACTAAAGTAAAAGAAAATAGTTGTTAATTGCATTTAACAATGAATACCACTTGACAGTCACTTTAGGAGACAATTTGCTAAGTTACTCAAGTCAATGACACACAAGACATTAAAATTACAACAATATTTTCCAGTGTATAGAATAGAGCTGATGCTATTAATATATTTCAAAACATTGTATGCTTTTGTTTAATATGAAAATTAAGCAGAAATATTTGTGAATTAAGATTAATTATATCCCTTTATAATTTTCGATAAGATTTGATCAGGTTTAAGATTAACAGATTTTTTCCCAGTGTATAATCTCTTAAAGGAAAAGGACTAATATCAGAACTTTCTACAAAGCATAAAAGGAAAAATATCAATCTTCTATGTACATACATAGAATTGCCACCTGCTAGTTTCTGAACACAGCCATATGCTAGACCAGCTAACCAATCTCAACTGCAGATGTTGACTCGGGTACATTTGTGAATATTCAATACCTACAGTTTATGTGGTTTATTCTGCAACTATAAGTAGGCGTTAGAGAGAACAAAGCCAGTATACTCAAACCCTCAGTCACGTTGACTTGTGACTTTGTGCGAGCACATCCATCAATGGCCTGTGCACAGTTCAGACTGACCAACACCATGTACAAGGCTAGAGTCAACCTGTTTGGTTTACAGGCACTTCTCAAAGGTGCCGAGATCACCTCCCCAGGATGATAACATCAAGAAGTCAACTTCCTGACAAATCAACCATCGTAAGATTTGAACATGGGTCACACACACACACAAACATACACTGTTGATTTAGTTTACTTATGAAACATTTTGCTTTGTAGTGGATTACCAGTCTTGTATAGGTGATTAAAATTCTTCAGAAACTAATTTCTAATTAATAGAAATAAGGTTCATTGCTTTCATTACCTGCAAATACAATCCACAATCATCTCTCAAGCAAAGTAAGGACTAAACTTTGCACACAATCAAAAGGCTGCATTATCAGCCAAGAAGTAACTTCTCATACCTTAAGCAAGTCTTTCAAGCTTTATGCCAACATTAATATGTTGATAGTGCTACACATTGTAAAACACTTTATTAATATATCAACAAGTCTTTCACTTGGAAATTCACGACAGCAAGAAGAGAGAAATTTTGGTGTTAAAATCATTTTCTTAATTCAATTTTTGCTACGCTACTTTCCAAACTGTTAGAAAAATAACTACTATGCCATAGCCCAGTTATTAGAACATAGGAATAAAGAGCTTAAAAAGGTTCAATTCAGATATTACATGAACAAAACATGATAACTCAAATTAACCTTTATTTCAATGAATAACAGAAGGACACTTGCTGAGCAGTAAGCAACATTAAAATGTAACTGTTGTGTGCCCTGAAAATAATGACCATCTTGAAGGAAGAGAAGCGATATAACTAGTTTAGGAGACACCTTACATTGAGCAACAATTGCCAAAAACTTAAACACACATCATAATGAATAGCCAACAGAAGGCATCTGAAATCTATACACTTCATGACAACTGATCAAAGAGCTAAGAAGGTCAATGAACATACTACAGTAATTTAATCAAATCTTTTAATATTAAGGTTAGCAAAAATCAAAAGTAGTAATAGTCAATATATGTATTATCTTGATCTTTCAAGACAACTGATTAAAAGACCAATGCAAAAGAACTATTGATATAATTGGTGATGCCCTAAATACACATAAGCGATCAACACTGTTGAAATGGAGTGCTCCAAAGTCTAATTAGCTGAAGAGATCTGATGCAATCACAAAAATATCAATTGTTCTAAACTTACAATTCTGTAAGATACAGTGCTGAAAAAAAAATAAGCTAAAGGAAAATAGACCACGCCTTTTGTTATTTGTTTAGGAAATCAACCATCTTCAAAGTTAATCACCAATTCAAAATAAATTATGAGGATTAAAATTCTCATTTTTTTTCATAAATGTATATTACATGAGATGTTTTTTTTTAAGTTTCATTATTTCAATCTAAACAAGCTATAGGATAATATCAAGAGATTTTAGACAGGAGGATTAACCTCTCTACATTGTGCTTATTAAATTTCAACCCATAGTTTGATCTGTTCTTATGGGATGTTCAAGTATCATCAGGCACACCCAGGAAAAAGAAAAACCAGCAGTAATGAACAGACCATATTTATTGGTTGAAATTTTATCTGTTGTTCTCTCTTTGGTAGAACAGGAAACAATGGACAGGGTTACCATGAAATAATTCCTAAATAATTTTAATGCTTCAATTTGCTTATCTTTGTAACTGGTCTTCATTTTTTTTCAGCTGCCATATTATCTGGTTATTTTCAGTGATCGACCAAGTTTTGAAGTAGAACAGAAGAGAGACTAGATAAATCACAAGAACTGACATTTCTTGCATCTCCAAATTCTTATGAAACTTCTTCAGTACTCAAGAAAGTGGAAATGAGAATAAATAGGAAATTTAGCCCAGTGAAATCAAATAAAAGAACATGTCTAGATAAAAATTTAACTCTTTCTAGGACACTGTCAAAAAAACAGATTACATTAACAATAAAGATTGCTGTTGTTAAATATTTGGAAGAGAAAAAAAAATGGCATTATGAGGAAGGGATTAAAAAATAAAGTTAGTAATGAATGCTACTAACATCTAATATGAAAAGTCACCAATCACCCTTTATAATAATTATCTCACCTGTTCCATTAGAATTTTAAAAGGAATAGTAAAAATCTGATAATAGTAAATTAAGATCTAAAGAGATTTTTTTACTCTTTGGATTTTCTATCATCCTTACAGTTTTTTCTTTTTTTTTTAGAAGCTGAGAACTTTTTCTTATCGCCATAGATAAATAAAAGAAAAATATATAAGCTACACACAGAAACCATGATAGAGAAGCATATTGGAGATCACTTATTAAACAGTAATAAACAGATTATTTCACTGCTAGTGATTTTTTTTTATCTCAACAAATAGTAATAATTGGTCAGTGATGGTATGAAAAAATAAAAGCAAAAAACATACAAAAAAAATTGTTAGAGATTTTCAATCATTAATACTTAATAATCTACACCAGATTTTTATATATATATATATATATATATATATATATATAAGAACCACCATCATCACTTAAATCATTCACAACTATTGCACTTGAGGTATGTGCCAGAGCTTTACTAATCCATCATCACTGCAACTTGCAATTAGACCTGGCACTTTAGGGTTCCAAGATACACAGTTGACATCTTGTGAATGTGCTTGATTTATGAAAACTACCTGTGTAAATGAAGGTTGGTTCTGATCACAATCGGGTTCCTCTCGAAATACTCTTATAGAATCATCACCACAACCTGTTACAATATCCCCAGTAAGATGGCTCCAATCTACAGCATACACTGTCCGTGAATGATAACCTGTCAGTGTGCAGACACACTTCCAGGTTGGGTTTTTTCCATCAGTAGCCACTCCAAGTTCATTCCCTGGCAAGTAGCACTGCCATATTCTAACAGTTTTGTCATCACTGCAAGAGGCCAAACGGTTTCCTGTCACGTCAAAACAACTCATCCACACAGTAGAGTGATGAGAATCCAAAGATAACATAGTCTGCCAATCATCAGCATCTTCTTTGAGAAATTTGATGGTGTCATCATAGCTGCTGGACACAACAATGTCTTGGGTTGGATGCCAAGTGACATGCTTGACGTCTTGGTTATGGGCATAGATGACACTGGCACATTCATATTCTTCATCATCTGTCACTGGGGAAAAGAAAAAAAAAATTAGACAAATCATAAAATTTCAAGAAACATAAAAAACAACAAATAACTTGATAAAAAGGTATTTTTTATAAAGGTCCCAGGCAAGGGGGGAAAATGATATTAGTTCAATCTGTCAAAGTCAATAGGAATATCACCTAAATCAGGGATCCCTGAAATTCTTAGACCATTAGCCCCTACAGGGAATCCTCAACCACCACCCCTTCACCATAAAGACAGAAAATTTATTTTTATGCTTTGTCATTCCTTTTTTAATTTCTGTTTATGTATCTATAGTAGACATGTTTGTTTGTATGATAATAAAAAATATCATAAGCATACTAAAAATAAATTAATATACTTTTTTATTGAATTGAGTGACATAATAATAATTATGTTAAAAACTTCATAAATAATATTGGTCATAATAAACACATTAAAAATAAATTACTCTTTTTTTTTTTCTTTCCTTTTTTATTTATTGAATTGGTTGACATTATTAATGGGACAGATGTGTTTGATGAATAGTAGCAAAAATTTTAGTTGTAAGTTACAATTTATCAACCCCCTTTTGAAACCCAAGCATTTATCACCTCCTAGATAATTCCAAGGGTTGATATCAACCCCACTGGGGACACCTGATCTAATAAACAGCCAAGAAAGAATTAAAATTCTGATATCAGCACACTGAAAATTGCATTATGAATGGCAATAGGATTGAATCCTATTGCCATTCATAATGCAATTTTCAATGATAAATAGGGACAGTGAGTTAGGATAATGTTGCAAAAGTCTCTCTCACTAGAATTAAATCCGACATTGCCGATTTGGTCAATTCAAATCTTATTTTCCTGATAGTGTTGTATATAGATGACTGTATTTACAAAAATTGGCATGTTTATACACATAAAACAATTCAACATACTTTTTAAAATATTGAGTGTGGGGGTTGCTAAATTGTAATAAACTTTTTCATTTATGATTAGTAAATATAGTTTCTACTTAATAACAATACCACCTAACTAGAACAGACTAAAACAGAATTTTAAGAGATTTAAAATCTTATTATAATTAAAATTAAAAAAAAAAAAAAAACAAATGAAAACAATTCTTGTAAAAATTTATTATTCATTGAAAATTTTTTGTCCTTAAGACGATAGTATCCATAATATATATTATTCATGAAATCAATTAAAAGCTTTTTTTTAATTAAATAATGTCTTGGTTTTATTGCATTTTTTATTTTATGATTCAGAGCAAATTTTCGGTAACTGGGGGTCCTGTTTTATAACAAGAAATTAGAGTCTCTTAGTTCTGCTCATAAACAAAGTGAATCAAAATTTAATTTCTTGAAATTTCATAAAATTAAATAAGTGGGGAGTAACAGATGTAAAATAAGTTTTAACCAAAATTTTCTTAAAAAAAAAAAAAACAAAAAAACCCAGAATTCAAGTATTTGAATTTTGCAAGAATTTCCAAACCAATGTGTTTTTCACCACAAAAAAGATGCTAAAATTTCCTATAATCTTTGGTCCCCACACCGACTCCCACTCCCCTAAAAAAGAAACGATTCTTAAGCAAAATTTCAAAGGCTGTCAAAATAAAACATATATATAAAGGGTATTCCAATAACTTGGACCAATTTTAAATGGGAATTAAGTTGAAGTGTCTAATGATTTTTTCTTTTAGATTTGGTAGACATTTGGGCAATATTATTTTTCACACATAATTGCCATGACTTAAATAACATGATGCAATAGAATAAATTTTCACCAATTTATTTACTGCTGACTTTGATCAGTCTTAATGAAATGCCCTTTATTAGTTTGGCAGAAGGGTCATTTAAAAATAGGTTTTATAATCATATAAAATGTTGATAGAGACAGGCAGGCACAAGATGAGCACAATACTTTCAAAGTATGTTTAAGAATTAAAAGAATGTGGAGGCAGGAGCAGTGAGATGAGTATACCCAAGTAAATTGATTTTATATATATATATATATATATATATATATATATATATATATATATATGTTTAACAGTAGGCAATGTAAGTTTTGGAAAGATGTATAAGCACATCTACACGATAAATTTTCATCTAAATTACATAAAAATGAAAATGACACTGACATCTCATTTTAACAGACATATTTACTAAAATTACATAAAAATATCTTGAAAGACCAAAGAGTAAACTTATTCAATATAAAGAAGTGAGGAAAAAAAAAAAATTGCCATTGGCTTCAGTCACAGCCTTCAGATGACTCCAGAATCTGCAACTTTTCTGGACTACTGAATGCTGTCATAATCCTTTCCTTCTTTGATATTACAAATTTTGATAGTCTCACTCAACTGTATCCTACACATAATAATCAAGGGGGTTGTAGTTTGGGAGTTAGGTGGTCAAATGTAAGGGGTGATGTGGTTGCAGAAATTGTCTGACAGCTTTAACGAGGTTCTCCTGCTTGTTTGGTATGGTACAGAGTCCTGTTGCCAGACATAGGGTCTTCCAGCACTATTTTCTTGACCCAGGGCAGGACTACCTCCTCAAGGCATTTAATGTAGTCTGCCATGTTGTCTGAAGATGAATGGAGGCATAATGTTGCCATCACTAGTGATCACTCCAAACACCATGACGTTGACTGGATATTTAGTTTTCATAACAAACGGTACAGCTTTTGGGGACACAGCAACCCAACAGTTGTTCTATGTGTTCACCATCTTATCCTGGCAGAAATTTTTCTCACCTGAGAAAAACCAAAGCATGTTCGGTTGGAGGGGATGCTTGAGTTTCAAAAGCTTTGCAGCATGGTCTTTCCTCTTGTTTTGGGATAAAAATTGACCCTCTCTCATTTTGTATAAGAAATAAAAAATGTCTTTTTCATGCACTAACTGCCAGATAAGAATAAGTGTTCCTGGCTATGGACCTGATTGACTTGGAGGTATCATTGTCAATCATGGCCTGGATCTCACCAACAAATTCAGGAGTTCTTTTCTTATCAAAATGATCAGAGTGAGTTTTCCTGAGCTGCCATACCTTCATAATCACTATTAGACTCATCCAACTCTTATTGAATCCTCCGCACTGTCCTCAGATTGATACCCAAACACTCAAGTATTTATATTGGAGCTTCCAGCACAAATGCCAAGCAATACAGCATGCCGTTTCCAAATTTCTGGCGGAATGAATTGCACCATAGTGCACTTTTTCTCACAGATGGTGCCCAACTGACACTACTATACTGTGAAGTTGACAAAACCAAAAACAAACATTTGTGCAAAATTAAAAATATAATATGGCGACAATTTACCTATCCCACCCTGTATAGCAGTGGGAGTGTTAAGAACTCTGAAAAAAACACCCATGAAATTTATATTAAAAAAAATTCAAGAATGTATGCAAACATATTTAACTCTAAAATGTTCATTTTATTTTATTTTTTTTTTTTATCTCAGCCTATGTTAAAAATAGTTTTGCTGGAAAAAAAAAAATACTGAAAGGTATTTTAAGGCTTTGTCAGATAAAATGTTATGCGGATGTAGACAAAACCTGAATTTCATTTACTAACCTTAGCCTAGAGTACCGGGGATTATACTTACTATAATTGCAAAGTGGTATATCAGTTTGCTAACCATTGCACTCTGATAGGCACTCAAAGGTTTATACACAACTTAATCACCAACATGAATTTACTAACCATCACAAAACAGGTAATTACTCTTAGGTCTTAATATAGTGAAGTGGGGAAGGGGGAGCTTTAATAATTCAGGAGGGATTAACTTTTCAATATGCAATAAACAAGAGGGGGTCTGAAATCATTTGAAGGGGCAAAAAATGGCAAAATTAATAAATGGGGTGGTCTTATTAAGCTTGAGAAAGGGACCCCCCCCCCAAAAAAAAGACTGGAATTTGAACACAGCACTCTAATTTTTAATTCTGAGCTACTATCCATGTTGTATGAGATGTGTGCCATGGGATAAATTTACTATGAATTTACATAGCAAACTGTTTCCCCACCATTAACTTTATTAAAAAAAAAAAAAAAAAAAAAAAAATGCTTGATCTAAACTGAGTCCAGAGATTATACACAAAAGAGGTATTGTCAAATATTTTATGTAAAATTCATAGATATGTGTTACCCAATGAAATAATTTGTACTATTATGTATAGCAAGTAAGCATGAAAGCAATTAAGTCCCAATTTTCAACTTCAGATTGATATTTAGTATTTTTTCAGTAATTATAGCAATTTGCAGTGTCGAGAGATTATTTGCAAGAACTAGAATTTAGTATTATGGCTCATAAAAAAGAACTAACAATGAATGAAAAGAACTATATAATCAAAGAAATTAGCAAAGGAAAGTCTTCGCTTCAAATTTCTAAGAATTTGAAAAGGGATCATCGAACAATCAAGAAAATATGTCAAATGGGAATTCAACCAAGGAAAAAAAAAAAGTCTCAGGCTAAATTCAGGAATTTAACAAAGCGAGATCTATCAAATATCCAAAGAGAATTAATAAGAAACCCAAATGCGTCAAGTGCGTTCATATTCGAGGCCGCTGGAGCTCCTATGGTGTCAAGGGAAACAAGGTGTAAGGCATTAAGGAAGTTTGCTGATGTAAAAAAATCAAATAAAAGAAACCCATTTTAACAAAAAAACATAAGGAAAGAAGATTGCAGTGGGCAAAAAAATACATGAGAACTGATTTCAGTAAAATGCTGATGGATGGGCTTACAAGCAACATGACTCAAGAAAATTTTTAAATGCCAACAAGGCGGTGGTGGGATCATGATATGGGCTGAGATTATTGGTAATGAGCTTGTGGGTCCATTTAAACTGAAAGACAGGGTTAAAATGAATTCCAAAAGTTACTGTGATTTTCTAGAGCAATATTTCTTTGAATGACTTGATAACCAGTCTTTAGCCAAGTGTAGATCTATGATCTTTATGCAAGACAACGCACCAAGTCATGCATCAAAGTTTACTAAATCCTGGTTGAAAGAAAAGGGATTTGTTGAAGATTCTCTTATGGACTGGCCTTCAAATAGCTGTGACTTGAATGCCATTGAGAAACTGTGGAGCATCCTCAAGAGAGATATTTATTCTAATGGAAGGCAATTCAACAGCAAGTGTGACCTCTGGGAGGCAGTTAAAGTTGCTGCAAACAACTTACCAGCTGCTAAAATTGCAAATCTAACATCAGATTTTGACAATAGGCTACTAAGAGTTATTGAAAAGAAAGGAGCATTTGTGCAATGAATTTTAGGAGGTTCTTATTATTTTTTGTTAATATATCTTATTTTTAAAATAAAATTTTTTTTTAATGTTTTTCCTTTAAGAAATTGACGAATTTGTTCTAAAATCTTTTCATATTATTTTTTTACATTAGTTTTACAGGGTATAATAATGTAAAAATATCAAAATAAATAGTTGCAAATAAACTATTGACAGTCAAATTAGTCTGTTCTGTTAACTTAGTAAAATTTTTTCCAACCAAAAACAATAGTTTTCTCTATCACTATATATCTAAGTTAATAATATTGAGTAGAATCTAAACAACATCATAATAGGACTTTTAACATTAAAGACGCAACTCTTTATACCAATTCATAACTTGAATATAATCTCTAGACGCAGTTTATAAAGAAATGAAAAGAAAAATTGAAAAAGTTATTTGTGGTTGCAGTGGCTATCATACTACTCCACTGAAATATTAAATATTTATCTTGGAAACCAGCTTTTTGTTATTAAAGTCTGCTAATAAATTTATTCTGTCCACTTTATGATGAATAAACAACAGCAAACAAAAAGGAATTTAAAGAATAGTGAGAGAGGAAAAAATTTTCAAGTACCTTCCCAAATCCACACAGTTTTGTCACGGCTACAGCTTGCAAGGAAGTTACCACTTTGGGACCAGGCAACAGTCTTCACTTCATTCTCATGTCCTTCCAGAGTAGCCAAACACTCAAATTCTCCTCCTTTTTGGCTCCAAATGCCACATGTTGCATCAAAACTGGCACTGGCTAAATAATTACCACATGGTGACCAAGCAACACTGCGAATGGTACGAGTGTGACCATCAGTCAGTACAGATTTGCAAACCCAGCGTTCACCTTCCTGCCCCCAGATCCGGATTGTTTTATCTCCACCACAAGAAGCCAATAATGTTCCTGTTGGATTCCAGGCAACACACCACACCTGCTCTTCATGGCCAGACAGAGTGGTTACATTTTCTACCAAAATAGACATGATTCTTCTCACCTGTAAAAATAGAAATATTCCAAATATACAAGGGCAGACTTCCTTTCAAAAAGAAAAGAACAAGATTTCTTTCCTTATTACAGTAATTTTTTAGTTTTCCTTTCTTAAATTTTTGCTGACAGCTGAATGTCTTTCTTTACATTAATTCCTTTTAACCTGTATTTTGTTACTCTAAGTAACTTATTACAATTTAACATCTAATTTCAAAAGTGCTAAATTGGTAATTCTGCTTAAAAATCTTTGACTGACTAAACTGGCTTTACATATCATAATAAATTATTGGTAAAACATGTAACCAAAACAGGAAGTTATGGCAAATCATGATCACTCAGACTGAAGGGACATGGCTCATCAAAGAATAAGTTAAAGCCTAAATAATAATTACAAATTAAAATCATCAAATTGTAGTTAAGAATGCACAAGTTAATAAATAAACAAATTTAAAGTAATTTTTTTATTTATTTTCTTAAAATTTAACAACCCTAATGAGTAAATGTATTATTTTGTGATAAGACAACAAAAAATAACTGAGGGAAAAAAAAAAATTAAATTGATAAACCACCAATACATTAATATCCAAAGCTTCTATTGACAAAATGTGGGTATATTTGAGGATATGATATTCTGCATTTTGCTTAGTTTTATTAAAATATTAAGTTTTATTAGATTCAACAGTAATCAACGCAAAAAACTGATGAGACAAAATAAGCATTCCTTTAGCCAATGGTTGGGGCAGGGAGGATTGGCATAAAATTGGAAAATTTTGAACTCTTCAAATCTCCTATAATATTTATTTAAATCTTGATAAAAACTAAACAAGATCAAAAAACATCCATTGTCAAAATGAACAGACAAAAAAGAAAAAAATGTCATCAAATCATGACTGACTGACCATATAAGGATTGGATGGTGAGTGCCATTTGGAATTTGAAATGAGTAAAAAGAAGGTTATTTTAAAATTTGAGTTACAAAATAAGTTGTTTTACTTTTTGTTACTTGTTGCAAATACAAAAAGGCTGTCCTGTAGCTGAAATAGCTGCATGGTCGATGAGTTTAAACACCAGTAAAAGCTTATAAATACTGATTTACTATCAGACTCCTCTTGCCATATTTGACCTTAAGTTTAGCCACTATCAATACATGGTCCTACAGTATCAAGAACTTGGATGCTGCTATCAAAGAGATTGGTAACATGAACAAGAACCCCTTGCATGAAGTCTCTTCCAAGATAGCATCAAGCATATTCTGGAGATTAAGTGTGATTTTACTGGAAACTTTTTCTGCTTTTCTAAATATATTCCAACAATGTTACAAATTTGGCATAGTTTTAACACCAGTCCATCTTGAGAGACTAAAATATAGCAGAGTGCTACAAGCCTAAACAAGACCTATGGAAATCTTAGGTTGCCCATACAAGAGTCTCCACCCCATTTTGAAGGATAAGCTAATAGTTCTGGGGCTGCTGCAAGCATTGTTGGAATTATGTGCTATCTGAATTTGATTAATTCATTCATTTATTCCCTGACTTATCAGCCTTTGCAGGTTAGTCGGAAAATATTTTCAGAATGTAAGAAATTTTTTTTTTGATATAATGATTTAGTGATAAACAAGTTTTACTAATTAACCCATAGCTGGAGCAAAAAGTGGATTCTAAAGGTATTTGTGTGTAAGTGAATACAATGAACCCAACTGGTATTAGCCCACTGATTAACAATTCTGTGCAATTATCTATTACATCACCCACAAATCCAAGCTTATAGCACCTGGTATTCCTAAGTGGTCACCAATTTAGGTACCAATCAAGCTTGATATTGCTTAAATTCAGTAATCATACAGGAACTGGTGTTTCAATGTGATATGGCCATAAGCCCAATTTTTGTAAAGTTTCCTCTTTAGTCTTATCTTTTCTCCAAAGAACCATGAGGCAGTTGGTGGCGTGGTCAATTCAAAGTTTTCCCTGTCTCTAAACTGGCTGCAAACCAAAACAAGAGTGCTCACCCTTCCCAGCTATTTAAGCCATAGAAGAATGCCATCAGTGAGCAAATCTGTTAAAACAGACGGTTCCTTAGGTTTAAAGGGAAAACATCTTAATACTTTGCATCTTAGCTTCTGAGATGCATTTTGAGGATATCCATTAGACTGATTTTTCCTTAAAGTTTAAAAAGAAAACATCTAAAAATCAGGCCTTATTGCCACTGAATGTTGCAGTTTAAGGGTGTGTAGTGCAATCTGTATGGTATGTAGATACTAAGAAGTATTATTAATTTACTGAAACTGGGTTTTTTGTTGCCTATTGCCAAATGAATGTTAAATATAAAGGGAAGATCTTAAGTTAAAATTTTGTAGCTAGACATTTCCTGCTTTTAAATAATGAGCCTTACTTAAAAATCATCCTGGAATTGAACCATCAACCACATGTTTGAGAATGCAATTGTGTACCCACTAGTGACTCAGAAGATAAGAACTAGGTTCAAATAATATGACTCAGATAGCATTACCAAACAAGCAGTGACAATTAGTTTTGTGCTAAAATTTAATTAAACTTCATTGAAAGCACAATTGAAAGTAACAAGTGCGACTTTCAGGGATTAAAAGTCACAGTTGTTCTTAGCAATCAGAGTAAAATAAAATAAAAATGATAACACCAACAGAACTTGATATATTTGAAAATAAATTCAGAATTTACAATATTATTTTGACTTAACTAGTGACATTGTTACACACAAGGTTCATTGACCCCCCAGATCCAAAATGGTACAAACTAGAAATATATATAGATGCACAGTCCACCCACATACTCTTGATTACTGCATTTTCCAGTGTGTGGAATATAATCTTCAGTTTCCCCACAAATGATGCCATATGTTGGATGAACTTAGTCAATATCTACCATTTAAATACCTTATACATTATAAGTTGGATAATAAGAGGAAAAAAGAAACATTAAATGTAAAAGTCTATTAAATACAAGAATGGTTATTCGTTGTCAAATAGTCCCAGCAGCTTGATTTGAGGAAGACTAAAGAATATTTTGCCTGGAAAGACAAAAACCAATAAAAATGATAATATTAATTCAATTAACAAATCATTCATTTCCAGAAATTCAGACAATGATTCTCAAAGGCATTTCAATGTCAAAACTGGATGAGTGAAAAAAAAAAAAATTGATCTGAACATTGTTTAGACCAAATGTTTCTCAACCAGGATCCATGTAACATTACTGGGGTCCACAGTAATGTTAGTGGTCCATAGAGCAATTTCACTTTGGAATGGTTGTTACAAATGACAGTTGGAATTTCTACAGTAATCTGCGCCATATTAAAATACTAAAAATAGAAAAAATCTAAAATTAGCAGAAAACAAGATCAAGCAAGCATTCCTTTGACTCTACTGAATGTTTTGACTGTAAAGGTTGAATAAAATCTAAGATAATATAAAGGAAAATTATAAATTCCTAAACTTATCTATTAGTGAAAAATAAAATAAGTTTTTTTTTCATTGAATGGTTATGAGGGTCCACAAAAAAAGATTAAGAGTAAAAATGGTTTATGAGTAAAAAAAAAAAAAAATAAAAAAATGGTTGAAAACCACTGGTTTATACTATATTGAAGCCTTCTTGTATTGATTAGAATTATGATTGTGGCAAATTGAGATTAGAGCAGAATTTATGCAAAATAAAGAAGACAAATACCAGAATGCCTGTTTAGATTAACAATTATCAACTTGTACAACACAAATCTCCAAGCAGCTTTCAGATAAGAGACAAAAGCCTGTGATTATGAATAGTACAGGTAATATTAGCAGTTTCCTTATAGGAAAACATTCAGCATTCATTGAACGAGCAGTTAGTAATGTTGTTGGTTGAAATTTATAAAGTCTTTCTATAAATTTTTACTGGAAAATAGGTTTAAGTTCAGTCGCTGTTATTGCTCTTACCAGTATTGACGAAAGTTTCTTTCCTAACCTTTTATATGAAATAGCATGGAATGTCATCTTGATTACCTAATTATTCTCACTTCAACTTACATGTGCTACCCATTTTAGTTGTTACTGCTGTTGAAAGTCCCAAGTGAGGCTGTGTCTCTTATCTGTTACAGTTTGTGATTCTGTAATGCTAATCTAGGAGGTTCAAATGAGGATGGTCCTCACTAAGACCTACAGGTTTCATTTGCTCAAAGCCATTTTTAACCATCAATCTGAGGAAGTGGTTGTATATAGCTGACAGTTTACATATTTCTGAATGGGGTTGGCACCATGTATTGCGTCCATATGAAAATTTTGATATGATGAGACTAAGATGAATTGTTTTCAGGTTTTGTAGCAGTTTGCAATGTTTGAGGAAACTATTACAACCTATCTATATTCAATTTCCTTATCTTCAATACTAAATTTGTTGAAACTGATCCATAGGTACTTGAAGTGCTTAGTATTTACTAATTCTACATCCTGGATTTTTATGAAGGATTCAGGGTATGCACCATTGGTTTCATTCCAATTCCAGATCATTGTTTCCATTTTTAGAAAGGTTTATCTCAAGTCTTATTTCTTGTTATACTTTGTAGAGGAATGAGTTTTTAAGAAGACTTACTTAAACTGGTGCATAAGTCTTTCTGCCTGTCATCTTGTGTGATACTAAATTCATTAAATTTCTAAGCAGCTGTTAGTCAAAAATAAATCAAAATTTAATTTTGATGACAGATTATCATAGAAGAGAAAAAAAGCTAAGCTAATCATCAAAAGTAGTGCTTTCAGGCTTCTTTTAACTTAGCTCCCAGGTCACATATCTAGTGCCTAAACTCATGCAACCAAATGAAGACACTTCTTTCTTGGTATTAAGTAGATGACAAATTTAAAAGAATGACTAATTTAACACTGAAAACACATAGGCATTTTGGCTTCTCTTAGATGCCATTAGATAAGATTTTGCCAGTGGCTATATAACTATACCTATAAACCTAGAGAAGATATTGCTTGTCTGATTTGGCTAGTGTATTGTGCGTTTTTTCCAGATAAGATAACATCAGCAAGATACAAGTGTTCAGACTTAACTTCAGGCAACAAAATAAAATGAAACCATGCACTTGTGTAGAACTTGTGTTAATTTTATTCTTTGTAAAGTAGACATGTTCTATAAGTATCATGGACTTAGATTTCGGAAATCGACTGCCTTAACTAGGTATCGAGTTCAATACCTGGTTAAGGCAGTGGAGAACTTGGAGAGGTGAATTAAGAGGAGATAATTGACATCCATTAGACGTGGCAAGTGGAACGAGAACAGTCTACCCCAACAAGCGAAATAAAGGGTTCAGTTCGACATTCCAACTACCTGAAAAAGGCCAGAGCATACAACGGCCAAAACGTTGTGATAAATATGGCAACAGAGATGAGGACAATAGTCCGAATAATGTAAATAGTGAAAAAAAAACAACAAAAATTTACTTGGTTTTAATACCACCTACCTACACGAGGCAGTCCTACCTACTTTGAGAATTGCAGATCTAAAGCAAGGTCATACAGTAAACTAATGAAGTTTTGTTGAACAAACCCAAATGTATCGGAGCAGGTGTCTGCAACAGGGATTGATTGGCTGCTACAGCAGACAAGTGCACTCAGAAAACAAGAATAACTGGCCATTCATTATGGTAGAACAGAAAAAATATTCATAGACAAACCGGAAGGTATCATATAAATAACAAATTGCGACAAAAAAAAAAAAAAAAAAAAAAAAAAGTTTTTAGATACTTTAGATTACAATATTACTCCTTTATTTACCCCCCCCCAAAAAAAACACTATTCAAAGGAGATGACTGCTTCTCATAGTAACCAACATCATTTGATATAAAGTGGTTAACTTCTGTGCAGAAGAGATGGTCAAATTGAAGTAAAGTTGACATTTATATTTGTATATCTGAACATAGAAACTAAATGTACTAAAGTAATAGACCATAGATTAGCAAATTCAAGATTTGTTAAACAATTACTCATAAATAAAAATGATTTCAAATGTAAAATAGATTGATAACTTTAGTAGTATTAGTTGTGAATTCAAATGTCCTATTTACCTTATATTTAAAGGGTTCTCCAATAACTTGGACTGATTTTAAATGTGAATTAAGTCAAATGATTTTTTTCTTTTACATTTAACAACTTAAGTCTTTGGCAATTTCAACTATGGAAAGATTAACAATCAAGCAATGTGTTAAAGTTATTGAAGCCTATTATGAAAATGAATGTTCAAACAGAATATAAATGAGAAGTTCCCAGGTCACATCATCTCTTGAAATAGCAAAGTCAACTGGCCACTATGATTATGTGACTTGACACCTTTAGATTTCTTTTTTTAGGGTCATCTCAAAAGTAAGGTCTATACCAACAAGCCAACAACAATTCAACAGCTGAAGGATGAGATAAGGCATACTGGTGAGGTCAAGGAGCAGCTATGCAGAGATATCAAAAATTTTGACCATCGAATGGCAGTGTGCTGCTGAAGCCTTGGCAGACATTTGGGCAATATTATTTTTCACACATAATTGCCATGACTTAAATAACATGATCCAATAGAGAAATAAATGAATTTTCACCAATAACACCGATTTATTTACTGCTGACTTTGACATGTCTTAATCAACCCCCCCCCTTTACAAGCAAATTTTACTTTTGTTGCCACAATTCTACAGAAGAGAAACCACCTAAAAAAAGATCATGAATCTATACCTAATGTATCATTTCCTTTCATTACTTGCCACTAAAGCATGTTATCTTTCAAGCATTCTTTTATCCTCCCACTCAGTTTAATCTGAATCTTAATGCTGGACTACATTCCAAGAGGAAAGAGTTTTAATGTTTATGCCTTTTCCAAAAACAGGAGTACAAAATAATACCAACACTAAATAATCTGATATAAGATATGAAGTAAAAAAAATCTCATCAAGATTTGATTAAAAATGATAATTGTATTTGTAATTGATTCTGCTAATGTTTTATTAACGTCTGTGTCCATACATTCAGATAAGAAATAGAATTCAATGGAATAAAGGGCATGGTAGAATAAGGGATAAAGTGTGTTAGTGTTACCTGAATCTTCCAGCTCTTAAAACTGGCTCCAGAAGAAAACTAATGCTACAACAGTTTTGCCATTTCCAGACATCTGAAAAATTAAAAACAATGGTCATAGGCACAAAGTCTACAACAATTAGATGATATTAATATTATTTTACTGACTTCTAACTTATTAGGTATACAATATGAAGATTATGACAAATTATAAAGACATTTAATATCATTCTTTCATCAGAAAATATTATCTTAACATGTAAAAGCAGAGATGCTGTTTTCTTCAAAAAGACAGTTATCATTCAAGATATAAACTGGAAAAGACTTTTTAATTACACTAAAGTTCAATGTGCTGAATCCCCACATGTACAAAAAAGAAGCATTTGAAATCTATATAATTTTTTTTCTTCTTCTTGGCTTTGTATGCTTTAGATATCAGCCTATGAAATAGAAATCGAGAATCTCAAAGTAATAAACAACCAATTGGTCCACTGTACTAACTTTCACAAAACTGGTCCTAACCTCTGTTTGACAGCCACAAGTCAAATTTAAAACCTGAAAATTTCTTGTTGATCTCACTCAGAGCCCCTTTTTAACACCAACAAACATTTGGGGGTAAAAGAGCCTCCAGAAATTACAGGGAGATTCAATTTATTGCATGCATTTTGAGAAGATTGTCAAAACCAATTTTACAAACATTAACTAATAAGATTGATTCACAAACTTGATTATACTTCAAATCTAAATTCTGTTATAATCAGCAACCTGTTGAGTGCCCTCTGTATCACATTGACTAGTAAGCCTGTATTACAGAGCCATTTGCTTGCATAGTATATTTGATCTTCATTGAATGCTCCATTACTGTGGCCCTGGACCAGATAAAGCTAACTGTTATTAGCAGACTTGCTTTGTAACTGATCTAATTTTCACAAATGCTAGTGGTTGGTGTTCAAATCCAGATGAAATGTTTAGTTAGAATTTTGAATACTGATATTTATAGCAAGCTGACAGATTGCTTCACTTAGAAGATTAGTGCAATACTACTTTCATTAATATTTGGCCTTGTTCCTGGACTAAGCAAAACTTAGTAAATAGCACAATCAGTAAGCTTATGATATTTTGGGAATATATATATATATATATATATATATATATATATATATGAGAAAGAACAGCAAGATATATAATCCGGTGTTCTTATTAATATTTTTATTTTTACAAAACAGTGCTCAATGCAAATCTACAGAGCATAAATATTACAAATTTACTTATTTAAAAATATGGTTCTATTGCTACACAGGAATTACCATGTTTCAAAAACAGAAGCTAAAAACTTCAAATTATAGAATTTTAAATTTAATTAAAGTCCCTAGTTATGTTTTATTTTCAAGTGAATTTAGGAATAACTTATTTTGAAATTTACTGAGTTTTATAAGCACATACATTCATAATATTAGTTTCTATGGATATGGGGAAAATCCAATCATTTTAACAAGGGGCAGTATGGTATTCTTTTTCACTGACAACTATTGTATCAAAAATTATGAGTTACTTTTGAAAAGAGGTTAAGTCAAGGTAGGGTAGGGGTGTCTTTTCAAATGTATAATGACATCCGTTCAACGCATGTTGTCTGGTCTTTTCCAACGGCAAAAAATTTTTCAGCAATTTTGTTTCACCGTTAAATTTGTACTTGTATACAAAGATTTTTTCTAAAAGGGTTGTTTGTATATGAATACATCGTATTGAACGACAATTTTAAAATATTATTCTTAATTTTAATTACTAATAAACTATACTTCTTTTAAAACAAATAAATTTAATAACTTATTTAAAAATTATTATTTAAATAGCAAATATAAATATGTACATTTCATTTATCAGGTTTTTTTTTATTTAAACATTACTTAAGGAAAATCTTTGACAATGTTGGCAAATAATAGCCATTTCATTTCTTGGATTAAGTAAATTTTTATTTTTTATAAATCTAGTAACATATAGTTTCTCATGTATGCACAAAGGACATGGGTCATTTCAAAATAAGTCATTCCTAAATTTGCTTGAAAATGAAAATTTCTGTATAGCAATGGAATCATATTTTTAAAGTATATATATATATATATATATATATATATATATATATATATATATCCTGATAAGAAATAAAAAGAAAACTGATTACAGAGAAAATACCAAGAACAAATTAATAAGTAGCCAGTATATAATAAATACTTTTTCATATCACCAATATTCATAAGACCTTCAGTTAAAGAATGTAAAAATCCAAACATTTGCAGCTGATGCAACCTAATATTACACATTCACTTTCAATATTCATCTTTATTTCTCATGCAATTAAGTTGCACTCGTATACCCAATGTTTAATGCACACTTAAATTATGCTAACATTTCAAAAATTAAATACAAAAACAGGTCAGGAGTTAAACACGTAATACCCAAACAGCAAAATTGATATATAAATACTAACACCATAAAATGAATATATTATGTCCACATAAACTAAATGGGATTTAAAAATCTAAACAAATTGACATTATTCTATTTCAAAAATTTCTGATGAAGCTGAACAGAGAAACGTCAAATTTAGAAAAGTTTCCCCACTTGTTCCTTATTTAATAATTTTGTTTGATTTAATCCAGATCGTTTACTTTTTACACACACACACATATATATATATATATATATATATATATATATTTGCATGTATGTATAGCTCTATCTCTTTCTCACTAGCAGAAGATGTATATATGAGTGTTTTAGAGTGGAAGTAAGACAGAAAGTCTAGCTTACTGCCTGAAGATACTGGAAGTGGTGAAACTGATAGTAGAAAGGTTAGTTTTCCTGTGAGATTTTGTCTTAAATTATTCTGCATTATTTGAATTTACATTGAACACTTTATTCATATAACTGTTCTTTAACAAATAGTTAATTTGTTCTAATGCCATTTTATGTGTTTATTTTATTCCTTTTACATGAATTTATCTTTAACAATAACTTTCTGAAACTGTTCAGTGTAAGACTACAATTTTTCTATTATGCCCAGAAAGAAAAGTATTAGTATAATTTTGAAATTGCACATTGCAAGCATAGCATTTTATCCTTTAAAATATATTTCCTATTTTTACAATATGTCTTTATTAACAACAACAACAACTTCTATGTGCTGTGTCCCTTTAGGATGTAGGTGATCATGGCTCTCCACAATTTCCTGTCCTTTGTAGTTTTTAATGAATTTTGTGTTTTTGTTATTTCTCCAATATCTTGTTCCACCATCCACTTACTCAAGCTCACTATGTATTGTTTTCTTCTCTCCCTTTTGCCTTCAATCTGTCATGTGAGTATCATATTTTCCAAGCCTTCTTTCCTCATTATATGACCCAGAAATTTCAACTGTCTCTTCCTGATGTTAAGTATAAATTTCCTTTTTATTTTCATTTTCTCTAATGCTAAGTGTTTATAATTATCTAACTTGAAGCACATGAATTAGGGCAGTAAGTTTCTCCTTAGCAACAAAGACTGTAAAATAGACATTTTCTAGTTATACATTTTATTGGTGTCACCTTGGTAAGTTATGTGGAGCGAATATAATTTTACTGTCATTATAACCAAATGCCTCCTGATTGTATGTGTGTACACAGACAATAAAATAAAGAAGGTTTGTTTTTTGTTTTTTTTAAAATTTGGTAGAGCAACCGAATATTTACTCAGCAGTTCATGATAGACTTGAATACAAGTTATCTTGTTTAGCAAAAATTTATCTGTGTAAAAACCTAATGTTCTTCCTTTGTAAAATATGTATCAAAATAATCCATACTGCTGCTAAGTTGGAATGGGAAGCAGATACAATACTTGTATATACATAACCATGAAAATACATTACTACTATCATATATTTTATTTATTATAGTTTTTACATACAGACAAAAACAATGCATCTCTGTAGGGAGCAAGTTGTTTTTGTCTGTATGTAAAAAATTATAATAAATAATTATCGCTCTACTCTTGGTATTAAGCCCTCTTTTGAATTAATGTTGTGAACATAAAAATTTATATTATTTTGTTCTTATTACATTCGGAGATATATATATATATATATATATATATATATATATATATATATATATATATATATATATACACGAAATGACTATATATTTTTATATATCAAAGACAATATTAGGGAAAAAGGATAAAGTGTAAAAAGTTTACTTGTGACATGTTTTATCCTTCATTACCTCAGATTAAACTTGTTATGTTGGTACAACTATACATGCATGTGAACAAGGGGTGCAGGGGATTTTAGAATTTTATATATATATATATATATATATATATATATATATATAGCCAAATTCATTGTCTTTTTCTTTTCATCACTTTTGTTAGTAGGTATTCAATACTGTGAAATGACTTCAGCTATATATATTAAAAAAAAAATGAAAAAAGAAATATTTTAAAATCTCCAGCGCCCCTCCTTCGTGCATGTGTAATCGTACCAACACAACAAATTTAGTCCGACGAAGTCCTGAAGGACGAAACATGTCACACCAGGAGGCAGTGCTTTTTTTCTATCTACATTTATATATGTTACAAATTAAACTAAGCAAAATTAATTAACTATTAAAGGATGAAAAATATTTTGTAGATTTTTATATCACTCTGGATCCTTTTTTTTTTGTCCAAATCTATGCATTTGTTTTGCTCATGTTATGTCTCAAAAAAAATAAAAAAAATAAAAACTATATAAAATTCACTATTTTTTATCCATGATGTTGAATGTGTTAAATTATTTCACTTTTTAACAAGAAAATCTCAAGTTGATGTTAAAAATTGCTGTAAAACATTGTTGATTTATTTAAAATGGAATGATCTCTTAAGGACAGGTTTCCAATTTGTATTTAGATATATGAGGGAGAAGACCCTTGCACTGCCCATGGTCACATCATTTAATGAAATCTCCGTAATGTACTACAAACCAATTCTCGTTAACTTTGGCTTGATAACAAGTTGCATTATCCTGCTAGAATAACCCTTTGTTGTTGGCATACATGGAGTCCATCAATGGGTAAAAATAGTTACAAAGCCATGCAATGTAGTAGTCACCAGTCAATGACATTTACATGGACCATCAGATCTGACTCATGTCATGTGAACACCTCCCCATAACATTATGGATCCAACTGAACAGTGCCTTGTTGGAATACACAGTCTCCTGCACCACACCCAAATCCTACAATCAACTTTAACCATGACTTATTGGACTATGCCCCATGTTACCAGTTCTTCAGGATTCAATTAGCACCACTATAAGCCGAGCTGAAGTGCTATGACTGGTGTCAACAGGCTCAACCTGGTGGTTCTTCTGTATTGGAAGCTAAAGAACACAAAAACTGACATGTTAGATTTACATTTGATACAGTTGAATGTGAATGAAATTTAAGCCAGTTATGCTTGTTTGTTATCACAGACAATTCTTACCAGTAGCCTCTGGTCACAATCATTAAGGACCTGTGGTCTGCCACTTCACTGTCCATCATATACAGTACTGAGAGATATCAAATGTCCCTACAATTTCAGAAATGGAATGTCCTATTCCTTTAGCATCCACTATCATGCCCTGTTCAAACTCTGATAATTTATGTTGCTTTGTCATAAAGTGAACTAGCCAGTTTTTATACTATGTCACTAGATGATGTCAAGATGTGGTGCCACTTACAATTACATACTGTTAGCCCATGGCTTTTGGCATTTCAGGTTATGTGAATATTTATTCACCCAATATAGCAAGGTTATTGATAGATTAAAAAAAAAAATAAAAAAAATGATTCCCATATAATTTTTTAATCCTTTTTAGAATCTTCAAAATTTTGGTTAAAAAATCATGTTTCTTTGGTGTCAATGCTGTACAATAAATTTGTATGAGAAATTTTAGCATCTTTTCATGGTGCAAAACACACTGATTTTGAAATTCTTGCAAAAATCAGATAATTGTTAGATTATAGTGAAACTTTCAGGATTTATTCACAAATGAATGAATGTTTTTTAAATGTTTCTTTTTCAGAAATTTTTTTTTTTTTTTTTACATCGATGAACCCCAACTTATTTTTCTGAAACTTTGAGAAATTAATTTTTTGTAGCACTTAATGTTTATATTAGTTATAAGGACAAGTTCTTGGAGAATTTAATTCATAGAATTTATTTGGTCAGACAGGATCACCAGTTACAGAAAATATGCTCGGATTTTTTGTAAAATAAAAAAATGCAATAAAACTAAGACATTATTCAATTAGAAAGGCTTTTAAAATATGTTAGGGACACTTAAGAAAAAAAACTTTTTTTTCAATGAATAATGAATTTTTACAAGAATCGTTTTCATTATTTTTCAAATTTTAATTAGAATAATTTATAAACATTTGAATCTTTTAAAATTCTGTATTAATTTGTTGTGGTCAAGTGAAATTGTTATTAAATTAAGACTATTTACTAATAAATGGAAAATCTCACTATAATTCAACAATCTCCAATATTTTAAAAAGAATTTTGAATTTATTTTGTGTGTGTATAAACATGTCAATTTTTGTAAATATAGATGTCCTAAAATTGCAATGTTATCAGAAAGTAAAAACAAAAACTAAAATTTACTGATAATTTTCTATCATTTCCTCAACAAGTGTCTTCGTAAGTTAGATTATAAAAACAAGGACTTAAATCTAACAAAATATTAGATTGTTTAGAATATTTTATTTTCAAAGATTACTGGGTAGTTAAGAAATTATATTAAAAAAGCGTTCAAGTAATTGTTAGTTATGTGCCCCTTGGAAAAAATTTCTAAACGTAAGTCTATCAAGAGAGTTATCAACATATAAAAAACACCCATGTGATATTTTAAAATAATATTTGTTTCAAATTAGATAATCTTCCTCAAGTAAAGTTTGAGAAGAATATATTTTGTTTTTGAAAGTTTTCTTAGTAAAGAAAGAGAATAACGCTGTGTTGACATATCACTATGGACGATTATATCGATTTTTTTGATTAAAAACAAACAAACCAAAAAACAATTTCTATCAATTTAATCAGTTTGAAATTCAGCAAAGTATTGTTTCCTTATTGGAAATAAATGTAATTTAAAAATCTATTATTTATTAGCTTGAAATTAAAGATAAAATAAAAGCTTCATGATTTTCATTTAAAAATGCATTTGCCTTATCACTTTTCTTTGGGAGGTACACACACACACACACACACACACACACACACACACACACACACACACACACACACACACACACACACACACACACACACACACAAAAAAGTGATCGATTTCTACTTTAAACATTCTCACGGTATTATTACTGAATGATATGGACTTTCCTCTCTAATCCTTGAACTTTGAAAGATAACAGTGCTTTACAGGACTTTATTTTTATAGTGAACATGGGAATTTAAAAAAATATCCTAATTTTAAAAATACTTAAAATCTTTGTCACTATGTAATTTATAAAGCAAATAAACCTTTAAAAACAAAAAATATTTCTCTTGCAAAAATATCTAAAAAATGCATCAAGTAGCAAGCGAGATAATTTGCATAAAATCTGATGAATGAAGTTAGGGAGTCAGTTACTCAGACTGTACCTTTCTAAAAAAATGTATAGTGGAAATACTACGAATTTAAGAGAAGTGTTTTATTTGATTGTGTTTGCACAGTAGCAGCTCGGACAAGAATGTATCGAAATTTCTTATTACATAAAGTAAAGAAATGAACAGCCAAAATTAAATACATTTTTTTAAAGGAAATAGTTGTTGAATTGCATACGAACACACAAAAAAGGGAAGGAAATAATTCTGGTTACTCACGTGTAGCGCAACACAATTCATCAAATAAACAATGTACAAATATACCAATGTTAATAATTAATTTACGCAAAAATAAAATGTCAAGAAAAAAAAAGTATTTTTTTAACTAAAACAACATCATGCGTAAATTAAAAGCGCACGTGTTACTATTGTGAGAAGCTTCAGAAGATCCTCCTCTTTTTAATTTTTTTTTTTTTATTTCTTTTTAAAGATGTCCTATTTTGCATATGGGAGCCCGTAAACGATATTATTAACTTTGGGTATAGGCTTAGCGAATTAAAATCCAAATTAACTTTTGACCGCTTAAAAAGTCCTTTTTCATGAGAATGTATTGTAAACTTAAGTAAATATCAATTCATATTGATAAATTTTTGTAGAAAATGAAAAATTCAGAATAATTTCCGTAATTCGGATTAATTAATTCTTGTGCTTAAATTCGTTGATTATGTAACCTATATAGTGGTAAGGAAATTTTCAAAATTCTTAAATGTGAAGAAAAAAAAAGGTATTATTTAAATTGACTTGGTTCTATGATGTCCGTCTGTGCGTGAATCAAAAAAAAAGTTTTTTTTTTTTTTTTTGATCCAGTGGTTCTTCCGTTATTCAAACAAGGAAATTGGACATCGATGTTCTTCGTTTAAAATTCGATAATTGAAAGAAAGTGTTTCACACTTTCTCTGAATCATCGAATGTAAAAACTAAAAAGGAGTTCTTAATTTTAGGAAAAATATTTAGTGGGAAGAACGACAAAATACTTTATAATAAAAAAAAAAATAAAAAAAGTAAACGAAAAAAAACAAGAAAGAATTGAAAATTTATCAAAACAAAACCAAAATATCTCTGAAATGAGATTTCAGTTGATCTTTCTTTGCCGTTTTATTTTTATGATATATTCAATTTAAATATTGGTGTACAGAATTTATTACAATTTTGGTAAAAAAAAAAAAAAAAAAAAAAAAAAAAAATCCAAGACGAGAAACTGAGTTTTCTTTTTTTTTTCTTTGATCCATAAATTAAATTTAAATATTTTCCTTAAAATTCGATTTGATGCAACGACTTTTTTTTTTTTTTTTTTTTTAGGAAATCTGAATTTAAAAAAACTTCCTAGTTTTTTTCATTATTTTTTTTTTTTAATTCAAGCTACAAAGTTGCAAATTGAAAAAAAAAAATTAAAAAAATCAAATTGAATTAAGAAGCAATTAGAAATTTGCACAAACAAAAAGAAAGTTTTTTTTCTTCACAGTGCATTTCGCTGCTAAACAAATTGACAAAGAGACTGAAAGACAGGTGCTAGAAAAATGTAACACCTGTCAGATCGACTCCACGAAAAAAAACAAAACAATAGGGGTCCTACCATTAAGTTGGCAAAAGGAAGGAGGATAAAAGTAAAAAGAATGAGAACATTTTTTTGTTAAATTCTTGAGTGAAGAATTTAATGTTGAATTCTTGACTTGTCAAGAAACCCAAGAATTTAACACTTTTCAAATATTTTAAAAATAAAGAATTGTCACTAATTTTGGAGAAGATAGTTTGCCTTTTCAAACTTGGCATTTTACTTTAGTAAAAAAATGGAAAGAAGAAGGTAATGAAGGATGAATTCTTTGAGTGAACGGAATTTCTTATGAATGAGGCGGGGGGCTGTAGCGAAAAAGAATTAAAGTAGAGTAGAATATATACGACATATTTGTTTTTTTACTACTTACTTCAATCACATATTATTGTCAGTCAAATAAATGTTTTACAAGCAAGAACTTTAAAATTCAACTAAAATTCTAATTTTCGCGGTTTTTCCTTAATTTTGGTTAAGTTTTCCTTTTATACACGCGAGTAAAATCAGGAGATTTTTTATGGTATTTCAAATCGGTTAAGTTTTGCGGCTAAAATGGAACTTTTACTTAAAAAAGTTAATTTCTCGATTTGATGCGGGGGAAGAAAAGGAGAGAACAGAAATTAACTCAAGTACCAAAAAAAAAAAACTGTTCAAATAAAGTAAAATAATGTTTTTTTTTTTCTTTTGCAAACAGTAACACATAGACTACACGATTTTTTGTAAATTTAAAATTAGTATCCCCATATATTTTTTTTTAATATACGCTATCTTTTTAAGATTTTAAAATGAAAAACTCAAGATAGTTTAAGATTACTACAGTAGAGAATATTTTTCCGATTTTTTTTTAATTTGTAAAGATAATGAGCAAAAAAAAAAAAAAAAAAAAAAAATCAATTCTGTTCTCTAAAAACAGCATTTCAAAACCCAAGAAGAGAGGTACCATGTAAACAAATTTCTTCTGTTCGATGTCAAATACAGAATTATAAAAAAAAAGTTCTGCTTGAATTCCTTATTTTTTTTCACGAAACAATTAGGAAAAAATATTTTTTTTAAGTTTATACTTTTTAGCTCAATGGATGGATCCAATTTTATTATGTTGTGAAACTAAAAAGTGATACATACAGGCTACCGTATTGCAAAAAAAAATATCGAAGAAAATAGTAAACATACTTGCGAATACTTCTTTAAAATCTCACGTGAAAGCCATCATCGGATGAAAAATTCCTGTGCATATTTATAAACAACCAACTTAAGGAGAATGGCGGGGAAAAAAGTAAATCTTTTAGGCAGATAATTCCGACCACATTGCAAGCATGTTGTACGCCATATCAAAACCGCGCATGAATCTTATAGTTCGATACCCGTATGCATCGTAAAAGGTAATAATAAATAGACATTTTTCTTATTTTAATAAAATATTTCTTATGATTAAATAAAAGTAACAGCTACATAAAGAAAAAGCTAGCGTAGATGCTTTGCTGGTTTATAAAAGACATAAAAATCTGAAATAACTGATGGATTATTTTGTTGTGTGTGTCAACGATGCGGACTAACACTTACTATGTTGGAAAATGCGTGGAAAATTATAGTAGGATTAGATTTACATAAAATTTTTTAGTAAAATTATTTGAAATATTATAGCAAGTAATTAGTTTATTTATTTTTAACTCTGAAAGCAAAAAAAATATTTATTGGAACAATATATACTATTATCTTTTATTTATTTTCTTAATTTTGCAAAATTTTCTTGTATTAATTAAACAGAAACTCAAAACAAAAACAAAAAAGAAACTGTACAGTGTTACTGTTGTTACTGTAAGTAACTAAAATTTCTAAAACTTGTGTTTTTTAACGTTTTCTTAAGTCTGACAGTAGGCGATCCGAAAAGAATGTAAAGATAAAGACTTACCAAGATTTATTATCGTCGAACACACCCATAAGATACCCAAAATAACACTGGTAGACTCAGAAAGGAAGCAAAAGTAGACAATAAGGTAATTCTAAGGGAAAGCGAGATGAAAGGACTATTTACTGGAAGACCACAATGTATGCTCGTCAGTACAAGGGGCAGCTGAATTGACTGATTCATTCATTTTCTATGGCTTATCAACCCAGGTTATTTAAAGCCAGAAAATATTTTTATATTGTAAGATTTTTTTTTTTTTTTTTTTTTTTTGAGGTAATAATATTTATACAATTCTTACTAATTAGCTCATAGCTGGGAGGGAGAGCTGGATTCATACCTTTTCCAAGCAACGGCAACTGGAACACGACTCTCCAAACAACAATCCCAAGCCATTATCCATTACAACACCTGCACATCCAAGCACTTGGTATTCATAAGTGGTCACCCACCAGACTCAATGTTGCTTAAGACTGTATGAGAAATCAATGTGGCAACAGAAGGTGTAAGTTACAAAATGGTGATTTCAGAATCAAGCAAGTACAGAAATTTAAATATCTGGATAGTGCTCTAACATGACACAGAAATCCAAAGGTGCATTGGAATAGAGAAAGAATGATAAGGGGGGGGGGCATAAAATGTACTTGGTTCATTAGGCACACTCACAGAAAAAAAACTCATACCCAGTGTGAAATGGAACAGAAGGAATATATTTATTTGCAATAAGTTTATAAGAATAGAAGTGTTTGAAGGCTTGCTCAAAAAATTCTTTTGAGAACCTGATAAAAATTAAACCAGGTAGATAAAAATGTTTATGTTAAAGTGGGACTTACATTAAATGGTAAATTTAAAAAGTTGTTCTTGGTAAAGAGATACAGTGAAAATTCACACATTCTAGTTAATGTTTTGACTTGTCAGGTGTCGATAGGTCAATTGTGGTAGCAAAGCATCTGATGTTTAGTGAAGAGTGACATGGAGAATTATGATAGTGGTGATGTTATAAAAGTTTTTACTCTAAGTTCTAAATTCTTGTACCAAACGCAAAAACCTAATTAGTAGGAATAGAATGGGAAAAGAGATGTGAAAATAGATGCAAATAACAAATAAGACTCAACCACTGCATAAAATCTTAAAGGAAAAACATTACATTAGTACAGACAAAAAAGGTACAAATACAAAATTTGCACAAAAGTTTCCTTTTGTGCACTTATTAAGGGAAGATAACAATTTCTGATATGTTGCAAAAAAGGATTACCATTGAATATGAAAATCTGTCATAGGTATGATGATAAACTACATCCACATCTTAGGTAAGAGGATAAACTATGTCCAACAGCAAGGCCTCTGATCAAGAGGTTTTGAGGAGTGTGGAACCACCTCTTAATTGTTGGTATTACCAGGTTCACCCTGACTTGGGATGGTAGCATGTTAGGGTCCCAGCTATGGGTAAATAGTTAACCCCCAAACTGGGATCAAAACACTATGAAAATGTAAAAATAGGTTTTAGTACCAGAAATACTTTGTAAAAAATTATTACCAGCAATAAATTTTTGAAGAAAAATTATTACCAGCAATACATTGTTGAAAAAACTTTACCAACTATACATTTAAAAAAAAAAAAAATTACCAGCAATAAAAGTCTAGTTGGCATTAAATAACCCATTGAGTTTGATATGTTGTAAAACAAACCAAACCAAACAAAAATGAAAAAAGGATTACAATTTAGAAAAAGACACAAGGATTCAATTTAAAAATGACAAAAAGTGAAAGCACGGTCTAGAAGGCAGTAAAACAAAAATGCAACCACCTTTTAGAAAAAACAAAAAAATTACAACTTTTACATGTCCCACAAGGATCTCTGGGGTTTATAGCAATTTTGGAAATGTTTTTTTTTTTTATATTTATGCTGTTCATGCTTCACTGAGACTTTTGGGAAATTTTCTTTGTATTCTTTTTTCTTTGTTGTCCAACTTGCAGGAGAATTTCTACTTGTGAATATCAAAATTCTTTAGGCTTTCTGCAGCTGTCTTGTAACTCTGTGCCTTCTCGCCTAAATATCTAGATGCATTCTTTTTGATTTCAAATGCCTTATTGGAATTATCTGCTCCCTGGAGTTCTGTTTATTCCAAAAAAGAGGCTCACAGAATGCTCCGTTCAGGTTTTCACAGGGGCTTGAGACCACATCTCTCATTGGCCAAAAAATATGAAAAAATATTTTTCCCAAATTAAAAATGAATCCTTAACAATTTTGGTGGTTTTAAACCACTGAGCCTTAAACACATGCAATATTTTTTTTTGTTTTTTTTACAAATCGTCTATCTTTCTTAAAAATACATTTCTCTCAAAAGAACATGTATAAAAAAAACAACCCACATTATTTAACAAATTATTTAAGACTAAGATAATTTTAAAGTAATAAAAATAAAATTTTTATCATGTATCTTTGAGGAGGATTTGATCTGCTTGAAGGTAATTTTAAAAGAACAAATTGTTAGTTTTTAGTTTCGGTATGCTATCTGGTGTTTTTGATTGACCAGATCGCATTTGAGGCTAAATGCAGTTATAGTGGACATATGGATGTTAAGGAAAGCACAAACAAGGATTAAAGTTACAACAGTGTGTATTGATCAATTTTCAGAATATATACATAGTTGTGTGAAAAGGTGACAAAATTGTTGGTATCTGATTCTTTAGTTGCCATTGGTAAGGGAAGCGATTAGGTGTAAAGGTGTTGTTAGTAAGGTTGTGTGCAGGTAGTGGGTTGATTGAAAAAGCCTGGAATGGATTAATGAAGCCATGTGGTAGCATGAGTGGAGTGTTGTTAGCAGGGTTTATCTTTAGGTTTAAAATTGACACCAGTGAGGTGTGTAGATGGGTTGGCAGTTGTGTGATGAAGTTGAAGTGTTGAGCAGAAATGCCTGTTATCAGTGAGGTGTGCTTTTTTTATATATTTGTGATTTAACAGGTGCAGGCTCCTGTGCTCATCCATAATTTTTTTTTTCAGCAATGCTTGTGATTGGCTATTGTATTTTAGATTTTTGCAAGGTTTTTTTTTTGTGGATTAGATGTGATGTTTGGGACACCTGCACAGAAGATGACTTTTTTATTTTGGGTTTGGCTTTCTTAGCAGTCACATCTGGCCAACATTTCTAATGAAATGTATTTGTGAATCAGAAAGAGATCTTGATTAAAGTAGTATAACAACACTCTCATTTGAAAATGCTAATTAATATGCTTGACGCCCCAGTGCTGACTATCCACTCTGATGAGGTGTGAATGAATAGAGATTTTAACCATCCTTCTTTATACTTAGGCAGGTAGGCTCACAAAGGTATCTGTTGGAATTATTACAGGTTTCAAATTCCATTTTTCATTTCTGTGGGAAATAATCCAAAAGATGAGTTTTCTTCTTAGTTTTTTCTTTTTATCCAGAAAATTCAATTTTTATTAACCTAACCAGATACATAAACAGGCTCACTATCAAAGATTATTATGAAAGGTCCTGTCCAAATACTGCATTGGTTAATAACATCTTTGCTTTTAAGTAGTCATAAGGGCCATAGAGTTGTATATATTTTTATTTTAATATTTAAATTTTTATAAAAGATGCCTTCCAGAAACTAAAACAAATATTAAGAGATAGGAAAATTTTGTTAGAAACAAAGAAAAGAGTGTTGAACTAATATTTAATATATATCCTCCTGTATAGCAGTGAATGCTAGATGATTTCCTCGCAGCTGAAGATAAAACATAAAGCAACAGAGATCTGATTCTACAGAAGGATGCTGAGAATACCATGGGCAGAATGTGTGAGAAGCAAGGAAGTTTTAAGGAAAATAGGAATGAAAAGAGTACTTGTACTTGCAATCAGAAAGAGTTGAAATTTTGGGGACACCTAATGAGAAAAGAGGGCTTAGAGATTTTAGCTCTCACAAGACATATTGAAGGTAAGAGAGGCAAAAGAAAATGCTGAGCAACCCATGTAACAACTTTGTGGAAATGAATGGCAAAGCAGAGATTGGGTTGGATGATAAGCAGAGAAATGTTGCTTAGTGCTACAAAGAACAGGAACTTATGGAAAGCCATTATCATCAACCTCCTAAAGGGACAAAGCACAAAAAAGTAAGGGATGTATACACACAATGATGAGGAAAAAAAACATTTATTTTACAAAACAAATAATTCAACATTGTCAATGCCCTTAATTAAGTGGTGAATATTAATCACATTGATCAAGGATTATAGTGAAAATTTCAGATCAAAATTCAGCTTATAAATGTGTATGGCTAAGGATTTATTGATATCCTCTCTCTCTCTCTATATATATATATAAAGAGAGAGAGAGAGAGAAGGGGAAATCGATGGGGGATACAAATCAATATATCAATCTAATCATGGGTAAATGAATATCAAAACAGAAAAAAAATCCTATATTGTGTACCCACTGGCACAAGGTGGGTTTTGACTGCAATTTAAACTATTGCACCTCCTCCTTAGCTGTTATAAATTCTAGTTTTGTATGTATTTTTTCAACTTACTTAAGTTTTTTGCAGTCCTAAAAAATTTAGAGACTGAGGTAATTGCCCAACTGGCCCCACAAACACCATGCCACTGTATGCATTTCGTCCTTCAAAAGGACTTCTTCAGACTAATAATTTATTTATTGAAGGAATCATATATATATATATATATATATATATATATATATATTAGGTTGGTGCAAAAATAATATCGTTTTTTGACGTATTTTTTAACGTCAAAAAACGATATTATTTTTGCACCAACCTAATATATATATATATATATATATATATATATATATATATATATATATATATTATTTACTCTAGGATATTAAAACAAAAACATGTTAAAAATTGCTATACAATTACAATTATGTTTCAGCACAACAAATGAATTTCCTTAGGCAATGGTAAACTACTGGTGAGTGAATGATTATTTTTAATTTTAAAAAGCAGAATACTTCCTCTTTTTTATTGAGAAAAAAAAAACAGAATTAAAAATAGGCTTTTCCATGATTAACCAATTGAATGTGACCTATGCTAAATTTGAACTCACTAAAAAAAAAATTTTATTATATAGGTCATGACATGAAGTTGACTGCATATAAATCCTAGACAATTTCATTATGGACAGATACAAATGGTTAAATTAAATTAAATGTTATAGATAGTGGAATTATACTTCACTTGTTCTCATTTTATCTGGAACATATTTTTGATATATTGTCTTAATAAATTTAAACATTTTTGTAATCCTGGTCTGATGAGGCAAGTATTAAAAACTTACCTGTTTAAATAAATTTATTATCAAGTCTTTCAAGATGTGTTAAGTTTTTCCTTTGATGTATATATATATATATATATATATATATATATATATCTTAATTATTATAAAACGCAGATTGTGTGTGTGTGTGTGTCTGTATGTTTATATATTGGATCGGATTTCCTACATTTTTCAACCGATTTCAACAAAACTTCACAGGACTATGTAAAATTGCCTTGTGGTGGTTCTGACAGCACCAAAAATTGGAAAAACACAATTGTTTTTGCACAAAATCAATTTGAAAACACAATTAAGAGACACTAATGAAAGGTGGACAACTCATATCGAGTTACACTTATTAATATCAAGTTATTGAGTTATACTTATTATAAAACCCAGGTTGGTTGTGTGCGTGTGTGTGTGTGTGTTCGTTTATATATGGGATTGGATTTCCTACATTTTCCAACCGATTTCAACAAAACTTCACTTTTTTTTGGCAGGTAGTGTTTCTTATTGTCTTGCACACTTTTTTCTTTATTTTTGCATTCAGAATGCTTTAAAAATTCCATTTACAAGACAATTGTTTATAATAAAATTCTATTCAATCAGTAGACTCATAACGATTGAAAACAATGTTTTTGTTTGAGTTTGGGTTTGACCAATTCGTAAAAAAAAAAAAAAATAATTAAGACATGTGTGTCCGTCAACCTTAAACAATAATCTTTGTCAATTTTATTTTTCAGTCTTTATGATGGTCGATACTTGATCTATCTCTTACTGTTACATCCCCGGGCAATGCCAGGCTCTACTGCTAGTATATATATATAGTGTGAGGGAATTAAATACGACAAATGCCATTGATGATTTTACATTGTTACAGAATGCAGAAGCCAGGATGGTGAGCAATTGGTCAGAATACCTCATAGTCATTGAATTCTAACAGTGATGGATTGCTTTTGTCTAAGTTTTGGATATATGACCATATATATATGTTTTATAAAAGTCTTATAAAGTTTATAAGATTCATTCATTTGAGAAATCTTAATAAAGAAAGAATGCACATTTTCTTTATTGAGATTTTTCAAGTGAGTGCATAGGCTGAGAGATATAATACACACTGTTTAAAGTAAAAATAAAAATGGGACATCTATTTCAAATAAGAGCATTTACTGTAATAATGTTTGAAGTATTTATTACTTCAAACATTATTACAGTAAATGCTCTTATTTGAAATAGATGTCCCATTTTTATTGTTAGATTAAAAATAAATTTATTCAATTTTTAGAAATTATATATATATATATATATATATATATAAGTGGACACTGAGGTCAACACCAAGTAATGAGAGTCTGTTTCATGATTTAATGCAATCTTCAGGCCTGGTGTTTTGTGTTTTTGGCTTGACTATTTATGCTAGTCCATAGCACATTCTGATCTGCATATATAAATAGTTGAGCCAAAACACAACACACATGTATTGTTCCTGTTCCTCAATTTGTCATGTCATGTGTCACACCAAGAGATTTTGATGTTATTAAAGGATATTTGTTATATTGTTATTCCTGCTAGGTATTATCTTGATAATGTTGCTGACAATAGAAGATATTTGAGTGGAAGTTGCATGAGTAGAAGTGGACATTGTTTGAGGATCCACTAAATAATACTGAAGGGACTGAAGGTGGGAGGCCCAAAAAAAGAATGGACGATAGTTGATTAAAGCATTGGTTCATGAATTTGGTGACATATTAATTGTGAGTTTAATTGCTGGTTTGGGTAGTGGAAATTTAGACTCAGTAGAAGCAATAACTGAACAGCATTAAATAAAAAAAAGACAAGATGTTTGTAGACATGGGCAGCAGAACAAAAACAATCTACTCCCATATTCCTTCCCCATCTTTTGAACAGGAGCAGATGTTTATCCCTTGATTTCTTTTTAGGATTGGGTTTCCAGTTCCTTCTAAAGTCTTCTCATTCTCTTTCAATCCTAGTAACCACTTGTGTCTTACTGGTTTGCCTGGGATGAAATGATTTAAAAAAATAAAAAATAAAGAGTTCATTTTGAAATTCCCTGAAGGTTACACAGATCAATAAGCATCAGATAAAGGCTGGAAAACACAATGGCTGAAAAGGTATGATGATAACAACAAGGATGAGGACAATAATCTGAGTGTAAATAGAGTAAATAATGATAACTCATCCTAGAAATTCAGATAGAAAGAAGTTAGATATCCGTAATGAATAAGTATCAGGGGAGAAAGCAATTAGTGGAACTAGGAACAGTTTTCAATAATAGTATGCCATCAGATCTTCACAGTATGAAGTCAGGAAGTCACCATGTACCTCATGAAGCATCAAGTAAAATACAGTAAAAACAGTTAGGGTCTTTTTATTGCTTTTAATAAAAGAAAACTGAACCGCCAATGTTATTATAACCCCCAACTCTAATTTCATTGATCAGTCATGCACTGTCCCTGCGCTACCAAAAACATGGTATTCTTGGCATTGTCATTTGGTGGTGTTTTTGATCATGAATCTTCGCCTAAAAACTACAGACAAAATCCACAACCTTGTTAATATCCACAGCTATAATAAAGAGTGAAGATTTCGTTCTACTAGTAACAGGAATCAGGCTGACACTATGTAATATAACAAAACCATCAAGTATTATTGACAGGTGTTCCATCTCATGCTGGAAGGTAAGCAGATTTTATGGTCTTTGTGATTCCTGCTGAGAATTCAGGTATGGTAACTCTGCAGCTGTGGTAACTTCTTTGTTTCTGCTGAAAACTAATTACCCAGCACGAACCAGCAAAATCTGTTAATAGTCAAACAATAGATTTATGAAGACAAATTGAAGAATTTAAAAGTACATAAGCAGTAAAGAATTATTAATCTTTCTCTGTAGCCTGGTTGATGAATTTTTGGCATAAAAGCTATTCTTGAAATAAAATATTAAACCAGTAATAATATCCTGTTATAACACAGAGTGAAATACTAGTTTAGATGAATTAGTCTTTCTGTATGTTTATTTTTACTTTTGTTGGCCATGTGGGAAAATGAAATAAAAGCAATAAATAAAATAATAATAAAGAATGAAAAATAAATTCATTCATTTTATCATGATGCAAGTTATGAAGAAACCAGAAAGGGTTTCTGGTCACATGTGTAATTTTATGGCCCAACTTCCAGAAAGGACAAACTCTTTCTTTTTCCACTTTTCAACAAGTTTGTTCAGATGTATTTTCAGCAGTCCTACTCATGAAGTAGAGATTTGGCTATCCCAACTCAGCACAAGGCTGACTTGAGCTCAACCATCTTTACCCTTTCTTATCCTTACTTCCCATAAAATATTTCTGAAATAAAAAGGAAAACGAACAAACTCAAGAGACATCTAACTTTTTTCAATACAGACAATATAAAAGAAATAAACGTCTGTAGCAGAAATGCAAGTTTTTTGTATGTTTCGTCCATCTTCTTTGTTTATATATTGAACAGGTGCCTTCACCTAAAAAATACACACAAAACCCACAACCTTGTTAACATCCACCACCATAATAAAGAGTGAAGATTCCCTGCTACCAGTGACAGGAATCAGACTAACACCATAAAATATAATAGAAACATCAAGTTTTATTGGCAAGTGTCAATTTTTCGAAAAGTCTGCTATTAAAATTAAAAGTAGAATTATCCAATCAGAATCCAGAGAATGAAATGGGTATTTTAAATATGTTAATTCTAAGCTTAGGGTCTCAACTGAACAATCTTTCAATAGGAAAGTCACCTAAAAAGTTTATAACACTACATTTTACAATGTAGTGTTATAAACTTTTGGCAATTTGAAATCACATTATGTACAACAGAGGGCACACAGAACGTAACAATACAAAGCTGATATCCTATAATGGAAATCATATTGTTCTAATAAAAACAATTAAACATTGTCTAAAAGAGAAAATGCAAATTTGTTGATAGCTGTAATCTTAATATCAGAAGTAACATTTACCTAACAGCATCAAAGCACCTGACAATTTGGACAACACCAGTTAATCTATCATCTGCCAATAAGAATACAATGCCAATTATTACATTGTTAATTGCCTGTTGAGAGGGTGAGTAAGCAAGCTATAATATAAGCCTTAACAAAACAGTTAAATCAATAAAAATCAGAGAAAAAAAAAAGAAACAAATCTCATATAACAGGTAAAGAAGAATCATACGCATCATTTTGTTAATATTCAAATGCTTATTACTATCAGATTCCAAACATTATAAATGAATATTGCTGCTACTAATGTCAGGTTCTCCTGTTATATATTTAGAGATTTTTGATATAATCCAAAGAAAAATCAGCAATATTATTGGTCCTGATCTGGGATCATGATTTTAGTCATTTTCCCATCACTGTAATTTAGCTTACCTGTGACTTTTCTATAAATACTTTCATGGTAATTGTTCTGGTGAGCTTTACTCTACAGTACCTAGACTTTATTAATTTAAATGCAGTACTAGATTGGCAGCAAGGTCCCATCCTTTTACAGTTGAATTGGTTAGATGCAACCATAAGTTCTATGCTGACAGTTTCTTTTCTTACACTTTTCACCTGTGGAATTCATTTCTGGCTTCTTGTGCTCCAGCCAACTTTGATCTCCAAAAACTTAAATGCAATGTCAATGATTATCTACTGTGTTCTTGATTCTTTTATTGTTTTCAAACCTTTAATAATGTTCTTCTTTTTCTTATTTTTTCACAGTCCTTGTATCGTACTGGCTTTATTGCCTTACTTGGGGTGACATGATTAAAAAAATGCATATAATAAAGCATTACAACTGACATATCATAAACAGGTTATATAATAAGTTATTACTACCACTATGTCATAAGAGGATATATCAGGTCATCCTATAAGTTCTGTCCGAATTTTACCTTTTTTTAAAATGAACAAAATTTAAAGAGTATTTTATAATGTCTAATGGAGCTGAACATTTTTATGTTTAGATGCATTTAAACTGATCAAATTTTATTTCAGAGAACAATAAAATTAAATTTTGTTTGATTAAAACCCTGCTAACATGGAAGTACCCAAGAATCATTTGAGTCACATAATGCTTTATGAGCTCAAGAAAGGAAACTCAGCACCCGAAGCAGCTAGAAACATTCACTCAGTTTATGGAGAGGAATGTGTGAATGAAAGAACTTGCAGAAGATGGTTTGCAAAATTCAGAGGTGAAGATTTCACCCTTGAAGATGAAGATTGAACCAGACGTCCAGTTGAGTTTGATGAAAAGCTTCTTGAAGCAGCCCTTGAAGAAAATCCTACTTTATCAGTTGAGGAATTGGCAGTGGTTCTCAGTTCAAACCATACAACTATTCATCGTCATCTTCAACAACTTGGAAAAGTTCCTAAACTTGGAAAATGGGTGCCTCATGAATTGTCTGAAAACAACCTCAAATCCCAAGTTGACATCTGCTCTTCTCACCATTCTCGCCAAATTGTTTCACCTTTTTTGGATATGCTTAACATTTCGATAAAACATCCATTTTTCGTCACCAGTGACTGGTGACGAAAAATGGATGTTTTATCGAAATGTTAAGCATCGTAGACAGTGGCTTGGTAAAGGGGAAGGACCCCAGCCACAGCCGAGAAGGGAACTTCATGGGCAAAAGGTTCTTCTTTCAATTTCGTGGGATCACCAAGGAATAATTCACTTTGAACCAAGCTTTGAGGGAAAAAAGACCTGCTCTAGTGAATCGAAAAGAGGTGATGTTTCATCAGGACAATGCACGACCCCACACAGCAAGAATCGTGTCCCAAAAGATTGAAGAACTTGGGAGAAAATTCCTCATCCACCTTATTCTCCCAATCTTGCTCCTTCAGACTACCATTTGTTTCATAGCTTACAGAATCATTTGGAAGAAACAGCTTTTGTAACACAGGAAGAGGTTAAAACTGACATTTGTGAGTTCTTCGAATCAAAGCCAAAAGAATTTTTACAGTTATGGAATTAGTAAGCTTGTTAATAGATGGAAGGAAGTCATAGATAATCAGGGAAAATACATTGTTGATTGAATTTGTAATTAAATGTAACATTTGGTCACTTGTTTTCTTTATTCAAAATTCGGACAGAACTTATGGGATGACCTGATATAATGTCATTAATGACACCATATCATAAGACATGATGTAATAGAATATTACTGCCACTATACGCTTATAAGTTATTACCACCACCATATCATAAGACAGATGATATAGTAATTCCTTAGTACCAATATCATGGTTTGGCTTTGCAAAATGAAGATCAAGAGGGAGTCTGTACATATTACTTGCAGGCTCATTTGTGATTGATAAGTCCAATGTGGGAGAGGCATACACAGTCACATTAGTTGCAGCTGAATGTTCAGCCTAGGCTTGATGGTATAGCATTACAGTACTTCCTCCTCTGCCTCTTGTCCCTGAGAGCAGCCCTGCAAGTATCAATATACTATAAAGCATATGCAAAATAAGAAAAAAAAAACAGAACATATTGAAAAATATCACTCACCAATAGACATTGTTTATTCACTCCTTTTGGATTGTGTGAAGAATATCAATTCAGAAAAATATATGGCCATTTTGCAAAAGGAATTTCTCCCACTATTCATTGATAGTTATTTGAATAAGAACCATTTTCTATGGAGGATGGCTTACTATACCATATAGCAGAAAATATTCAAGAACAGTAAGCCCCCAAAAGTATTAAGTAACTCTCTCTAGATATGAATTCTACTAAAAATTTTAGACAATTTGGAATAAAAAATGTCTAGTAAAGCTTTAAAAAAGTAGAGTGGCTCTAGGCTTTTAAGACAACATGGTCAAATATTTGATAGGAGAAATTAAAGATATGAAAAATTTGATGTCTTTAAGAGTAAAAAATTACAAGTTTGCAAATGGCCACTTCTCTAAGTATTTATTTGTACAATAAAATATTTTTGAATAACTTAGATCTTAAATAAAGGGCACAGTTTAATAACAGAGGTATTTACTTATTATTAATATATATATATATGTATATATATATATATATATATATATATATATATGATAAAACAAAATATACATTTCTTTTCTTTGTTTCTTTCTCACTCTTACACACATACACACATTGGGCTGTTATAAATTAATGAAGTTTATTTCTTTCAACATTTTTTTAAGAATAAAACCTTATGGGAAGTGATTAAAATTATATATCTTTCTAATGCTCATTTTTTCTTTCTATTTAACCCATCTATAATATAAATTGATTTCTTGTCTATTTTCAAATCTTTAAAGTTATGATGTCAAAACAGGATTTTTAGCAAAATTTATATGAAAAGTTTAAACTTGGTTACACTGCAGCTCAAAAGATTAGAAACATTAATGCATTTGTGGGGGTGGTGGGGTGGCAAGGAAAATATTAAAGAATGTGCAGTGCAATGTTGGTTTAAAAAAATTCAAGTGTAAATAAAAACAATAAATGGCTTTTGCATATATTTCAGAGAAAGTTGTATATTTTAAAGAACATATATGTATACTGAGATAAAAAGACTATGCTTATCTGATTAGTAGCATATGGTCTGTCAGAGTACTTTCCCCATACATCTGCTTTATTTGATAATTGAAGGTGAAGAGACAGAAAATTTCGATTTCTGTTTCAATTGGCAGCAAAAATGTCTGTTCTGGTGGATAATGGGAGTTTTCATATTTATTTAACTATTTTTTTTATAATCTCACTTTTTGTTTATTTATTGCTATTTATCATTCTTATGTATATTTTAAAGTAATTTTATTAACTTTTAATTTTTTTTATTATTTATTATTTTGGTTTCATACTCCGACATAATCTAGTACTAATGGTTAGAGGTTATTTAATGATTTATTTGTTGCTATTACTACAAAGGATTTGGTGGAGGTAAATCATTGTACAACTGTTCAAGAGCTTGCAAGAGAACCAGGAACAATTTCTGAACATTTGAATTAAATTGAATTTGAAGAAACTTGAAAAATGAGTGCTATAGCCTTTGAATGAAAACCAGAAAAATCACTGTTATGAAATCTGATCTTTGCTTGTTTTGTGCAACAAAAACAACCTATTTCTTGATCACATTGTGACAGGCAATGAAAAGTGGATTCTATACAACAACCAACTTCCCAAACCCAAAAGAAGGTCATGGGAATATTTTGGTGGTATGCAGCTGGATTAATCCATTACAGCTTTCTGAATTCTGGCTAAACAATCACAATGAAATCAATGAAATGTAAAAAAAAAATTGTGGTGTATGCATCCAGAACTGGTCAATAGAAAATCCTTTTGCATAATGCTGCTTGACTAGATGTCACACAGCGAATCGCCAAAATTTGAATAAACTAGACTACAAAACTCTGCTTCATCCATCACACTCACCTGACCTTTCACCAGCCAAATACCATTTTCTTAAGCATTTTGACAATTTCTTGGAAGGAAAAGTTTTCAACAATAAAATAGCTGCAAAAAAAGTCTTCAAAGAATTTATTGCCTCCATAACTTCAGAATTCTATATTACTTGAATAAATAAATTTTTATCTCATTGGGAACATGGCCGAATGGTTAGAATATTCACTTTCTGACCATGGGACCCTGGTTCAAATCTCACCATAGTCAATTTGTCAGGAAAGTGACTTCTTGATGTCATTGGCCTTGGAAAGTGATCCCAGCATACGACACTTTTGAAAAGTGCTTGAAAACCATATCACAAGCCTTGTGAGTGAAATTAAGTAGACAGAACTGTTTGTGAGCTGTCAATGGCTGTGCTAGCATGAAGTAACAAGTCATTGTAACTGGTAGTTTGGCTTTGTTTGGACTGTTGATCACACCAAAATAAAGTACTCTCCTCCAAAAAATGCAATTATGGTCTGCTCAGCATAGTTGCAGTATAAATCACAGGTTGGCTCTGTGGGTGATGAACAAATACAAATATGCCTGAGCAGGTGTCTGCAACAGGGATTGGTTAGCTACTCTAATAGGCATGCTCAAATAAAAGCAACCATTATTATTATTATTATTATTATTATTATTATTATCTTGGTACAAATGTGTAGATTCTAATAGTTTTCATTTTGATCAATAAAGTTTATGCCTGTCTATATCTCTGAGATGAGGTATTATGATTACTTACATTATCTATATTATTTGGACTGTTATCCTCATTTTCATTGCCATATTCGCAATGTACAATGACCAAAACATTGTGAATATGGCAAAGAAGATGAGGATAACAGCCCGAATAATTTAAATAATGTAAGTAAAGTTTATGCCATTAAAGTTAATGTTTAAAAACCTGCATTAATTTCTGAACAACCTTATATATACATACATACATACATACATACACACATATATATATATATATATATATAATACAAAATTTTTATAACTACAAATGTTATTATAGTGGGCACTTCTTATGTGAAATAATTTCCATTTATTTAACAGTGTGTATTACATCTCGAGAAATCTATGTGTCCTCCAGCAGGGATTGAACGTTTGTTTCCCTTTGTAGGAGAAACTACCACTTGATTTGGCATGCTTTACATTCTTTCCTTAAATAGGGTAAAAAGAGACTCACTTACTGTGAATTCCTTTATGTCTGAACAGTAAAGTATGCTGAATCAGATACAAAGGTTCAATCCCTGCTGGTGGACACGCACACACACATATATGAGAATTGCATTCAGGCATGAAACAGAATGACATTTCTCAGTGTTGACCTCAGTGTCCATTTTTATTTACACATGGTCTATTCCTGACATTGAGTACTTATACTCATAAATATAGTATACCATAAAATCATATTTGTTTTATTATATATATATATATATATATATATATATATATATATATATATATATATGTATATGTGAAAAGTGTGTGTATATAAATATAAATAAATATATATATATGTGTATAATTATTTATATATTATATGCGCGGTACTTATTAGAAAGCGCTCAATATCAGAGATAGAGCTAACATATATGGTTGGATAGATGTGAGCTTGTGACCCTGGGTTTCACGCTTTAGCGATCGTCAGACAAACTGATTAATTTTTAAAAATTTTGGTTTTATGTAGATTGCGTGTATTGGTGTTATTGTGGAAGTGGTAAAAGTTAATCAGTTTGTCTGACGATCGCTAAAGCATGAAACCCAGGGTCACAAGCTCACATCTATCCAACCATATATATATATATATATATATATATATATATATATATAAAGGATGGATTCTATTTTTTGATGTCATATCTTTATTACTCCAGACATTACTTTTAGTTGATACTCACATTTAAGTAGATGCTCTGCTTTAAAAAATCTACTCAAATATAAGTATACCCTAAAAATAATGTTGGAATAATATACATATATATTGGCAAATTTATTTTCCAACAAGGGCTTTTAGAACTTTGTAAAAATTTTCACCTCATTATTTTAGTATTTCGAGTTGAGTGAGAAAATGTTTCTTATTTTTCCTATTCCCTTTTGATACTACTCCAGACTATCATCTGTTTGTTCCTGTTTCATCCATTTACAATTCAAATATGAGATATGGTTATGAAAAAAGTTTCTTATTGGAGAATAATCAAAAATTGTTTAAATTTTATTTTAAAAATCGTGTCTGTGGGTTGCAAGCAACTTTCTCATTCAAGCAGTAAAGGTCAGAGAAACTCACTTGCTAACTGCGACTCCAAAAAGCAATGCACTCTTTGCTAATTTAAAAAAAAAATTCTCAAGGTCAGAATAGAATAGAACAAAGTTAGTGTAAGGTAGAAAGACTGCGTTGTATCATTCTCCCAAATAGAGAAATCCTGTTTATTTTATCAACAGCATTGAAAGTTTGGGATATTAATTTGGGCTTGATTATGCTAATTTATGAAGGTACAGTTAGTCTGTCATAAGGCTTCAGGTATAATTACCATCGTGTAGATCAAAATCATTGCAGTAGTAATGATTTGACAGGCAAACTTGTTCATTATTGCTTCGTTGCTAGATCTTTCCGTCATTGTTTTCATTACGACAGATTTTTTTTTAAATAAACAAAGTTCAACGGAATTGCCTCCAAGAAATACCTCCCATATAACAGTAAGACATTAGTGGAATTGGTGTCTTCAGCTAGCTAATATCTTACCATTCCCTGCACATATACAAACATAAATGTAATGAATTAGGCACTGATCATTTAAATATTCTATACTGCATCGCAAACAAGTCAACCAATAGAAGAAAATGATCCTGCTTTCTTCCCCGATACTAATGATCAAAAGGTCTATGCTGATGACATAAGTATTCATATTTAGAATAAGAATGATTTTGAACAGGAAATCAGCATCCTCTATTAAGTATTACAAGAAATGGCACTCAAGATAAACTTTTCCAAAACAGAAACTATAATCTGGAATTGGGATGAAAGCCATGATGGCACCTCCTCTGAATCCATCAAAAAAATAAACGATGTGGGATTAGTGAATACTAAACACATAACATACTTCAGTGTATGGGTCTGCTGTAAAAAATTAAGTATAAGAGAAAAAGAAATTGAACACAGAATAGGTTATGCCAGAAGAACGCCACAAACTGATATGAAACCAAAAACATCAACTTGAAAACTTGGGTCAAGTTCATAAATAGGCTTGTCAGATCAAGACTTCCATATTGATGTCAAGCATGGTGCCAAATCCATTCAGAAATATCTAAACTGTCAGTTGTATACAACCACTTCCTAAGATCAATGTTGAAAAATGGCTTTGAGCAAATAAAGCCTGAGGTTCTTGGCAAAGATCATCCTGCTTTGAACATTGTAGATGGGTGCTACAGAATCACAAAAACTATACAAAATAACAGAAACCACATCATTTGACAGCAGCAACAACTAAAAAAGATAGCACATATAACTCGAAGAGAAAATAATGATATAATCAAGATGTTAAACGTATTTTCTTAAAAAAGTGTTTTAAAAAAAGATTATATAAATTTCAACCTAAACAGTACTGGCTGCTCGATCAATCAATGCAAAATGTTTCCTAATAGAGAAAAGGATGGTATTGTTTAAATTTTATTTTAAAAATTATTACCATTATGTCAGAGGTATTTCTGCTGCACTCCGTATTTAAAAAAAAAAAAATTAGACGTAAGGGAAAAAACTCTTTGTAATAGTAAATGAGATTATCTCCCTTATATGCAAAGTTCAACTCAATGGATATTTTGGTTTTATGTTCTGAAAACGATTCCGTACATATTTTCTTTTCCGGTTTAGCTTTAAGATTCTGCTAAATTGTTAAATTCTCTTTGAAAAGACGAAAAGTAGCAAGAAGAGAAAAGGGAGACATAAAGATCGAAACAGGACACTTCGATGTGGCGTAACGGTAAATGGCAATGATTAACAAGCTTGTCTTGCTATCAATTACGACTGAGTAGTGAGTTCGATACTCACTGGGTGCTCCTTAATCTCGGCTTTGTGCCACAACTATTCAATGCTTAGTAAATCAAAAGGGCATCACGACGTGTAATGGTTAAAAAACATTAACAAGCTTCTTGTCTCACTCAACTCAACTGAGTAGCAAATTCGATAATTACTCGGCGCCCCATACTTTCGGCCTTGTGCCACATCTAAGCTACGCTTAGAAAATCATCATAAAGACCGAAACTGCATGTACCTAAGAAAGTCACAAAATTATAGGGACTCTATATTGTGTTAAAAAAAAAAACAAAACAACAAAGATATGGACAATATCCTGAAAATTTTGAAATAAATTTACCTAAAATCTTAAAACAAGAAATCTGAAGAATATATCTGCCGAAACATTGCGTTCAAAAAAATAATTATGAAAATTATTCTTTCTTTTATGTGTCGTGTATCTTCAGGACATGGGGGATAATGACTCTCCACAATTTCCTATCCTTTGTAGCTCTTAGCAATATTTGTCTTTTTACTATCTCTCCCATTCCTTGTTTTGCCATCCGTTTAAACAAACTCATTAGGTAAATTACTCGCTGTTTCCCTATCTTGTCTTCAACGTGATCTCTGAGTATCAAATTTTCCAAGCCTTCTTTATAAAAAATAGGTTATCTCCCCTTGATTGATAAGACCTACTGATAGAACATGGGGTCCATTTGTCTGATAATAATGGGTAAGATCCCAAAATTAGGCGCCAAATGGAATTTAGGTGCGAAAGCTAAGAGACCTTGAAGTCCAGGAACGGAATAGACGTGTTTTTAGCCTACTCCTACGCCACGAACAAACCTGAATAATACAAGGACAAGCAGCAATCGGAAGAAGAATATGAGCAGCATCAGATAAGTGTTTTTCAATCAATTTGAAATAGATACATATATTTGGATTTCGTCCCTGATGCCATGACTTTCACTGCTAAAGGGATAAGTTTTTAGCAATTCTATACTCTCATTCTCGTTCTATAATATATTTCTGATATAAAGTATGCTTTTTAAAACTGTTCAATTGTTTTATTTTTGTTCATTAGCCACGATTCAATTTAGGGAGTCGCTAAATTTCCCACATTTTGCGAAAAACGTATCTGCAAATCAGCAATTTTGCCAAACATATACGCAATTCCATTAAACAAAAAAGCAATTTGATATATATGTGCAATTTGAACGTAAAGTAATTTTGTTGGCATGATGACAGAGAATTAAAAAAAAAAGGTGACAGATTTGAATTTAAAGGCATCGAAAGAGAAAATATCTTCTTGTTTGCTGTCTTTTTATATATAAAAAAATAATTTTTTACCTTCACAGTTCAGTGAAGTTAATCAGAACACGTGGTGACCAATATATATATATATATATATATATATATATATATATATATATATGAAGAAAAATATACGGAAAAAACAAACAAAAATCCTTATATGCAATAATGCTGTTTTAATGTTAATATGTCGACGTCGGACGTTTCGGTCAATAAACCATCTTCAGGACATATTCAATATAAAATATAAATAACATTATCAAACTTAACATGACAAAGACGATGGACACAAGAACAAGACTGATCTAAACAGATAACTAAAAGTTTTATGCGATCAGCGTTTCGTTTTAAACATGGTCACGTTTCATTAAATAATATAGACAAGTGTTGTCTATTTATTTTATGTAATTTTTTTTCGTAACTTCTGATAAGTTTAATAACATTATCGTTGAACGAAGAAAGAAATTCACAGTAGTGATCCATATTTTTTTTATACAATCTAAGCTTTCGGCTTACTTAAGCCATTATCAAAGATGTCAATTACAACATATTAAATAATATACGGACACGACAGTGATGATAGTCTGTCAATGTTTACATAGAAGATTTCTAAGCAACGATAAACACGCGCATATAAGATGCTAGAAGCGAAAATCGCACCGCATCTCATGATGTCACACATGACCACACGAGAGTGAATTGTAGAAGTATGAATCAAAAGCCGTTGGTATAAACCAATGGCTTCTGTTACCAATTATAGACATTTAAGAATATTTGTAGAGATGCCATAATTAATTTTGTTTAGGTTGGGTTTCAACTGTTTGATGTATAATGCTTCAAGGATTTTTAGTTTTTGTCTATTGTTTTCATGTCGAAGTATAATTGTGTTTTCGACAAGTATTTTACGGAATTGTGTATGCGGTCAGGCATGTTGTTTTGAATGCCTAAAAATGTTAGAGTTTTCATTCAAATGTAGTGTCAAGCGTCGTGAAAGCGAGTTTGTGGTGTGACCAACATAAATATTATTTAATTCGTTGGAGATACACTAAATAGACAACACTTGTCTATATTATTTAATGAAACGTGTATAAATGAAAACATGCTGCCTAAATACACACACAATATATATATATATATATATATATAATTTTGCCTTCACCGTTCAGTAAAATAAGAACGGACAGGTGGTGTCCAAAATATCATTTAAAAATTAATTTTAATTTATTCTCTATTTCAAGATAGTTAATTACAAGCAGTTAAAGCCCTTATTGACTCTAAGAATATTTTAAAACCTAATTAATATTAATTTTAGTTTGGAATTGCTGGAGCAAGATAAAAACTTAAAGGAAAATGTTTTTAAAGAGGAACGAACTTGGTTGTCAAGTCAGTGTCAATAATCAACTTGCTGATATTGAGGAATCTGTTCGAGAAACGAATATTTCCCACAGCAGTTCAGCACTCTCCTCTTTGCTTCTAACGTAATTTTGTCGTTTCTTAATAATACTTTTGGAAGGCATCTTTTGTTCTTCGGATGTCGTTGTCACATTTTCTGTCATCTGATAAAATTTATGTAAACTTCTGTTATTGATTTTCGCATCTCCAGTTCATAGTTCACATCTAGGAATTTTTTCTTGTTGGCAACCATATTTCTGTCTTCTTGCAATTGATGATTTAGTCCATTATTCTCGCTTTCCTTTATTATCTATAAAATATGAAGATGTTTCTCTGAAAAAAAAAAAAAAAAAAAAAAAAAAGAAAGAGATAGAAGAGATAAATTCAATTTTTAAATTACCCGGACTTATTTTTATGCAGACACGCTGCTTTTTTCTCACTTGGCGGGAAAGTAGCCTTATCGTATATGCTACGCGCGTGTTGGAAGCACCGCACCAAATGCTTGTAAGCAGCTTAGTGAAATTGGTATCTCACCCTATTCTCGCAATCTGGCTACGCTGTTGCTTACATATCGAAGAACTTACTGTTGTGTTGGATTCTAATCTTTAACCCCCCCCCAAAAAAAAATGATTTAAAATGAACGAAAGAGGACTATTAGTCCAAAGCAAATTGATTAATGTTATTGTAATGAATACTGAATATGAACTTCGAAGTTAAATAAACATTTCCATTATCAGCATCAAATTTTTACTCGTCATATCTAAAAAATGTAACTTTTAAATTGTAGTTTTATTACTTTTGACATTCGAAATTTATATCTGCATGTAGTAATATTATGACTTACTACTGCAATTAAACTTGTGCAATATACATATTAAAGTTTGAAATCAAATTTTCACCTTGTTCTTATTGACTTTATTTTCATGTACTATTTGCGCAAGTTACCTTAGCAGTAAATTTGGAGATAACTTAGTAACTGAGTACATGGACTTATGCCCACTAGCTACACTCGCCGAGTTGGATGAAAACGAGGACAAGTAATAAATTTCGTCTTCGGCAAAAATCAAAACTATCCACCAAACACCATGAGGTTAAGGTTTTTTTTTACATTAAGACCTATTTTTAAATATAAATGACAGTTTTCCTATTGTCATTTATATTTAAGAATATTCTTTTCTACTCTGAAAATATTGTCTTTTCTACTCTGAGAAATAATCGTTAAGAGTAAGACCTATCTATCTGCTAAGTTAACCAATGGGCTGTGCGGTTACTATTCATGAATACATATTGCAGGTGGTTTAATAAGAATATTAGTTTTCACAAAGTAGGTTAAGATCAGATAAAAATTAACATTTATATTCGCAATACAGCCGTTGTCCCAATCAATGGCTTCCCATTGAAATAAAAGAAAATACACCCTGACGCTGCTTGAAATGAAATGTATCCAGTCACTATATAGTGCCCGCCGCTAGGTGTCTCTTGACTTGCTGTTGGGTCTATTGTTTACCATTTTAAATGGATGTCATCATTCTCTGCATGACCGCCAGCTTTTGTCATTCCATAAAAGCAGAGATAATTCTCATTTTCCTCGGTTTATCACAGCTTGATTATCTTCTCATATACTAGCGAAAATTAATTAACCACAATTTCTTTCAAGCGTGACTGGCTGAAAGGTCATGCGTGTGGAGTGTGCATGGTACAGTATGGAGAAATGCACGTACAAGTGTTGTGAAAAATCAACCAGACTGTGAATATCTGCTTGTTTGTCTATTTGTCTATGAAGGGCTAGTTTTTATAGGGGTCCGTGACTAAAATGTCCGCTGACTAAAGGGGTTTGTGACTCCAAAAATATTAGACATTCTTTTACAAATGTAATTTCATGCTAGTAACGTCAGATAAGAATACTAAATTTTTCATGCGTAAAATAATCGGTAGTGTGTAGTTTCCGGAACTTTCTTCAAGCGTTCAAACTTTTCACGAGGATGTCAGGGATTGTCTTGTGTGTGTGTGTATCCTAACTTTAGCTGGGTAACTTCCTATTTATGTTAGCACATACACCGACATTCTTTGAGGCCTGATTCTGCACTTGGTGGCTACGAGGATACCTTTTAGGTCAACCCACTGAGGCACTTATCTCTCTTGGCGATCTGATGTGACATTGAGTACAAAGATTACTTTGGTATCTCTTTGGGTTAACCCATTACATATTAGGGTCACCAGAGATCGACTCTTTTTAGATCAATAGTTTCAGATTCAGACCTCTGGTATTCCCAGATATGAATCATATACTACACAAAGAGAAATGTTAGATCAGTAAAACTAAAAAAAAAAAAAAAAAATCAGCAATTAAAAGAAAAGCAACTACATAAAAATTCGTAGAAAAAAATTTGTAAACGAAATGACGTTGTCATTGTTGCACAGAGGCTACTTGAAAAGCGAACTGGAAACTCTATTAATAGCAACTCAGCACAAGTGAATAATTTTAAGATTTCAGGAGACAAGATAATGCGCACTAGTAAATATCGCATGAATAAATATAAAAATATACATAATTGAGTAGGAACCGTAACACATAGGGAATTGTGCACGCAAATCAGTGGTATATGCATAAACCAGAAGCCTCATGATTTTAAATGTATTATTTCTTAAATACAGAACAAGAATATTTCTTGTCTTCAAAATTTACTAAACTCATTAAAATATTCAGAACAAGAAATATAAATACTCAAAGCAAAATGAGAGGAAATGAGGAGATCATGTTGCGTTAAGCGAAGACCCACAGCTGTCTACCTTGAAAACCAGGATTGAGAATCTGGCGTTTGAACATTGTACATTGAAATTAAAATTCATCTGACATCAAAATTCTTCGTGAAATACAGTTCAAGGGAAGTAACTGATATTCTAATAATAAGAGTTATCTTTCTTGACCTTGTCTCCGCGATCAGTTGATTTACGTGAAATTATAAAAACGTCGTTGTCGATTTAACTTTTATGGAAGATCAAAGAAAACTTCAAACATTTTAAATATTTACATCGTATCTTGGGTTAAATCTTAATTGGATTTTACCATTGTTTACTATTTTCTGCGGCGGATTTTTTCTTTCTTTTTGAACCTACAAATGAATTATAGGAAAATATCGAAACCTAGATAAATGGTCATCGGAGAAAGTTATCTTTGCTCTTTCATCCATCAGTATGAAGATGGCAATTGTTTGCTTGTATGGATCATATAGTCGACCAAACGGATGGATCGTGGAGGCTAAAAATTAGTTTATAAGATTAACTTGAATCAAGGATGAACATAGGTTATGTGGCGCCGTCGTCTGAAATCAACGGGAAAGGATAATTTAGAGACGCAGTTGTTATTCCTTTTCAAATTGGAAAAAGGTACATGAGACGCTGTTTAAAACGAAAAATTCCTGATTATAGGAGTCTATATAATATGTATTTATTTATTTAAAAAAAATGTCGTGCTGGTAGCCAAGCGGTTAATAACACGGAAAACGGAATTAGTGAATAGAGTTTAAACTCCGACTGCGTTCATTACACACGGTTACTCTTGGGAAAGGTATGACTAAGAATAAATTATGTAAATGACATTAAAAACATCTTGATTAATTATGCAAATCAGTGCAGAAATTTGACAAAATAGCAAAAAAAAAAAAAACCCCAAAAAACCCCCCAAAAACCCCCAAAAAACAAAAACAAAAGCAAAACAGAAACACGCGGCTTTTCTATTAAAATGTTTTTAAGGAAATGTAAGAATGGAGTTGCATTTTAGGTCCTATATTTGTTTATGAATATGTGTGCTTTTGGAAATTTTATAAAATAAAATTTTTATCTGGAAGCAACAATTCTATTAGATTCAACATTTCTGGATCAATTGAAGAATATTATCAACTTCTAAAATTAATTTACGCAAAGTATGGTGAAGTCATGGGGTTGGTGGGGATCATTATCTGTGTAGTAAAAAGGCAGACTAATTTAGTAAGAAGAAAATTTCCGATATAAAAACCATATTGTGAGGATATAAATTCCAAGTTGGTATCTGTTGTCGCGGTACTGCTCCTAGTTTAACTAAAAGCAATGGCAAACAAAATTCACACATGTAAATAGGACGGGTAGAGATGAAAATCGAATAAATTTCTACAATGCGATATTTTCACATGTTTTTATATACATTAGTATGCATGTAAAAGAAAGAATATAGCAATTATGAATTTTGTGTGTGTGTGTGTGTGTGTGAATGTTCAGTCACTAAGGGGAAATATGTTCCTGTGCTCGGGACAAAGTCTCGAGTTAGTGCTGCTTCTACCGTATGCTAGAAGAAAAACAGAAAAGAGAAAGAAAGCAGGAAGTGTCTCGTTTTTATAACTTTTTTTTGGACCCCCCTCCTAACAGGTAACCCACACTCGCAAGAGTAGACTAACTTTATGAAAGAGGAAGGCTTTCTTTAAACCTGCTTGGGCATAAATCTTTCCAGTTATCGGAATACGACATTCTCTTCGAAGATGCTCTAATTAGCATGGGAGAATAGGCTGACAAAATTAGCATAAAAATGCGATCAGGAGAGCGGATCAGCGGCCCGGGGCTGATGTGAAAGCAGCGATCAGAAGATCGCTACAACAGCTTCGGACTGGGGTGTTACATGCGACCAGATGAAAATAATGTGACCAATCAAAGTCGGGCTTTTTGAAGGGAAGTAACTCATGTTAATGTGTAGTCTGCCGTCGGCGGAAATAGCGAAATTATGGTATTGACCTCGTGTGATATTTGTATATATTAGATACCCGAGAAATGCCGTTTATTTTTGTTTGTTTCAAATATAATTTAAAGAAAATATTAATTCACTTGACCTTGTCGATGGATAGTTTTATTCCTTCACAAATTTTGATGGATAGCCTCGAACTTTAAGTTAAAATGTTTCTTTCAAACCATGTTTCTTTCATTATTAACCACCCTGGATTTATCCATTTCAACTATGAGCTTTAAGAGCACCATAGAACGTAAATGCTATTATTCAATCAATGCAAGCATTCTTTTGAAATTCGCGAACCACCATTTTAAGTCCCTTTTTCACCTCCGGGTTCGGGTATAATGTACCAACTGCACCCCGCTACCATATATCCTGATAAAGGATAAAAATAGAGATAACTTTAGTGTTACCAAGAAATGGTCTGAAAAATCATTTTAAATCACATTTCAAACCTGACCCCACCAAACTTAAGATGCACGCGGAAATAGAATATATGCCAATATACATCCACTCATTACAATGTCTGCCCCCAAACATAAACAACACTGAACTTACTGACGAGGAAGTTAAGAAAGCTATTAAAAACTAAGGAATAATAAAACATCACTTGACATTGTGCCTGAACTTTTGAAAATAGCTTACCTCCTCCCAGGATTCAATAAGAAGTTCCTCTATTTTATGAAAGAAGTCTGGGATGAGAAATACACCCCCAAAAGTGGGGTTTATTACGCATTAATGCATTATGGAAACAGAAAAGTAGTTATTACACATACAGGGATATCTCAATTGGATCCATTATGGTGAAAGTATTTATGAATATTATATTAACTAGGTTCTTATAGTTTTATGAAAGTCAACTCCTCACGACCCAGTTTGGTTTTCGTTCTGGTAAGGGATGCAATGATGGTATATATGTCATCAAACAACTCCAGGAAATTACTAAATTCTCTAATAGGGAGAATATACCTTCTTTTTCGGCTTCACCACAGCATATGACTACATCAATAGAGACTTCCTTTTCTTATCCATTAGAAATCGACTTCCAAGCTACGAATCCACTGAGTGCATCTAATAGAGGAACTGTATCAATCTATAAAATTTTACATGTCTGGCGACAACCCCAATACGGAAACATTTCAAAAGATATCAAGAGTACAAGGAGGAGGAAATAAGAGTCACTGTCTAATTTTTTCCTAGATTATACCCCCTTCAAATTGACAAACACAGATGTGAAGTGATTGGCACTGATCATTTAAGTATTCTATTAGGTTGGTGCAAAAAATAATGTCGTTTTTTCACATATGTTACTATGTGTGGAAACGACATTATTTTTGCACCAACCTAATATATCACATGCAAAATGAAACGATAAATAGAAGACAACGATCCTGCTTTCCCTCCCGAGGCCAATGTACTAGTGATCAGAGGAGGATGGAGCTATGCTGATGACATAGATATTCATAGTTGGGATAAAAATGATCTTGTACAGAAAATCAACATCCTCCATTAAGTATTTCAAGAAATATGATAAAAACAGAAACTGAATTGGAATGAAACTCATGATGGCACCTATATTGAATATATCATGAAAATTCACGATGTGAAATTAATAAACACTGAACACTTCACATACCACAGCTTATGCAGAGGTTATAACAAATTAAGTATAAGAGATAAGCAAATTGGATCTAGAATATGTTGCGCATCAAAGGTAGTTTCACCCAACAACGCAAATAGCTACGAAACCAAAACATCATCCTGAAAACTAGTCATGTTCTTAAATAGCCTCGTCAGATCGAGACTTTCATATGGATGCCATGCATGGCGCCAAACCCGTTCAGAAATATCTAAACTGTCAGTTGTATACAACCGCTTTCTCAGATCAATGGTTATATGGTTTTGAGCGAATGAAGCCTGAGGGTTTTGGCAAAGACTATCCCTCTTTGAATATTGTAGAATGGCGATACAGAATCGCAAACAAAGAACTGTACCAAATAACAGAAACCACATCACTCGAGGACTACCAACAGCGGCAACAACAAAAATGGATAGCACATATAACTCGAAGAGAAAATAATGACATAATCAAAATGTTGGTAATTCTAAAGTATTTAAAATCAAAGGTTAATGAAACCCCGCATCAATACTGGAAAGAGCGATAACAGCTGCCGGACTTGAGAAACCTATTTTCCTTGAAAGATTGTTTTAAGAGAAAGATTTTATAAATTTCAACCTTGTAGGTAAACGGCTAATATTATCATTACCAATAACTTTTTTTCAAGTGAAAGACTTTTGACTTTTGCTTATAGTATATATAGAGTTGAATTCAGGTCGTTTATACAATTTTCAGCGAATAACTGTCCCCATAAAATCATGTCTCCAGTTTGCAGTATTCACGGATAATAAGTGTTTTGCCTTATTTTTTCATCTAGGCGACACATAATGCAGCTTGGGATGTAAGCAATAATAATAATAATAATAATAATAATAATAATAATAATAATATATAATAATATAATGAGGTAATTCTTATAATAATTTTTATAATATAATAATAATAATATAATATATATGTAATATTATATAATAATTATTATAATATAATAATAATAATATATAATAATATAATGAGGTAATTCTTATAATAATTCTTATAATATAATAATAATATAATATATATGTAATATTATATAATAATTATTATAATATAATAATAATATAATATATAATGATATAATTATTGTCATAATAATTATTATGGTATTATAACAATATATAATATTATGTAATAACATAATAATGTAATTATTACCATAATAATTATAATAATATAATATATAATATTATATAATAATAATAATAATAATTTATTATCCTTTCTTGGTTCACAATCCTCACAAATACACAGGAATGATTGTTTTGTAAGATGAAAATAAAGAAGGCGAACATTTATTTGCAAAAAAAAGTCATGAAGTGAGAATAAATATCATTATTTATAAACCGACGAAGTGGCGTACACGATTTATTTTATAAGTAACTCTACTCAAAGTTGACTAAATCCCTAAGCAGTCTCTTTAGCAACTCGATTGCTAACGTCAATGTGGCAGTGAAGAAAAGAAATATTAATCAAAGAGTTATTAAATCTGTTATTTAATACTTCATTCAAGAATTCTACCCATTCTACTCGTTACATTGAAATGTCATTTTTTAGTGAATAGATACACACATAAACACAATTAAGTAAGCATTTAACAAACTTGAGTACTAATTCTTGCGCAAAAAATAAACAGACCTAAAAAAAAGTGGAATTCGTATATACGATTCATTGCTGAAGATTCTGGAAAAATGGTCGGTTCTTGTATCGCTTCGGAAAGTACTTAACTCATCCTGCTATACTGTATCTTTACAAGAGCCAGATTAGACCAAAAGTAGAGTTCTGCTACGATATCTGGGCTGGGACTGCCCTGTCCCCCATTTTCCAGTCTTGATAAATTTGAAATGCGTCTACGTGGACTTGTGGGTGATTAACTATATAACTACAGATAAAACGTTTCAAGCTTCTCGCTACTCTATCATTATTTCCATAATAAATGTTCTGACGAGATACAGTCATTAGTTCCAACAGATCAGACCTTCACGGCTAAGTCCTGAAATGCCACACATAATGTGACAAATCATCAGACATTCCTTTCGTATTCGATCAGTAAGAAGGAAGTTTCATTCTTACTGTTTCTTCCCAAGAACCGCTAGAACTTCTCCGATCACTATAACCTTAATCTATTCGAGTCGAGGATCAACGGTTATTCTTTCTACATATCCTCATAATCTGCACTTCTTATCCCTTCATCTTATGTTGAAACAACAAAATCCGTAATACTCTACCTTGAGTGGTTCTTGGGCCTTGTATTGGATGAAAAATTAGTATATATATATATATATATATATATATGCATGTATGTATGTATTAATCAGTTGACCCCAAGCAAGGTGAGAATGCCACTAAGACGCAAGGGGGCTACCGGGAGTGAAAAAGAATGAGAAAAGTTTGGAAGGAAGCGTAAACCCAATCCTAAACAGGAAACAAAGAATAAATATCTAATCTAGTTCAAAAGACTGTGGAGGAGAATGAACCGGGCGATAGGTAAACCTGTCTATTCCAATTGTAGAATAAGATAACAAATAAATAGTAAATAAAGTTTCAGAGTTCAGGCAGTGACGTTAGAAGTATACAGAGTCGAAGTAGACTTTAGAAAGAACCAGACAACCAATCCTTGACTGGAAACAAAGAATAGACCTCTAGTACCGCGCGCTCACGTGTGCGTATTTTTCTGTGCGTGTGTGTGTGAAAGGGAGGAGAGAAAGAGAGAGTCATTTATTTGATGCAATTTAAAAAAAAAATGCTTTTTCCTGTGGTGAAAGGCACTTTATTTAATGCGAATTAAATTAATTATCTTTCACCACGGGAGAAGGCATTTTAAAATGTGCATAAAATCTTTAAAATGCGTATAAAATAATTATAAAACGTAGAAAATATTTCTGTTGTTGTCAAGCTTCTGAAACTATTCTGCACATATCGTTCCTTATACGCAGTGCCTGTGCTAGGGACTCATGCACCCACGCCCTAATTTATGATACTGGGCCGACACTGACACTTCTCATAAAGCAGAATTCATATAAAAGGCAGATTTTTATTGAAACTAAGTTATGTGCAATAATCATCACTATAATATTATATAAGAAATAATATTGTGAATCATTTCTAACATGTGGAAAATAAAAATAAACATTACTGATGGAGGAAAATAAAAAGGAAAACATTGCTATGTATGCTTTTCTTCTTGGTCACCTGCAAGAAACTTTCTGTGACTAGCGAAATAACTGAACTTGTCATAGCCACCTTCAATGTCAGGAGGTGCATTACGACTTTTATAAGAAAACAGTACAAATACAGGAAAAGATGGCGTATTATTATAGTTGATGATGGGAAACGTAGGTAGAAAAAAAGCAAATGTAAAATAAAAGTAGTTGAGGCCCCTAGAATACTCCTAAAGCCTTCTCTTTCGCACCCCTCCACACGCTTGTCTCACCCAGTTGGGGGTTTGGGGATAGTTAGCGCCAGGCTGGCTCATACAATAACTGTTTAATTAAATTTGAAATGTAACGTTGGCAAAAAGAAAAAAGTATATAGCAAACTCTTGTCGACGATACTGACAAGATTTAATTTCTGATAACGTGAAAGTTTTCTCTTATCCCAAAGTGGCGTGTACCTTCAGGACATTGGCGATCATGGTTCTCCACAATTTCCTGACTTTTGTAGCTCTTAATAAATGTTGTCTTTTTGTTATTTCTCCTAAACCCTGTTCCGTCATCTATTTACTCAAGGTCGCTAAGTAGGTTATGTGTTGTTTTCCTGTTTCTCTTGCCTTCAAGCTGTCCTTTGAGTATCTGACTTTCCAAGCCCACTTTCCTCATTATGTGTCCTAGAAATTTGGACAATTTATTCACGATTTTGATCCGGATCTACAACAACTCTATTCAAAAATTGTAAAAATATAATTAAATAGGTAGACTTTGTCGGTTGAATTTAATACTCCTTGTTTAAATAAGTGCACATAAATACTCCTTGTTTAAATAAGTGCACATAAATTCTCCTTGTTTAAATAAATTCTTGGTGTCTAACACGCAAGCATACATACACTATAAAAAAAAACCTTGCACCAATGAAAAGTGCACATAAAAAGAAAAATTGAAAAATATAAACAGCCAATTGCTGATGCCCTCTGACGAGTAGAAGGCGTCATTCTCGGAGGGTCCGTCTACGAACCGCTGAAGTCGGGATGCTGAAGGTAACATCAATCAACTACATGAAAAACCTTTTACTTGTATTAATTTTCTCCCCCTCTCTCTTTCTCTCCCCCCTCTCTCTCTCTCTCTCTCTCTATATATATATATATATATATATATATATATATATATATATATATACACACACTAGGTGTATCAAATATACTTTTACAAACTTTAGGGCGGGTTCCTCATCAAAACAAGGACAAAAGTCCATAGAAAAAATAGGTCTGCAAATCCTTCGTTTTTAGTTATTAAGTTTAAAGAAAGTTTACGGTAGATAGTGCTATGTTACCATGTAAGCTTGGTTACATTTGTTATTCATGTACATTTGTAGTTAGTCCGTATTTAACATTGAACGTGTGTAGTAGAAAGTTAACGGAGAAGTTCCGTTTAACAATGCCAGGATATTCATATCGTGAGCAGACAGATATGATTTTACATACGGCCGCGCAAATGGTAATGGGGGCGAGGATACACGGCTGTATCAGATGGCGTTTCCAGACCGAAGGCAGCCCAGTCATCCAACCTTTGCTGTTGAGACAGGATCCGTAACACCACAAACTATGGATCGAGGAAGACCGAGATCCGGTCGTACGCCTGACCACGAATAATACATTCTACAGGTTGTCGGAGACGATCTAGGTATCAGCACACGTCAAGTGGCCCTAGTATGTCGTACATCTTATAGTACAACATGGAAGATATTTCAAGAGCAGCTCCTGTGCCCATATAATTTGCAACGGGTGCAGAGTCTTTCGCCCTTTGATCACTCACCACGGGAGAATTTTTGCCGATGATTTATTGTACAAACTATCGTTGTTTGTCTCTTCAGTCTTGTTTACGAATGAGGCAATATTTGGAAAAGATGGAATAACAAATTTACACAACATTAGTGTACAATACAGGCTAGACACTAGTATCAGTTTACGATTAATGTGTGAGTTGGAATTGTAGGTGACTCTCTGGTAGGTCCATATGTTCTCCAGGCACGTCTTACAGGTTCTATCTACAGGGACATTATTTTGAACACAATTCCTGACCAGTTAGAGGACGCACCCTTGCTAATACGAAGACCCATGTGGTTCATGCATGATGGGGCTCCAGTACGTTTAAGTCACATTGTTCACGCTGACATCTACCATGAAAGGTGGATAGGTATGGGGAGGACCGGTTTATTGCCTGTACACCCGTCACACTGAAGTCAATCCTTTGGATTCTATCCGTGGAGCCACCTAAAACAATTGGTTTATGCAGCAGATATTAATAATGCAGATACTCTTCATCAACGTGTCATGGGGGCCTACAAAACCATTCAACACCGCGTGGGAGTATTTGAAAGGGCCCGCCAGTTAATGATCCGACGGGTGCATGCGTGTGTAGAAGCAAACGGAGTATATTTTGTACATTTGTTTGATTTACTGTGTTGTGGTACAGCGATGGCCTTTTGGACATATGTTTACATAAACATTTACCTTGTTTTGGTGTAAGAAAACCGTCCCCATAGTTTGTAAAAGTATTTTTGATGCCCCATATATATATATATATATATATATATATATATATATATATATATTTAAGTTATAAGGAACTTGGTAAACCGAATTGGTAAATCCAAAGAGGATGAAATCCTGAGAGCTCAATGTGAGGACAGAGCTAATATGTAATGAAAAACAAACCACTTTAAGGTACCATTACGATAATTTATTCGTTGTTGGAAGTTTTACCTGATGATCCTTAATCCTTAAAAAAGGATTTAGGTGAAATAAATTATCGTAATGGTACCTTAAAGTGGTTTGTTTTTCATTATATATATATATATATATATATATATATATATATATATATATATATATATATATATATATATATATATATATATATATATATATATATATATATATATATATATATATATATATATATATATATATATATATATATATATATATGTGTGTGTGTGTCTTCCCAAATGATCATCGGAGTTAAGTAACGCTGAACTTGAACAGTAACTAGATGGGTGACCGTTTTGGAATACCAGGTGTCGTAAGTATGGCTGGTGTAATGGTTTATGTCTCAGAATTCTTAATTGGAGAGCCGAGTTCCAATTCCTGTTAGGTTCGTTATAATCATTTACGCGTAAATACCATTGGGAAAGGTATGGATCTTCCTCTTCATACCCCAGCTATAGGTTAGTTAGTAAGACTTGTGTCCCTAAATCATTATTTTACTATCTAAAAATATTTTCTGGCTTTAAATAACCTGCAAAGATTGATAAGCCGTAGGAAATGAATTAACCAGTCAATATATGCATAACTTAATGTAAATAATACAGCTGTTTATATTGTAAATGTTATATATTTTACATGTTTATATCGTTAAGTAAGTAACAAAAATATTTAAGTATATCAGAAGTAATTTAGTATATTAATTTTATACTATTTAATTGCTTCAATATTTAATAATTTACTGTTTATATAATCAGTCACAGGATTTATTTATGTACCCAGATTAGGGTCAATTAAACAAATACGTCTAAACTTTCACTTACTCAAATGATTACGTCTTTAATGGAAATTCTAGTGCTTATACAAAATGGATCCATTATAACAATTATATATATTAAAGAAAAACAGTCCACTTTAAATTATTAGCTCTGAATTTACATTGACCTCTCGGGATTTTATCCTCCTTGGGACTACCCATACGGATTACCAAGTTTTTCGTAACTTAACTATATATATATAGTGACTGAATTTGAAACCGGTTTTAAAAGTTGTCGGCTTTTTAAACACAGACTACATCTGTCTTTCTTTAATCATTTTTGCTAAATATTTTAGAGCGCACGCGCGTGCGCGTGCACGCAAGAGAGAGTGAGCGAGAGAAAGAAAGAAAGAAATAAAGAAAGAGAAGCAACATCAAAACGAATTTTACGATTAAGAAAAAGACTATTATCAGTGATCCGATATTAATGCAACCATCACTACCAGAATAGAAACTTTATAAATTCATAATTTACTCATAATTAAAGTATAAAATAATTTAAAAGTCACGTAATTATTTACTTCAATTAATGATTATTGGTTTAACTGAATTATTAATTCCGTTAACTGATCAACAACTTCTTAAATAATTCTAATCATCATATCAGGTAAAAGGAGGGATTGCTGGAGTGTGTGTCTACAAAACTCTTGAGTCGGGATGTTGACAAATTTTATATTTGTATTAATCCTATATATATATATATATATATATATATATATATATATATATATATATATATATATATATATATATATATGTCAAAAATAGCCATTTCTGAGAATTCTTAAAAAAACATTTCTGTTTGGGGTTAACTTCGGACGAGTGGTTAGAGAATTTTTTTTATAGCCCTACAGCATATGAAGTAAATGTTAACGTTGTTTTTAATGTTATTTCACCCACGATTCTTGTGCTATTATTGCATACATTCCGCTTCGCGCCCAAAATTCCAGCTGTAATGCAAAAAAGCTGCCATCCAGAGGCACAAAATAAAGCAAATATAATAATAATAATAATAATAATAATAATAATAATAATAATAATAATAATAAAAACAGAGAGAATTGGTCAATTTTGAAAAAGAAATATCAAAATTCTTAATAACGAACATCTTTAAAAGATTTTCAGTTGCAAAAGATATTTGTTGTAAATGTAATCTTAAGCTGTTTTGAGTTTTAAGATTTTTAGATAAAGTAGTACTCGTAATTAATTTAGACTTCTTTTTTCTTCATCTTTTTCTTATTTTTATCACAGCACTCTCTGATGACATCTATATACAAAACAAAAATATCAATTAATTAATATCTCTTTTGGTGTACAGTAAAAAAGGACTCTTAGTGAGAAATTAAAAATAGAAAATATTGTTTATTTACAATGATCAATACGAAAAGAAGAGTGTAGAGAGGCTTGTTTAAAATATTCTTTTGGGTGCCTAAACATATTAAGCTAGGTAAACAAAATGTTCATAAGAAAATATGTAATTACTATAGTAATAGAAGTTATACAAGTCCTTAGTTGAGAATGTAAAGTGACGGCAAAGTTCATGAGTTTTCAGGTCATCACGACAGAAGCGTCTGTTGTTGAATGGAAAGAGTTACCGAATAAATGTTTTTTGTAGTAAAATTTTAGAGGTTGGCATAATTTTGTAGAATTATAGTTCTTGTGAGTGAGTTGTGTCATCAAAGAAAACTTCAAGTTCAAATTATCCGTTTTGTGTGATGTCTCGGAATTGTTTGTTGCTCATGTGGTATTTCGCAATCCAGCTGAGAGGTATTAGGTTGGTGCAAAAATAATGTCGTTACTATGTGAGAAAACGACATTATTTTTGCACCAACCTAATAACTTGATTTACTGACTCTTGTGACTACCTTCACAGAGTTGTATCATAAAGCATAGTACGTTTCTCGTACATTAGTGTCGACCGACTCACTAAGCTACTTTTCGCAAGTTTCAAATTCTGTCCTAATTAGTTGAAAACAATTTTGAGAATGAGTTCTTTTAGTAAGTATTTTTCCCTTACATTCATTTTTATTACCCTGCATCAGACCCAGTGTCGCCATAACCAAGATCAGAAAGAACAGTTCCAAAAACTTCCCATCCGAACACCTCATTTGTTGGAAATGTCTTCGCTGTAGGTTGTGAACAGGTGCGGAGAGTCGTTTTTTTTTGGGGGGGGGTATATTAAAATTTTAATACATACTTTTCTACGGTTAAGGTAAACAATATGAAATCTAAATAAGGAATTAGAACCTGAGATCTGAATTCACATTTCATAACTCGTTTTACATGGACGACATTCTGAGCAATTTAGCCAGACGATCTTATCCAGATATTGTTCTCGTTAATGTCTCAGTCACTAATTCTCATTTTTATTCTGAATTCATGCTGGTTAATTAAGAAGAACGACTTAAAAGGTTCTGATGAAAATGAAAAAGGAAGAGTAGTAAAAAAAAAAAAATAATAATAGTGAAAATCTCAGAATCTCTAAGCAAATTAAGGCCATTAATACTACTACTTTCCAGGTGTAAACAAACAATATGACGGAGAAAAAACTTGGAAAGAAGTCAAAGGATATTAGTGAAACTGTTACGAAGTTTTAACTGTGTTGATAGTTTTAAGTGGAAGAAGGCCACTAGCTTTTGTGCGCTGGTAGTACACCCACTGAGTTTGAGAATTAGGCCTTGTTGAGTTGAGATTATCGAATATTTGTTGTTTGTTGGCAAAAATAGAAAAAAAAATAATAAAACAAGTTACAATGATTAATTATAATCATAAATAAAAAAAATAAATATTTAACATATATTTTTTGCTTTTCAGAATCTAAATAGTTCCATAAAGAGAAATATCGTCTTTAAGTTCATTCGGTTTTGTTGCTTTCTTTTGTGCGGAAGAAAGAAAATATTTTGTATGAATTCGACTTGTAAGATAAAAGCTACAGAAATCAATTACTTTCGAATTAGATCGTGTTTTAGTTTGATTTGCAAGAAATAGACAAGTCGTGTATCGATAAAATTCTAATTTACAAAAATTCTTTCTTACTGTTAGCTGTCATCTACAAGTTAATTGATATTGATACTGGGCGGTATTAGGTTTCTCCTTACCATGGTGACAAGGGGAGTTTTTTTTTAAACACGAACGACTCCTGACTTTCTATATTTTGGCTCATTCTATGTGGTTCAGAATTTAGGTGGCTTTTTAAAATATCTGCCTTCATAAAAGTGGATTACGTAGATGTGTGTTTTTTTAATTTTTGTTATTGAAAAACATTTTTACTTTTTAATGCTGAGCAGATTTTGTCGAATTGGTAATTATTCCTCTGACGTTTTTTTTTTTGTTGGCTGTTAATTCCCGGCGTGTTACAAGCCGTTAAAATAATAATAATAATAATAATAATAATAATAATAATAATAATAATAATAATAATAATAATAATCTTGTTGTTGTTGTTGTTGTTGTTGTTTCCCTTCAGGACGTGGACAATGATGGCTCTACACAACTTTCTCAGTATTTGTTTCTTTTTAACATTGTTCTCATTCCCCGTTCTGTCATCCAATCATAAAAATTTTTTGCTTTCAATATATCCTGTGAGTGTCAAATTTTTCAAGCCCACCTTCCTCATTATGTATCCCAGAAATTTCATCTGTCTCTTTCTGATTTTAAGTATATGACCTTTTCTTTTTGTTTCCACTTTCCTTAAAACACTTTCGTTGCTTACATCCTCCGTCTATGGTATTTTTAGCATCCTTCTGTAGAACCGCGTTTCGATTGCCTCTAGTCTCCTCTTCACCTGTGAGGAAATTGTCCAGCATTCACTGCCATATCGGAGGATTGATATTAAATAACAGTTGTGGACACTTTTCTTTGTTTCAAGATTTTCTTGTTTCTTAATACTTTGCTTAGCTTTTGGAAGGCATCTTGTTTGATTTCGACATCTACAATTCTTAGTTCGCATCTTGGACTTTTTCTCTTGCTGACAACCACACTTTCCGTCTTCTTACAATTGATAATTAGTCCATTCTTCTCACTTAGTTGTATTACTTTGACCAGGAGGTCCTGACATTTTTCTTCTCTGCCATCAACAGAGTGCCATCTGCATACCTAATACTGTTAAGATTATGCCTATAGTCACTAAGTCCTGGTATGACCTCCAGCTCCCTTAGGACTGCCTCACCGTAGAAGTTTGATAAATACGGTGAGAAAACATATTCTTGTTTTACGCCCTTTTCTATTTTTGTCTAGCCACTCAATTCATTTTCTGTCCGCATGCAGGTGGTTTGATCCGAGTATAAGTTCTGAATTATTCTAACATCCTTTCCAAGTAGATCTAGTTTTCCTTGCAGTTCAAATAGATCTTTGTGCCGTACATTATCAAATGCTTTTGCGTAATCTATACAACATAAATGTGTATCATTCTGCATTTGTCTTGCTCTCTCTGATATCATTTCGTGCTCTGTTCATCAGAATTCGGTATATTATTAGGTTGGTGCAAAAATAATGACGTAATAATGTCGTTTTTGACGTATTTTTTAACGTCAAAAAACGACATCATTACGTCATTATTTTTGCACCAACCTAATAGCTTGTTTTTCTGGGTCATTAAGCTGATTGTCAAGTGGAGTTCGCATATCGCTACTGTCATATATTTCATGAAAACTGACGTTAAGATTATTAAACAGAAATTAATTTCTACTCGCTTCTGGCTATCCAATCTTCCCACTAACAGCAACTAGTAGAATCATGATAACATGCAGTAACACCATAGAGCCACTATTTCTGTATCACATACTGTTCATAATTATCTGAAATTTTGGAATAAATAATGAGGAAAGATGTCTGAGAAAATTTAACACTCATAAGACATACTGAATGCAAGAGAAACAAAAGGAAACAGCAAGTTAACATTATTCAACGAATTAGCCTATTTAACGAGTCTATGTTAAGGAATGGCAGGAAAGGGGGAAAAAAAGGATGGAAAAGGGTCAAAATTTAGTTAAAGCAAGAAAAGACAGTCATGGAGGGCCATCATCGCCCATGTCCTGAAAGAACATGGAACATAAAAAGGAGAAAGACGATCAATGTTCAGGTCTATGCATTTGTCTCATTCCACAACCATCTCTTTCATTATCTAATTGCGTGTATTTCTCTCTTTCTCTCTCTCTCTTTCCATATATATTACGTTGGTGCAAAAATAATGTCGTTTTCTCACATATGTTACTATGTGAGAAAACGACATTATTTTTGCACCAACCTAATATATATATATATATATATATATATATATATATATATATATATATATGTATATATTGATTTTTATCTATCGATGTCTGTTTCTAATTTGTTTATATATATATTTATAACAATCTAAACCTGTTTAAATCATACAACCAATCTAGTGTGTTCTGATTTTTCTACTAATGTTCACCTAATACAAAACCCAAGAGCCACTTAAGGTAGAGGGTTACTGTGTGATGTAGTATGAGCGTAAGATAAGGCAAGAAGGAAAAGATTTAGTTCTAGATTTGAAGAGGTCAAGATTGTAATGATTGGAAAAACATTCTACCCGGAGTCTGTTCCCCAAAGTGGCATCTCTTGGGAAGAAGCTACCCGAATGGAACTTACTCCTTATTAATGGAATACGTAGAGAATTGTGTGCATGGCATAGCGGGTCCCAGGTGTAAAGATCTTGACTCGAGGGACTAAGGTATGTAGCTCGTCAGAACACATGACGTGTATATAGCGATAGAGCAGCGAGACTTTTATTGACTTATCTATTTATATTTCTCGATCTGTAATGGTTTACTGATATCACTTTCATTTCTTTAGGTATCTCCCATTGTTTTATATATATATATATATATATATATATATATATATATATATATATATATATATATATATATATATATATATACCTATCTACACATATGTACACACAATGATTACATTTAGCCCAAATTGTTTTATTTTTTATGTCCACAGCCCGCAGTGATCATAGGAAGCACTTAATATGTTTCAATAAATAAGCGCATAAAAAAAACCCCAGAAGGGACGAAGGAATGAATAATATAACGAGTGTCCACTCTCTTGTCAGCAAAAGAATCACTTTCTCAGAGGTCTACATTAATTTTAATTGCAACAGAGGAAATAACAACTTTGGCAATCATAAAAGAAGATTAGTTTGTTTTTTTTAATTATATTTTGGCGGGCGAAAGCAGAAATTTAATTCAATAAAACACGCATGAATACTCTCTTCACCCACACCTCTCTCTTTATCTTCTCTCTCTCTCTCTCTCTCTCTCTCTATATATATATATATATATATATATATATATATATGTGTGTGTGTGTGTGTGTGTGTGTGTGTGTGTGTGTGTGGTCAGAGGCGGGTAGAATGAAATAGAATAAGAGATCCAAAGAGAGAGAGAGAGAGAGAGAAAATAGGCGGAGGAGGCGAATTAACGAGTCAGCGACGGCAATGATGACATCAACATTAACGACGATGAAGTCTTACCGGAAGCGGAAGCTGAAACTATCATATGCGGCTTCTTGCTTCAGGCTATATGAATGTTGTCGACAACTTGTCAAGTTAGTGTCATAGCCTAAGCAATAAATGTTTGATTCTATCTAAATTTGCTTCTTTTATATTTCCATGGATAACATTAAAAAAAGAAAGAAAAGTCAGTTTTTCATGCAGCTTGAACAACACTGAGTTTAGAAAAAATTAGAGAAAATGTGTTACCATCGAATATTAGGATGGGAATTAAACAAGACCAAACAATTTAACCACCAATGTAATACTTAGTAAATTTAATAAATGTTTAATATTATAATACCAGTTAAATATTTAATATCAGTTTGATATCACTTTAATAACACTTTAATATGAGTTTAACATTAGAAAAGATTAAATGCAACGTCAATCCCAAATATCTGTCTTCTTGAACTTTGTTCCTTTCCTTTTTTTTTAACTTCTCTTCAATTCAAGTTTTCAAGTTACCTGTAACTCTCTGCGTCCTAGTGGCATTATCACGTTGCTTGGAGCAGAATGATTAAAATGTATCAGTTTAATATTTAATATCCGTTAAATATTTTAATATCAATTTAATATATTAATATGATTTTAATATTAGTTTAATATCAAATTAATATTTCAATATTAGTTTAATATTTTAATACCAGTTTACCATCATTTTAATATTTTAATATTAGTATAATATCAGTTTAATATTGAATATAAGTTTCACATTTTAGTATGTGTTTAATATCTAATATCAGTTTAGTATCATTTTAATATTTATTATCCATAAAATAAATCAATATTTGCATACGTGTAGTCATTATTGAGAGGTAACTTTATGGAACTGGATAAACCCCATTCTGAGGAAGAAAACATCTTGACGTTTTCTGAGTTTAGCTTAGCATAGAACAAAGTTTAATCGGAAGGGGTAGAAAGGATATCATACATTAGTCTTTCAAGTAACTAGTACTACCCTTGAAAATCTGCATTAGAGATCCTAGAAAGATCCTAGGAAATATGTAACTAATTCAGTGACGAGGAAGGTTAAATATTTACTAAACTTACTTTAGTCTTTTATAAGGGCGTAAGTGCGGAACATCTGACGAATATCACTCTCATTAAAATGGTATTAATCCGTGATAATAACTCGTTAACCATTACACAACGAAAATACAATAAAAGTAAGAGAACGTATATGGTGCACCTCTAAAACCCTCGGTGGCTAGAGATTGGCGACTGATCTCTCTTCCGATTTTGTACAAACTACCCAATGGAGTAAAGACTGGCTGGTCATATTCAATGCCTCGAAGACCAAGCTAGTTACGTTTCATCATCGCCTATCTGACCTCGAACTATCTTGATACAGCCTTTGGTTATCAATTGAATTGGATAAGGATACATAGTTTCTGATGAAAACCTCTTGCTATAAGGTCATGACGATCATGTGGTACTTGATTCTGAAGAAGTTCATGCATAATCTCAAGCTATTTTGGATTGCAGGTAAAATTTATAAATAAATTTGCCATTCCATGTTTTCTAACATACACCATCGCATCTTGGGTGGATTCATGCACATACCAAGGTTCTCCAGTAAACGTTGCTGGTAGGATTTTCAGTTGTCCGACATTTTCTACATTGCTATCATTAGTTAGGGAGTCATTCAGATGAATGCAGTTGACTACTATGAGGCCCTTTTGATGATTCTTAATATATAGAAGCCTCTCATGCTCTATTTTGTCATGCGTATCGATTATGTACTGATGGAATAAATTCTTACATTTACTTAGCATGATGTAACTCATTTCACTCACCATTAACCTATATGCAAAGAAATCATTAGCAGATATCTTTTTCCCCACTAGCAATTGTTTTGTTTGAGAACTTGTTTGTCAAACCCTGAAATTATATCCTTCTTGCCCTTCCAAGTGAATGATTGGATACTGCAAGGCATCATATGCCTAATTTATTTCCGATATGTGTTGAAGTTGATTGTTTCGTAGATGTAAAATGATGTCACGATGATGGAACTCTTGCCCAACCATTATAATGGCAACCTCCGGTGTTTGTGGAATATTATAGTGCCATCCATGCTATCCTCTAGGACTTCTGTCAGCATGGATAACCACTTTAAAATCTTCACCTCGACCATGATCCATAGCTATCTTGAACTCTGGCATATTTATTCTCTGAGCGAAGCATATTTTGGAGGTCAAGAACAATACTTAACTTTGTGTTTCTGATATTGTTACATCTAATTGATGCTTGTTGTTGTTCATCATCAAGAAAATAAATTTGAAAAAACTTAGGTGCTTCGCCTTCAATGGGTATCAAGGAACCCATTCTATGACAAACCTGTCCACGAACCTAAAATGTAGGCAGCCTCGTGTATTTTTCTCCGCCCCAAAGCTGGTCATTGTGGTTGTAAATTCGAATGTTTTGCAAAAAATGTATGAATGTAGGCGATGTGTTATCTAGAAAAGATTTTAATGATTCCGGGGGTGTCCCTAAATCTAACAGAAGAACTTTTTCACCAGAACAACACATACCATCACATTGTCTCATCCGCATTTGGAACCGCATTTGATACATGTGAGAGAAACTTTTCTTGATGTTGTTCATTGCTTTCGTTTTGAAATTTTCTTTTTTGTCCAGTTTGCTTGTGATTATAACTGTCAAACGAGGACATTTTGGGAGGTATAGTGATAATATGTAACTCAAGAATATTTGAAATGTTTGGTAATTTACTATTTTTGGCATTTTCTTGAAAGAGAATAATGTATGGAAAAATTATAGAAATAAAAAATTTGAAAAAATAAAAGAAATCGAAACACGTGTGAAAAGGTTCTACAAAGTCTTTGACGTGTAACAATAATTGTCATGTTGATGTTATCGCTTTGAAGCTCGGAAATAAATTTACATTTTTTTTAAATATAATTTTTTTCTGGTGTCGATAAAAATAAATACATAAACAAAAACAAAGTTTATTTCATTCACTTTTTATCTATGATCTCATTTATGTGTGTCCCTAAAATCGGCTTTCCACATTGTAAGTACCTCCACGAATTCAGTATACGTAAGGTTTAAAATGAATTTTTAAAAATGGAAAATCTTTCCTGAAGTTTTCAGTTTAGCTTTAAATGAAAGCTAAAGGATTAAATGTACTATATCCGGTAAACTAAATACTTTGGTGTATTTCAGAGTGAAATTATATTGATTGGAACAGAGTTCCTTTTTTTTTCAGTAAAATTGATCACGTCAGCTATTTCTAAGATATTTGTAAACAAAACTTAATTTTCTGTTTTAAAAATCTCTCAAAAATAAGATATATATTTCCGAAACGTTATTTGAAGAAATCTAGAAAATTTAAAGTTAATTTAATCTGATTTGAAACAAATATTACTTACTTATACCATAAAATGTGGCGTATAATCATTTCCTAACCACGGAGTCTTGTTTTTCTGACGTGTTAATAATTATCTATGGTGGAGCAGACGACACTTTTCATTGTTTTTTTTTCTCGTAAGTGGGGACAATCATTAAAACACGTGACCCTTTATTAATAGATTTATCGGTTTGTATATCCATATTTCAGAAATTCTGCATCGGTATACATATATAAAAACACAAATCGAAAAACTTTTAAAAATAGTCTGGGCTTCAAATTGTAATAAGCTTTAAAATATGTGATTAGGAAATATAGTTTTACTTAATAACAATATTCACTAAAATTATCTCATCAAAATTTAACTTTAAAACATTTAAAAACTTTATAAATTATTCAATTTTAAATTGTAAAAAAATGAAAACAAATCTTGTAAAAATTCATTTTTCATCGAAATTTTTTTTCTTCAGACAGTAATGTCTTTAATATATATTATTCGTGAAAGCAATTAAAAGCTTCTCTAATTAAATCATGTCTTAGTTTTATTGCTTTTTTTATTCTCTGATTCAGATTTTCGATAAGACCGGATCTGATTTTGCAAAAAAAAAAAAAAAAAAAAAAATGTCGGGGATTTAAATTCTTCAAAAAATTCTGCTTTTTAACTAATATAGTCACAACAAATTATCCTGATGAATTTCTGAAGATTTCATTACATTAAATAAGAGGGAGAAACACATGTAAAAAAATATTTTTACCAAGATTTTCTAATAAAGAAACTTCAAAAATAATTTAATCCATTTGTGCATAAATCCTGAAAATTTCAATAAAATCATTTGATTTTTGCAAGAATTTTCAAATTAATGTGTTTTTCCCCACAAAAAAAGAGGCGAAAATTTGCTATGTTAAAAGCTAGTACAATCACCGACGCAAGAAAAACAAATTTTTTATCAAAATTTCGAATGTTCTAAAATGGAGTAAAATTTAAATAAAAAATAATTTCAGATACTTTGCTCCTTTCTCTGAATAATAACATAACGATTTTGACGATAAAACTATATTTTCATTACATTTGGAGAATGTTTTCATCACTGTATGCTGGTTTTTAGCGTTTTCATTGAGGCAGAAGACACGTTATTTTTAAAAAGAAAAATTAGTTTTGAATTAAAAAAAATCCACAAACTTATGTCTTATTTTTTTGTAGGATAAGAAAATGTATCAGATGCAAGTTTAAATCAACAAACTTATGTTTGTTTATATTTCTGAGTCAGATAAGAAAATAAAGAGAAAATAAAAGGGTGTAAGCTATGAAGTTAATTGCTTGTTCCGGAAGCTTGGAAATAAATTTACATTTTTTAAATATAATTTTTTTCTCGTGTCAATAAAAATTCTATAAATAAACAAAAACAAAGTTTATTTTATTCACATTTTATTGATGAACTCATTTATGTGTGTCCACCCTTTAATAATTTATGCACTGTTCACTGGTTAGACAGAATAAAATCGGCTTTCGACTTTATATTATAGATAAAACGGCATTTATTTGACCTGATAATTTTAATTAAATTTCAGTGTTTCGAGCGGACGCAAATACACAAACTTTGAGTAATCACTTTATTAAATATACTCTTCCAGTACCAGATTGGCCAAAATTCTTCTTGGCATGAATAACACGATGTTTTGGAAGAATTTTTTCCAAATTTGGGTCCACGCTGTTATGGCATCCCGCAGCTCTAGAATGGTTGGCTGTAGCATCCAAATTCGAATGTTATTTTCAACTACATACCAAATGTGTTCTATGACATTGATATCCGGTGATTGTGAAAGTTACTTTAACATAGAAAATACATGGCTGCGTTCCATGAAAACAATCTGCCAATATTTTTTATTTGTGAGACGGTGAGATCTTCCACTGGAAGTGGGCAGCAAAGGATGAGTGTACCATAGTTGTAAATTGAGGCATGCCATCAGCCAAAATACTTAGGTAAGCTGTGGCATTTAAGCAATCTTTTATTGATACCAATATATGCCAAGTAAATATTCCCTCTGCCATTACTACCCTGAACTGTTGATACAAGGTAGGATGGATCCATACTTTCATGTTTGCACCAAATTCTGGTTCTATCATCCACAGCAGAAATCGAAACTCGTCAGACCAGGCAATGTTTTTCTAATCTTTTGTTGTTGTTCAATTTTTGTGATCCCTAATGAATTGTGACCTCAGTTTGTTATTCTTATCTGACAGGAGTGACACTAGGTTCATTCTTCTGCTGCTATCATCCAACTTCCTCTAAGTTTGACACATTCTGTGTTCAGAGATGCTTTTCTGTATATCCTCCTTTGATAAAGATTAATTTATTAAAATACTGCAAAATCTTAAACATTGCATTGTGAATAGCTTTTCACCTTCATGCATTCAGAAGGGAGTGAAATGCAAAAGAGATTATAATCAGTTTCACAACTATTTCCTTCTTTTCAGCTTATTTTTGTTGTTTCTGCAACATTTTTTTCTTTTAAATTACAACATAGTTCTGTTTACATTTTACAATTGTTAAACAAACCAATGGCTCCAAAGAATTGGGGATTCAAGTTAGCATCTCCTTGAAAGCTAAATCTTCATTTCCAATCAGTGCTGTTTGCTTAACTTTGAGCATTGTGATAACAAGAAAAGAGAAACAAAATAAAATTAAATGAGGAACTAGTAAAAGAATATACATACATATATAATAATGACAAGAAATTAATAAAATAAATATTTTATTTGAAACTTTAACAAAAGAATTCATGCATTTTATTTATGAACCGTTCAGAAAAAAAAAACAACAAACTCCCCCCCCAAAAAAACAAAACAAAATAAAAACTTATTACCATTGGTTAAACATTCACACGTCACCAGCATAAAAGTAACAGACTTTCTAGAAAATCCGTGTTAACCAATAAAAATTACTAATATTTATTGAATTCAACAGAAGGCAGTTAAATGCATAAGACAAGAGATTATAATCAGTTTCCTGACTATTTACTCTTTTCAGTTTATTTTTTATGCTTTCTTGAAGCTTTCGAGAAAAGATTCTGAATGAAGCGACTTTAACACAGAAAACCCATTGCTGCGTCCCATGAATCATTCAGCCATTGCTTTTGATTTATGAGGCGGTGCGTTCTTCCATTGGAAGTGACCACCAAAGGATTAGCGCACCATAATCATAGATTGAGGCGCATGGTCAGTCACAATAATGAGAAAGGTTGTGGCATTTAAAGAATCTGTTATTGGTACCAATAGTCCCAGTGTATGCGGAGAAAATATTCCCCATACCATTACACCACAACCAGCCTGAACCGTTGATACAAGGCAGAAGGGATCCATATTTTCATGCTGTCTATACTATATATGTTCTGGCCTTACTCACCTAATGTCACATGAAAAATCGTGACTAATCAGAACATGTAATGTTGTCTAATTTTTGGGATCTTCAGCGAATTGTAACTTCAGTTTCTTGTTCTTATCTGACACGAGTGACACCCGGCCTTGTCTTCTAATGTTGTAGCTCGTCGGTCTCAAGGTTCTGACGTGTTGTGCGTTTAGAGATATACTTCGGTATACCTCCATTGTAAAGAGAGGTTATTTAAGTTGCTGTTGCCTTTCTATCGTCTTCAACCAGTCTGGCCATTTTCATCTGATCTTCATCAACAAGAAGATTTCCACCCATAGAATTGCTGTTCACTTATTTTCTTTTTCTTTTTCTCACCATTCTTTGTAAACCTTAGAGATGGTTGTTCGTAAAAACCCTAGTAGTTCAGTTTTTGAAATACACAAACCCGCCTGATTAAGACACTTAAATCACTTTTCTTCTCCATACCAATGCAAGTCGCCATGACCATTTTTAAATACCTATATCCATTAAATCACTGTCACATCATTGGCTGATTAAAACTTAGCATAAAAGTGCATTTGTCCACGTGTACTTAATTAAGTGGCTAGTGAGTGTATATTAGATAAAGTAGCTGTCAATGAATATATCTTTAAAATAAATAATGGTAATATTTAATTTACATGTAAATTTGGCACAAGGGCCGAAAGAGAGCGAAAGAGATGTTAGTCGTCACTTTTCTAATCTACTGCTAATTATAAATGTGTGCAGATGTTTTAAGTGCTCTTATTTGTAGACTATACCTCAAACACATGTCTACTTAAAGGTTATTTTTTAGTGGATTCTCCTATTTGAGAGATGCTCCGTTTATTTATTAAACGGTATCTTTATTTCTTTTCGTCCTCTGAATATTCAAGAAATCCTGAGAGCCCATATTTATCTCTAATAAGATTTCTCGAATATTCAGGCCGGTAGACGAAAATAAATGAACATACAGTTTAATAAATATTAGGTTGGTGCAAAAATAATGTCGGTTTTTGACGTTAAAAATACGTCAAAAACCGACATTATTTTTGCACCAACGTAATAAACGGGCCGTCTACACAAATACGGGTTATCGATCGGTAATTAGTAACCTTGTCTAACAAATCATTCGCTAGTTCAGTGAGTTCGACCTTTATTCTGCTTAACACCATTTTAGTCTGTTTCAGGATAGTGTCAAGTTAGTAAATACCTTAAAGACACCGTGCAGCGATGTAATCATCGAATTTCAAAAGATGCCCTTTAGGCATTTACAAATTTTAAATGGTATGCTCATTTTGTGTTGTAAGTTCAATCCTCAGTGAGGAAGAACTTGATTGTAGCCTTGATCGAGACTAAGCTAAGCATAGTAAATATCTCTAAGACACTTCCTGGTGAGCTACTTATAAAATATTGTAAGTGTAGTGAGTTTGATCCTCACTGACTGCTCCATTATTGTGTTCTTGTGCCAGACTAAAATTAGAAATTTAACATAAATAACATAAGAAGTAATGTATAGCAGTTGAAAAAACGGAGAGCTGAGTTCGAATCCCAGCAGGATTCATTATATTCCCTTACGTACTAATACCCAGCAAGGCAGACTGGGTTCTGTAGCTTTGGGTAGCGACCGGTCTAGGAAAAAGTAACTCTGAATTCAAAATTGTATGTAGTCCTGGCGTAGCACATATTATACAGCTAAAGAAAGGATCGTTCGCATATTGATCCCGACTACAGTCGAATGATGATGATGATGATGATGTGTTTCTTCATTCTTATAAAAATTCTAGCGTTTTAACACTTCATTTTAATTTCTTTCACTAATAAAACTTAGTAAAAAATATAAATTTAAAAATGTTAATACCTACCAAAAAAAAAGAAGAAAAATAATAACAAAAATATAATAATAATAATAATAATAATAATAATAATAATAATAAAATGGTCGGCTACTCGTTTCCAAACACACATGTCTGCGAGGACGACTGGCCTATCCCTATTGCAAACACCTGCAACGTTGCAAACGCCTCGGGCTTTACTGTGGTTTATACTGCAACTATGCTGACTGGGCATAAGTTACAGTTTCTGGAATATAATGCATATTCTGGCATGATCAAAAGTCTGAACAAGGCCAGTGCACTCAAACCCTCGGTCACGATGACTTGTGACTTCATGCTAAGACAACCATTGACGGCCTCTGAATAGTTCTGCCGAACCAGTTTCACTCACAAGGCTTGGGTCAACCTGTAGTATGGTTTTCAATCACTTTCCAAAGGTGCCACATGCTCAGCATCGCCTCCCGATGCCAATAACATCAAGAAGTTACCTCCCTAACTGTTGAGGGGTTCTCCCCTTTTTACACAGATGGACTCACCCAGTATATACATATACTACGGCTACGTGAAGACCCGAGACAGCAAGACCTCCGAGTCTAGATGAGTTGTGATACAGTCTTTGACTGTAAGCGACAGCTGTAGGACTCTCTGCGTTAACAGAGAGGAACCTGGATGAGGCTTTGCCGAGGGGCGGGGTTTCGTCCGGTGAGGTAGACAGGGCCTGAACGCGTCTAGGCGGGTTCAAAAGCTATATTTTTGGCCG